>ML974124.1:0-549950 GCA_010015515.1 Trichoderma sp. TW21990_1
GGGTCTTTCAGAGAGTGTTTCTATACCATCCTACCTTCTTATTCCTATGACGCGATATTATACATAAACTCGACGCTGCCCCTTGATCTTAATTCTTATGACTTGTTATTATTATTAATTTATAGGTTTAATTTAAGTTACATGCCAGATCCCAGAGCTATCTAGCACTAGTCTAGCACTTAGCCATAGACTTAGCCTTATTACACTAGGGGAAAAGTATTACCCTGGCCTAAGCGCCCTTATTATATAAGATCCGTCCTATATATACATCAGCTACAGTAGTAAGCAGATAATCGCGCCTACTTACAATTCCATAGCTATTGCCTTAAAATGACCAGGGAGTTATATATAATAAAAAAACGATTGCATGAGCCATGCAACAAGGAATTATATTCTTAGACAAATCAAATAACACACGCCAGTTAGGCAAAAGTACCACAGCTCTAGATAAAAAAGCGCATTAATAATAAAGTCATAGATACTAATATCTAGTCTAGTTATACAACAGCTGACGCGAAGAAGTCATAATTACAGCCCAGGGACATACAGAGAACAGTATCTTACAGTAAATTCTGTAAATATTATAGCCACAGCTGTATAGGCAAGTTTAAGTCAAAGAGGCATCATATAACCAGTAAGTAGTTTCATAAATAAAAACTACGTAGTAGCAGACGGCTTAAAAAAAAAAAAGAAAGATAAAGCGTTAGCTTTATAATAAGTTAAGGCTAGAAAAGGGGAAGAGAAAAAAAAAAAAAGAAAAGTAAAAACGGTAAACTTAGTATTAGGATTCATGAGTGCTGCGAAAACTATAAGCTCGTATTATCCTAGCTGAGGAGAGAGAAAAAAATTAAGTAGCTACTGGGTTTTATATAAAATCAAAGCTAGGGAGCGGAATAAAAAAAGTAAAAAAGAAAGAGTAAGGGGAGGCTAGGGGAAATACCTAGCTATTATAAAATAATATTATTAATATAAGTAAAAGCTAAGATACTATTAGTAATAGTAATTATATTTTTATATGATATATAGAGAGTAGTAAGATTATTATTATAGAATAGCAGCTTATAATAATATTAGGTATAGGAAGGAGAAAAAATAAAGAGAAAAGAAAGGAGAGAGAGAGGCTTAGTTTTTTTATCCTATATAATAAAATATAAGAGATTAGAAAAGTAACTAATACTGAATTATAAACAGAATCACTAGAAAAAATTTTACTATATAACTAAAATAAATATACTACTTATATTTACCTTCCCCCTTTCACCTTTAATTATATCCAAAGTAGTAGCTTTTTCCATATAAAGCCAGCTCTGTAACTAATGCTAACTATTATACTATAGCCTTTTTCCTATCCAAAAAACTTATTAGCTATACTAGGTATATAAGGAATCTATAAGTATATTTCCTAGATAATTGCAAAAAGATAAATTTCAGGGATAAAGCCAAGGTTAGAAAATACCTAAAGCTACTAGACTTAAAACTTCAATATAATAAGAAAAAGTATTAGTATCCTAGATTATATACATCAAAGCTCCAATTCATTAAGAATAACTTTCAGGAAATAAAAGCCAAAATAATTTAACCTAAATAAATTAATATATTAAAGCGATAAAGTTATAATAGCACCCCTAGTGATTATAAATACGTAAAAAGAATATTCAGGGCATAAAGCCAAGGACTAGTAACCTTAAACATGAAATATATAAAAATAAAGCCACAGATAATTCCCCAGATAAAGTATATAAACAACTATAATTTAAAAACAAAGCCAAGATTACTAAGCCTAAAAACTACTGATATTATTAAAGAGAAAGAGCTATAGTAATCCTAATCAAATCTATTTTTTTAAAACTAAAGTCCAGAAGTAAATTAAACGCTAATATTATTATACAAAAACCCACATCCTGTTTACATACAAGATATTAGTATATTCTCCTTATCTACTAACCCAGCTTATAAAAATACTAGTATTCTAACCTAGCGATATTTATCCTTAGTAATCCCCAGTCTCTACTATATACTTTTATTCTCCTCCTATCCCTTCCTAATACTCTCTATTATATATAATATATCAGCTAGACCCTTCTAGTAACTATTAAAGCGCCCTAGACAGTCCTGTTTTTATTATACTAGGCCGCTGCCAATGTCATATAATGTATACACTAAAGCAATAGGCAGCCCTAGCTATATACTATATATAATTCCAGTAACTTACTGCTAAAATAGCCCCCAGAGGTATATATAACCAGGAATAGACTAGTGATATCCATTAATATCCAGCATTATCTTGCTTTAGCTAAAACTTTATAAAAAGGTAGTAGGCCAAGCCCTAGATCTAGACCGAAAACATATTCATATTAGCCCTATATACTAAAAATCTAGCCAGGGGTATATAGCTAATAGAGGAATATAATACTAGCCGTCACCCACCCCCGCCACACACGGAATTATAATGGCCGCGTCTAGTCGCAGTTGTTCTAATATATATACTATAGTTTTACTAGCCTATATATAACCTAAAAGGCAGGCGCTATCGTTTAGTCAGCCTATATAAAAATTAATAGCAGGCGGACCAGCATATAGAAACAATAGAACAATAGAACAGAGGTCAGTTTTATATAATACTTAGTAATAGTAAAGGATGGAGGGAAACTCTAGATATTATGCATATACGGTATTATATAAAGACTCAGGGAACTTACTATATTAGGGCCTTAATAACTACAGCGATTAAGTAATAAAGCAAAAGCTAGCGTGTCTATTCTAGCTAAAGGGGAGAAGCTAAAGTCTACATGTAGAGAACTTTATATAAAAGCAAGGCGTAAAAAGAAAATATATAGGGGCGAGAGCGTATAAAAAATAAAAGGGAAATACTGGCTATTAAGTACTATCTCTTAATCTTTAATCATCTTATATAATAGGCAGAGACTAAGGGCCTATGTGAATAGTAGTGAATAGTAAGTAATAATATAAGCTATATCGATATTAGCATAAAGTAGCTATAATACTTTAATAAGGAAAAGAGAAAAGAAAGAAAATAAGGAAGGAGGAAATATAATATTTTTTTATTTTCCTTGGTATATAATTCAAAGACTTCATAAGTACCTAAGCGCAGAAGCAGAGAGTTAGGTAAAACAAAATTAATGCTTAGATTAATAATAGCAAATAGCTACTGATGTAATTAATAATAGTTGATTTTATATAAAAGTAAGCATAGTAAGTAGTAGCTTATCCCTCTCTACCTCGGCCCATTATAGCAAACACATCTCGCCTATAATTCAATAATAGACTTAAACTAATATAAAGTAAAGAATACCAGACAGCGCTGTTTTCTCTTCTCTCTTCCTTATAAGAAATCAGAAATAAGCAGCTGCCGTAATCTTATAATAGTTTAAACTATATAAAGATTCTTTTACCTTTCCGTTATTTTCCCTTACCCTTCCCCTCCCTACTCTATTCTTTATTATATACCTTAAATATACGCTTCTTTTATATTTAACAGTTTCCCTTCTAATTATTAAATTTACCTATATTTTTTATTCTATTATCTATTACCTCTTATACTATAGTTCTATTTCCTTTATTACACTTTTACTTACTCCCTATTACTTTACTTTATCTTCTACTTATTCTACTTTACTACTATGCCTTTGATATACTATTCCCTTAACTTTTCCCCTTTCTTTAATTACTTTATTATTTACTTTTTCTTAATTTTTTTTTCTATAATATAATCACTATATTTCCTTTTTTTTCCTTATACTACTATATATAGCAGCTCAATAAGCCCTATATAAATATAGCCTATTATATAAGCATGTACTTTTTTCCCCTTTCCCCTCATTACTCTGCGCTTTTTACTCTCGCTATACAGCCAGTCTAAGACTAAAAACTCTTCCCCCCACATTCTCTCTCTTTACTCCATTCCCTCTTAATACTTATATAAATCAACGCTAGTCACCCGAGCACAGCCTAAAATATTTTTATATCCTTACTTCAGATCACCTATCACAACTGCCCCGACTTATACAGGACCAGGGATCCCCGAAGCCTAAGTATGACTATCTACACTCAGCATTACTATTACATTATTACGGCCCTATAATTATTTATAAAATCCAACATAGCTTTCCCCATTCCCCAGAGCTAAACTACCCTTATTTCTCGGATTATAACTACTATAGGATAATATCTCTAACCTTATAATACCAGTCTCCATAACATTCTCTTATATAAGATCTATCTTTAATTTCTATAATATTAGATTAAGCCTGATCCCCTAGCTTATAATCCACTACACAATAAACCTCCTTTATGAGATTTAAGCCCGGCATTATCCTCTTAGCTTATAATTTATGCTTCCCTAAGCCTCTTCCCTCACCTCCTCCCTCCCCCTTATACAGGGGCCGATTTTTCTTTTTATATATCGGAGCTATCCTCTAGCTTACAATTTCTCTCTCTCTCTCCAGGCACCAACACACCCACCTACTAACCATTAGATAATTTCTACCTAAGCCCCCATTTCCCTCCCCCCTTTTCCTCTTTCTTCCTTCCTTCTACTTATATCATCTATCTTCTACCCATATATATATTTAAGCATATTCCCCACCCCCTCCACTATAACTCCTCTCATCCTATAAGATTCCTTTCATATATTCGAAGCCTTATTTATCAGCAGTAGCATAGTAATATATTTACACAGCCTGCCTAGCCTCTGAGAAAGGGAAACTAGTACTATAGTCTATCCGCTTCCTTAAAGCAGGGATTATAAGCAGGCTTTTTTTCCTAGGGCCATATAAGTTTATGAAGGTATTATACAGATAGCCGGAAAACTTTTTATTTTTTTGTGTTTTTTTTTCCTTCGAGAAATACAGTTCTGGAATATCTTTATCGTTATTATCTAATATTATGCCCGGAGCTTGGGTTATGATTTTTTTTTTTTTTTTTTCTTATTATTCCCCTTCCCTAACTACGAAGTGGTGTTATCAAGCCTCTTACAAGACCCCTGTGCTTTATCAAGCCATACCCCCTGCAATCAGTGCAGCGGCCATAATTCATCAAGGCCATAACCACAGCTCAATACGAATAACATACGTAGGGATATTTATCATCAGAATTTATTTTCTTTTAGTTATACTATACTTTAATATTTATAATAGTAATACGTAGTTATTACTATGTTAGTATTTTTACTGGCGGTTTTTCTTAGTATAATTTTTTACTATATATATTTCTATATTAAACCCAGAATGACAGTCACTTTATTAGTTCCCAGTTTCGGGAAATATAATAGCTATTATATTATTACTATTGTAAAATATTATAAGTTTTTAGTAAAAACAAGGATTATACGTAAGTTGCGTGTTCTCTTATTTAAGGAACTAGTCTTGGGTTATATAAGGTTAGTAAAAGTCCTGCATTAGCCATATTCCTTAGCCATTCATACCCATAGTACTGGTCGTTAAATAATCCTAATTATTTAAGCTATGCTGGAATTCTACTTAGTTGGGTATTCTGTTTTCTTATTATCTTCGTTATAGAGGGTTCCTATCTACAGGGGTGTAGTGCAGTCCTTGGGGTTCTTGTGATTTGTATGTTTATATGGGTCTGAGATTTGATTAGGTAGTGGTATCTCTGTTATTTTTGAATTTTTTGTATACTCTATGTAGAATTTGTTTTTCATTTTTCTTTATCTTTTATATATAGGGTTATATACAGGCTTTAGCTTATACCTTTTTTTATTTATACTATTCCTATATTAAATATTATATATTTCCCCTCTATATAATAGTCTATGAATTATTTAACTTCTTTGGAAGTTATAGTATTAATTAAAATTGACTTTAGCTATTTTTTCTTAAGGACTTTTAGACACTGTATTCTATCTTTTTTTCTTACTTTTATATTAAGATATTTATTATTATAATAATAGTATAGTTAAGTAGGTTATGAGGTATAGTATTAATAATTAATCCGAATATACTAGTTTTCTTATTTCATCATACCGGATTTTTCGAAGATTGGGTTTTCCATGTTTTCCTAGCAGTCTTTTTCCTTATAGCCTAATCTACTATAATAGTGCATTTTCTGTAAACTTGCAAATATAATAGTAATTAATATTTATAAGTCCTGAGTTTTCTAGTATTAGATAACGCTATATTATATTTCTTGCTTAGTTAGCATTATATTAGATATATTAGTGGGTTTTATTATTCCTTTTCTTTCTGCTATATTTTTTCGTTGTTTGAATTATTAGTTATTAATACGACTAGTCTTCTTAGATAGTTTTTAAATATGTCAGGGAAATCGCGTATTACTAGTTTCTTTCATTAACTTCTGACTTTCATCTATAGTAGTATAGTATTTTCTTAAAGGCATTATTATATTATATTTAGCACTAATTAAATAAATCTATAGTATACTTAGTGCATATACCTTACGATAGAGTTTAATTAGAAGATTTTGCTTCCTTTTTCTTATTAATGTTATCTAAATAAATCTTAAGTTAGTTTTTAAATTCTTAGTAGTTATTAAAGAGTTGCGTTAGTAGCTCCCTTTCTTTTATATTACTTATGGTATCGAAGTCTCAAAAGTATAGTTTAACTAATTGTTAGTCCTTTAATAAGTTTACTTCCCGCAACACTAACTTATATTTTTGCGGAGCAGCTATAGTTATTAGGAAATGCCTGAAATAGACTCTTATATCTGGAAGAATTCTTTAATTTTTCTTGGGTCTCTGTTAATAGTGTAGGCAAGGGTTAGTTTAATAATTTCTCCAGGTTTTTTTTTACGTAGTCCTGCTATTAGCCCCTTGGCTACAGGTAGTTACTTATTATCTGAGTATGAGTTAGTTAGTGAGTTATTAATAGTAGTTTATTATTCTTAGATAGTTTGCTCATATAACGGGCTAGGTCTTCCAAGTCTAATAAACGTTAGGTTCCTTCGGCTGCCAGTAGTTGGCGGTGTCCTTGCAAGGCGATAGCTTATAATTATAGTATTTTTAAATAGGTTGGCTAATCTCGACGTTACTGTTGCACATGACTGCTCTAGACTTTGCTCTTAGTCTATTCCAGTATCTGGAAATTTAATAATTAACTATTTAGTTATCCTTATAACTATTACCTGTAGTCTAAGGAAACTGTTCTAAATAAGAGTTATAAAACATGTAATAAGCTAAGCTCCTATAATTAATATAAAAGGGATTCCTAAGGGATAAACCTTATACTAGTTTATCTAGTAGGATAGGTTAGGCTAGAGATTTAGGTATGTAAATAGTCTAAACTAGTTAAGGAGTATCTGTAAATTTAATCAAACATTATATTTATAACTAGCTATTAACTATTCTAAACAAGTATGTTATAAAAATATATAGTATAAAGTACTTAAGGCTTACTTAATATAAAGTAAGCTGGTTTCCTGTGTTAAGAAGTAGTCTGCTGATCGCTTATCAGGCGTAAGCATTCTATAATTAGTCCTTTAGTCCATTATAGTTCCGTGGGGCCTACCTATAGGCCGGCGAGTACAACCGGAAGAAGGGCGGGGGAGAATAGGAGTTAGAAAGGGAGAGGGGAGAAGAGGGTGAGGGGAGAAGGAGGATGGGGGAGAAGGAGAGGGGAGAGGGAGGGAGGAGGAGAGAGAGGAGGGGGAGGGGGGGAGGGAGGAGGAGAGTAAATGGAGGTATGAGAGTGAGTGGGAGGAAGGGGAGGAGGGGAGGGGGGTGGGGAGAAGGAAGGGGGAGATAGAAGGGAGAGGGAGAGACGGGGAGTGGAGAGGAGGAGACGTTAGGAGTGGTAGGAGAAGGTAGGAGGAGAGGAGAGAGGGAGGGAGAAAGGCATGAAGGAGGAGGAGAGGTAGGGAGAAAGAAAGGAGTAGGAGGAGTAGATGTTTATAAGGAGGATTAGTGAGAAGAGTGTATGAGGAGGAGGAAGATGTGGGAGGAAGTGAGAGATGGGAGGATGAGTAAAGAATTAGGGAGAAATGAGTGGTAGATGAAAAAGATTGGTTTTTAGAAGTGGTTTTATTGGTTTTGTAGGTCTTTTTTTCTTGTCTGGTAAACCGTAAAATAACTTCCTAACTTTATCTATACCTAATATTACTATATAATAAAGCTTATTTATATCTAGCCTATTAATCATTATTCTTTTCTTCTAAAACCTAATTATATTATCTTTTTTTATACCTAGTTTTCTTATTCCCCTTATATAATATTATCTATTTTTTACATATCCTCGGGGCTGCCTATAAAAATAAATATAAGCTAAAGAATAAGTAGCAGATTATTGCAGCTCCTTTTTTATATATTACCTATTTCCCTTATCCTAGCCTCTGCCTTAACCTTATATACCAAGCAGTTAGAAATAATCTGCTACTCTATATACTTTTCTAGTCTATACTATATTAGCAGCTATATCTCCCCCTGTTTTTAATTACTTACTGTAATTATTCTAGCTTTTAAGTATAGGTAAGCTAACCCTATACTAGTCTATGCTTTTTATTTACTATATAATAATAAATTATATAATACCCGGCTATATATAAAAAAACTTCTTAAACTCCTTTACCCCACTATTCCTCTTATTTTCCTTTATATAAATACCTGCTATACTAAGCTATTTATTTATACTAAACAGTATTACTTTACTTACTTATATAATAACCTATCTTTTACTATATAATATAATATCTCTCTGCTAGTAGAAAGATTATACTATACCTCCTTTCGTTTATAGCATTAGCTATTATATAATGTATTTATATTATGTAAGTTATATACCAGTACAGTTTTTTTTATATATATTTAATAATATGACTTACTTAAGTTTTTCCTATAAAATAATACCCGTATATAGCTTATTTACTTTCTTTCCCTTACTTCCCGATAGCTTAAGTATAATAAATATTAAACTTATTTCTAGCTTATCTTATCTAGGTTATTTACTTTTATATAAAAATCCTTAAGTAATACAGGGGGCTAAGGTAAAAGATATATTATATATTAATAATATCTAGCCTAACTCCTAGTTATTTATGTAACTATTATATTTACCAGAGTATTATTTACTACTTATCTATTTACTTTCCTTTTTATATTATTATTATTAAGTAGGCATAGTAAAATAATAGCAAGCTCCTTAACTAAACCTTTACCTTATTTATATAATAAAATAGATAATTATATTATTAGCAGCTAGTTTTATATAATTTTACTAACTAATATTAATAGTTTTAGTTATCCTCCTGCCTATAACTAGGCTACTTATACTTAATATTTAATAGTTATATAGCCCTAGATATATATATATATAATATATTAATACTAGTAAGTAGCAAAAACTACTCCTTATCTTATATAAACTAGTATTACTATAAGAAACACTAGTAGACCTAAATAAGATTATATAACCTAGTTTAGGAACTTAGGCCAAAATAGATATAATACCTAATACTATATTATACTTATTTATAATAACCTAGTACTAGCTACTGCTATATAATAAAATTAGTAATAAAGCTATAGATTCTTCCCTATTATAGATTTAGGCATATAAAAATAATTCTAGATATCTTAGCCCAGCTATATAATTATATATATAAGTTAATCTATACTTATATAACTACTTTTTTAGGTTAACCCTATAGTACTAATAGTAATATAATTATAATATTTATATTTAATATAATAGGCCAGCAGTAAAAATAAAAGCTTTTTCCTTACCTATCCTATAATTTAAAAATAGTATCTGCTTTTTATAATTACCTAAAATATGCCCCTGTATTTACAAAAGCTAGCTATATTTTTCTAAAATATCTGCTATAGGCTAGCCTTAAGATTAATTAGCTAAGGATCGGAGTTACAAGAACCGAGAGACTGTACCCTGTTTTATATAATAATACCCCCTAACTAGCTGCTGTTTGCATTATTAAGCTACTAGGCTAAGAGCTTTTAAATATAAGGAAATAGTACTATTATATACTAGCCTGCTAGAACTGCTCTAATAATAATATACCTAGACTAAACTAATATTATATAAACTATAAGTAATACTATTAGTTAGGTACTATAGGCTACCTAATGGCTAATATAGCAGTAAAGTTATCCTTATCTAAGTTATTTTATTATAACTACTATTATAGCTGGTAACTAAGTTACTGCTATTATATAAGTCTTTGAAAATACCCTAGAGGTACTTTTGCCTAATAGGAATTACTATTATACTAGTAATATAGATATTTATTTGCCCTAATAAATTATATACTTATCCTTAAGTAATCTCTGTATTTATTACTAGCCTAGAATTCTTTAGGCCTGCCTAGCTATATCTTATACTAGTTTATATAATTTTATAGCTAAAAAGATAAGTATTTTTATTAGCTAAGCATACTTTCTTTTATATTATTTTTTTTATATACTTATACTTCCCAGCC
The DNA here is from genome assembly GCA_010015515.1 of Trichoderma sp. TW21990_1. Lineage (NCBI taxonomy): Eukaryota > Fungi > Ascomycota > Sordariomycetes > Hypocreales > Hypocreaceae > Trichoderma > Trichoderma sp. TW21990_1. The sequence continues at coordinate 10,423 of ML974124.1, forward strand.
CATTTTTACCTTAATTTACTATTACTAGAGTATTTACTAGAAAGGGAGAATTAGCAAAGATATATATAAGCTTAACCCTTACTTTATCTAAAGAAAATATAATAAATAATTTTATCCTCTACTTAGATTAGTATCTCTTATATATATATAATAAAGTAAACTAGGCTTTTTAAAAGAAGATATTTCTTAGACTTTTATATAAAGTATTACAGTATAGATATTAAGGATTCTGTTAACTAGGCTAGGTACCTGCTAGTTAGGTATATTAATAGGAGAAGCTTTATTAGAACTGCTTTATAAGCTTATATACTGGGTTATAGCCTGGGGCAGAGGTTAATACCTGTAGGTTACTTTATATAAAGCGCCAGGTTACCCAGGATTTATTAAGAACCCAGTTAAACTAGCTATTAAATAAGCCTTATTTTATATATCTATCAGGAATATATAATAATACTTATATTTCTAGTATTATTTTCTAAGGCTAAGGAAAAATTAGATATTAGGATTAGTATTATAACTAAGCTTGGGATTTATATAATATTAATTATTCCTAATTTCCCTTTTTTCTTTTCCCCTTTCTTTTCCCTTTATTTTTCCTTTTACTTTTCCCTTTACTTTTCCTTTTTCTTCCTTTTCCCTTTACTTTCTTTTTTTTTTACTAAAAAAAGTAGTATATTATATATTAAGCTCTATAATAAAGACTATACCAGGTTCATTAGCTAAGTTATTATTAAGCTAGTCTTACTAAACTATACTTATTTACTATTTTATTATATATTAGCTAAAGAGAGGTTATTTTATTAATAGTAAAATTATATAATTAAATCTTAAAAATCTAGTCTATAGCAAGGGCTCTTAGTCTTAGCAGGAGCTATAATTAAATAATATAAGATTTTTAATTATATATTATTAAAAAAGCCTAGTATAATTTCCTTCTCCTCTAGTATTCTTATATTTAAGACCTGCTAGTATCCTATATAACTATTATAAAGCTAGGAGCTGGCTAATATTAATAGCTGCTAAAAGAAAGTTAGTATACATACTTAAAGTACTAAAAACTATATTTTTATATAATAAATTAGGAAACTTATAATCTAGTAGTAAGGTAAAAAAATAAAGAGACTTCTAGTTAATTGCCTTTAGGGTAGCTTTTATAAGTAATAGCTTATATACCTATAAAGTCTCCTTTAAAAACTTTTTTAAGTTTATATATACTTTCTCCTAAAGTAGTAATAATATATAAATAAAGTAATTTTCCTTATATTACATTTACATATAAAAAAAGTAATTAATAATTTACTTTTAAATATTTAAATATTATACCTTAGTTATAGCTTAAGCTAGCTAAAAAAGGGAACTCTAGCTTTTTAAAAATAATTCTACTAGTATAGCTTAAAAAAAGTTAAGATTCCCGTTACCTAGAGCATAGCTATATAATATATTACTTAAATAATATAATTAAGCTAGCCTAGATTTCCTGTAATATTATATAAAAATCAGGACTTTTTTACCCTTCCCCAGGCTTAAAGCTAATAGCTAATTAAAACTTCTAGTAGTTAAGGCCCTGTAAATAAGTAACCTAGCTAGTTTACTTAAGTTACAGGTTTAGCTTATATTTTAAACCCTTAATAATAATTTTTGCTATATAAGCTTTAAATAAAGTAGCCTGGGAATTATATTACTATAAAAAAAAAGTATTTTTAGCTAGGGTTAGTATATTTACTAGCAGCAGTACTGGCCTATTATATAATATTAAGGATCTAGAGGATAGGGAGCCTAAGATTTTAAACCAGAAGCTATTACTATTACCTTTAAATAATCGCTAATAGTAAATATTTATATATTATAGCTAGCTATAAGACTATGCCTAATAATATATATTACCTTCTTTTACTTACAGGTTCTTCCAGGAGTATTTTATATAATAATATTTAAGTATTATAGCTTTATATATATATATAAAAATATAGCTATTTTTATAGTAGGTAAATCTAGTAAAGCAGGGATTCCTAAAACTTAGAATTACTAAAATTGCTTTTATTAGATAATAAAGCTAGTCTAGGTTAGCTGCAGTTACTAGAATATCTGGGATCTATTATATAAGTATTATAATTTCCTGGCACTGCTAGTAGCTAAGCTACTAATATATTATATAAAGGTATACAGGGACCTATTAAAAAAAATAGATATACTTATACTTTTTATATATTATAAGCTAAAATAGCAGAAAATAAGTAAAAGGATTTATAATACTAGGTTAATTATAATAAAGTTTTAGTATAGTTTTTTTCCCTTTTTTATAAGTTATATATAAAATATATAAAAGAAAAAGAAAAAGAATTTAAATAAAAACTAAGTTTTATATATTTAATTATTTATATACTTATATAAGTAATAATAAATCTAGCTATATAAAAAGTAATAACCTTAGTTAGTGGATTATATATAAAAGACTAACTAACTTTATAGTAAGTAGCAGGGAACCTGGTTTTTTTAAAGAGCTAGGAATATATATAAATTAATAAAAATAAACTAGTCTAGTTTTTTTTTTTTTTTTTTTTTTTTTTTTTTTTTTTTTTTTTTTTTTTTTATTAATTTACCTACTCCTGTTTTATTATATAAGTAAAAGCTTAGGCTATTAGGGTTATACTAGTAAAAAAAACTAGTATAAGCCTCCTTACTTCTGCTTTTAATAATTATATTATATAAATAAAAGAAAGGAAAAGTATTTAAAATTCCCAGAATCCTGGAATCCTGGAAAAAATCTAATTATTATATTACTAATATACTAAAATTCAGTATATAGTATATTATATAAAAAGGACTCCTGGATTCCTGGATAAAATATAACTATTATATTACTTATATATTAAAACTAAACTTAACTTATATTATATAAAGTTAGTTTTTTCCAGTTTCTAGGCAGGAATATAATTTTTATATTATTTATATACTAAAACTAAGCTTAACTTATATTATATAAAGCTAGGTTATTTAAATTCCCAGGCAAAAATAGAATTTTTTATACTATTAACTTATATATTAAGGTTAAATATAATAAATTATATAAGAGAAATTACTAGATTTCCTAGGAAAGATAGGATCTCTATATTATTTATATATTAAGGTCTAATATAATATATTATATAAGAAAGACTCCCAGATTCCCAGATACCCTAGAAAAGATAGGATCTCTGTATTATTTATATACTAATATTAGGTATAGTATATTATATAAAAGAGATTCCTAGACTCCTAGATATCCTGGAAAAAATAAGATCTTTATATTATTTATATACTTACCTAGATTATATAAAAGGAAATCCTGGCCCCCTTTTATTATACTTATAAAAAGCACTAGTATAACCTACTATACTTCTATTCCAAGTATAATATAACCTCTACAGCAAGACCTACCCTGAAAAAGTATTCTAAAGCTAGCAGGGACTTTAAATTAAGCTTATCTACTTCTATATTATATAAATTATAGTACTAAGGTATTACTATTTTTTTTATAAAGTATATATATAATTTCCTATATAAAAGGCAAAACTACTTTTCTTTTTTTTTTTTCCTTTTCTTATTTACTTTTTCTTTATTATACCCTGGCCCCTTTTTCTATTCCTTCCTTACTTTAGCTAAAAAAATTACCTTTCTTATATAAAAGAAACTATAATTTATAATATAATTTACTATTACTTTTATTACTAACTTATATAATATCTAATCCAGAGAAAACTCTTTACTAAATTAATTACTTATACTAGTATTTTTAATATTACTTACTAATATAACTACTATTTTTTTATTTTTATTATTATCCAGGCTAATTAATATAACAGAGGAAGAACCAGCAGGGGTATTATTATATATATTATTATTATTATCTTTCTTATCCTCCTCCTTATTATTATTTATAATCTTATATAATACCTTACTAACTTTATTAAATAAGGAGCTGTCTAGGTTAATTAGGGTACTGGCAGAGGTTTTAGTACTAGGGCTTCTAGTAGCAGCAGCCCCAGAACTAGTACCTAGCTGCTAGTTTTAATAAATAAGCATATCTCTAGTACTCGAGGAATTAGAACCTCTAGTACTTAAGCTTCTGCCTCATATACCTTTAATAGCCCTGCTATTATAGTTAGTATATTAAGTAATATAATCTGGCTATTTATAATTACTATAGTATTTACTAAAGTAACCGGAGAGTTATATATAAATTAAGAAAAAATAAGTAAACTAGTTACTATTAACTATTATTTTATATATATAGGTATTATATAAAATAATATATTTAATACCCTAGCTCTAGATAATAAAAGTATTAATATATAAATCCTGCCTATTAATAACCTAATTTAGCTATATATAACCAAGGATAATTATTACCCTATAGCCAGGTAGTAAAAGGGTATTATACTATAGCTTATTTTTAATATATATATATAGCTATTATTAGCTAATATTAATTTTAAGTAGGCAGCTATTATTAAGTATTATATTTACTAAGGCAGGAGACAGGGGCTAGGGAAAAGTAATATTAGCTTTATATATTTATATAAGTATTTTATATAGGAAAAAAAGGAGAAATATATACCTAGTTACTTATAAAGCCTGGCTAAAAGTATATAAGTTAGCTATTACTAGCTTAGTTTTATCTAAAGTAAAAAAGAAAAGAAAGTTAGTAATTAGATTTATATAAGATAAAAAAGAAAATAGAGAAGAAAAGCTATTTATTTAGTTATAGCTAGATTATATATAGCTGAAAAGGGATTATTATATAGTAATTATATAAATACTGCGGGTAAAGGTACTTGTATATAATATAAGTATATAATATTAGTAAAATAATATTAGCTAGTGGGAAATGTAAATATAATTACTAGTGGATAATAGTAAAAAAAGAAGGGAGGGAACTATAAAAAAAGAAAAGTAAAGAAAGGATTTTTTTAATTATTTTCTTTCTTATATAGTAAAGGCAGAAGATAGTAAATAATAGTAAATAATTAAGTTAAACTCTAGTAAAAAATTAGGGGAAGTAATATTCCTTTTCCCTCTTATATATATATACCTTTTATTTAAATTATAGCTTTTATCTATAATATTAACTCCCTAATTTACTTTTTTTACTATTTTTATATATATATGCTATTTCCCTTATTCCTTTTATTTTATCTTATTATTTTATTTTATTTTATTCTATTCCTTTTCTTATGCTATAGCCTACCCTATTCCCTTTACTTCTTTGTTTAGTTCTTGTACACATAGCCTATTTCCCTTATTCCCTTTATTTTATTTTACTATTTTATTTACTTATTTACTTATTTAATTCTCGTATATATAAGCTATTTTTCTTATTCCCTTTATTTTATTTTACTATTTTATTTACTCTTTTATACTATTATCTTATATTTATCTATACTATTATTTAATTCTTATATATAAGCACTATTTTTTTATTCCTTCTCTTATACTTTACTTCTAGTATTATTACCCTATTTTATTTATTCCCTTACTTAATTCTTATATATATATATTACTACTTTTATTTCTTTTCCTATTTTACTACTTTATTACTTTTATATTATATTATTTAACCTTTATATATATATATATTACTTCTTTTTTCCCTTAGCTATAGTATTTATTTTATTACCTTATATACTTATATAAAATAAATAAGTTTCTGCCCCTACCCTGTATTTAATTACAGGTTTTGCTTTATTATTATATATATACTTATATAAAATTACTATTATATTATACTACTAACTTTCTTTTTTACTTTCTCCCTTCCCCTTTATTTTATTTTTTTTTTTTATTTTATTTTCTTTTTTTTTATTTTATTTTCTTTTTTTTATTTTATTTTTTTTTTTTTTATATTATTCCCTTACTTTACTTACTTACCTTTATACTATAAGCTAAAATACTAGTATTATTATATAAAATAAGGGAGTTTTTATATAATATACTATTACTTTTTTTTTTTTTTTTACCTATAGTTTATATTTTCCTATAATACTTATATAAAATAAGTAAAAAGTAAGTAAATTTATGTTATCTATTCTTTTACTTACCTTTACTTACTTTTACTTACTTTTATTTACTTACTTATATACTGGAATACTAGTACTATTATATAAAACTAGTAAGTTTTTATATAATATTATATTACTTTTTCTATTCTTTTAGCTATAGTCTTTACCTTTATTATATACTTATATAAAATAAGTAAATTCCTTACTTTAATATATTTTACTTTCCTATAATATTATAATATAAAGTATTATATTATAATTTATATATAATATTAGTATATTTCTTTTTTACTAAAGCTATTATAAGTATTATAAATACCCTAGATTATCCTATATATTTCCTATTAATTTTAGTTAATTTTACTTATTTTAGTTAATTTAATAACTTTCCCCTTAATCTCTTATTTTTTTACTCCCTTACTCCCTTACTCTCTTTTACTACTATTATAGATTTATATAATATATAACTAGTTTTCTAGTAATTAAATAAGATTTCTAGTAGTTTTTTTTTCTTTTTATTCTTCTCTAATTTACTATTATATATAAACTTACTGCTGCCTTTAATCTTAATCTTATATTTATTATTATTATTATTATTTAGGTTAATTAGGTTATTTATAGATCCCAGAGTTATTTAATACTAATACTAGTACTAGCCTTAGCCTTAGCCTTATTAATACTGGGGAGAAGAATTACCCTAGCCTAAGTATTTTTATTATATAAGATTATTTATATTATTATATTTAATATAATAAGCAGTATAATTATATTACTTATAATTCCTATAACTACTGCTAAAATAATTAGGGAGTTATATATAAGTAAGGAAAGGATTAGCATAATTATTAATATTAAGGATTATTTTCTCTTAATAAGTAATATATAGTAATTAAGTAATAATATTATAGCTCTAGATAAGAAAGGTATTAATATAGGAGTTATATATACTAATAATCTAGTCTAGTTATATATAGCTGCAGAGGAAAATTATAATATAGCCAGGGAGTTAAAAAATAATATTTTATAGTAAGTTTTTAATATATAACTATAGCTACTACTAGGTAATATTAAAGTTAAAAAAGCGTATATTACTAGTTAAGGAGTTTTATATAAGATTAGTTAATAATAGTAGCTAAAAAAAAAAGAAAGAAAAAGTAAAGGTTAGCTTTTATATAATAAGTTAAGGCTAGAAAAGGGGGGAAAAAAAAAAAAAAAAAAGAAAAGTAAAAAGGTAAACTTATAGTATTAGGATTTAATAGCTGCTAGCAGAAAACTATAAGCTAGGTATTATCCTAGCTGAGAAAAAGAGAGAGAAATTAGAGTTAGTTACTGGGTTTTATATAAAGCAGAGCTAGGGAAGGAATAGAAAAAGTAAAAAAGTAAAGAGTAAAAGGGGAGGCTTAGGGGGAAATACCTAGCTATTATAAAATAATATTATTAATTATATAAGTATAAAAGCTAAGATTACTTATTAGTAATAGTATTATATTTTATATTATATATATATTATAGAAAGTAGTAGATTATTTATTAGTAATAGCAGCTTATAATAATATTAGGTATAGGAAGGAGAAGGAATAAAAGAGAGAAAGAAAAAGAGAGAGAGAGGTAGTTTTTTTTATCCTTATTATATAATAAAGATATAAGTAATTAGAAAAGTAAATAATACTGGAAAATATAAAACAGGTATATACTATAATTTATATATAACTTAAAATAAATATACTACTTATATTTACTTTTCCCCTTTCTTACTTTAATTTACTACAGAAGTAGTAGCTTAGCCTTTTTATATAAAGCCAGCTCTGTAATAATATATACTACTATTATACTATAGCCTTTTTCCTTTTTTAAAGACTTATTAGCTTAAATACTAGGTATATATAAGAGAGTATAATAGTAATTCCTAGATTAAGGGCAAAAAGATAAAATTTCAGGGATAAAGCCTAGGCTTAGAAATAATACCTAAAGCTACTAGCTTAAATACTTATATATATAATAAGAAAAAGTTATAGTAATTCCTAGATTATATATATAAAGCTTAAGTTTAAGAATAACTTTTAAAAGCAAGGGCTAAAGCTAGTAACCTAAATACTTATATATACTAAAAAATAAAATTATAGTAGCCCCTAGATTAAATATATAAAGATAATATTTAGGGATAAAGCTTAAGGCTAGTAACCTAAATATTTATATATATAAGAGAATAAAACTATAGTAATCCCTAGATAAGGTATATAAAGATTAAGTTTAAAAATAAAGCCTAAGACTTACTAGCCTAAATACTTATATATATAAAAGAAAAAGAGCTATAGTAATCCCTAGATTAAATTTATAAAAACTAAAGTCTAAAAGTAATATTAAATATAATATATTATACAGAAACCTATTACTTATATATAATATTAGTATATTTTCCTTATTTACTAACCTAGCTTATAAAATTACTAAGTTATTTTACCTAGCTATTATTTAATCTTTAATAATCCTAGTTTTTATTATATTTTTTTTTTTTTTCTTATTTTTTCCTAATATTATTATTTATTTATATAATATATAGCTAGCCTTCTAGTAATTAATTAAGGCGCCTAATAATCCTGTCTTTTATATACTTACTATAATTATATAAGGTATTATACTTAAAGTAATAAGTAGCCTAGCTATACTATATATAATTCCCGCAGCTATTACTAAAGTAGCCTAGGAGTTATATATAACCAGGGAATAAACTAATATATTTATTAATATCTAATATTATTTTACTCTAGTAAGACTTATAAGAAGACTAGTAAACAGTACCTTAGCTCTAGACCAGAAATATATTTATATATAAGCCTTATATACTAAAAATCTGGCTAAGGGTAATATAATAGTAAAGGAATATAATAACTCAGCCGCAGAATTATAAGACTATATTCTAGGCAGTGTTTTTAATATATTACTATAGCTTTTACTAGCTAATATTAAACCTGAAAAAGCATAGGCTATTAATTATAGCTTATATAAAATTAATAGCTAAGGGCAGTTATAGAAAAAATAAAATAAAAATAAAAGTTAGTTTTATATAATACCTAGATAATAGTAAAAGAAAAGGAAACTTTAGGGGCATGTATATATAAGTATTATATAAAAAACTAGGGAAACTTATTATATTTAGGCTTAATAACTGCAGCTACTAATAGTAAAATAAAAACTAGGTATTATTCTAGCTAAAGGGGAAAAGTAAAGTTAATAGATAATTTTATATAAAAGTAAGGGCAAAAAGGAAATCTATAAGAGGGGCATAAAAAAAGGAGAAGGGAAATACCTAGCTATTATAATATTATTTTTTAATCTCTTAACCTTTTATATAATAAGCAGAGACTAAGGCTATATATAATAGTAGTAATAGTAGTAATAATATAAGTTTATATATACTAGTGTAAAAGGTAGCTATAATACTTAATAAGAAAAAGAAAAAGGGAAAAAAAGTAAAGGGAAGGGAGGAAATATAATACTTTTTTATTTTTCTCTGGTATATAATTAAGGTATAAGTACCTAAGGCAGAATAGGAGAGTTAGGTAAAAATATATAGCTTGGATTAATAATAAGAAGTACCTGCTATAATTTACTAATAGCTTAATTTTATATAAAATAGGTAAGTTAATAGTAGTTTTCCCTTTTTCCCTAATATTATTAGTAAGTACCCTGCCTATAATTGTACTAATAACTTAACTTATATAAAGTAGAAATACAGATAATACTTTTTTCTATTTTTTTCTTTTTTTAGAAATTAAAAAGAAGAGCCGACTGAGAATTTACTAATAGTTTAAACGTATATAAGATTCTTGTTACTTTTTTTTATTTCCTTCCCTTCACGCGCCGGGGCGATGGTGTGATAGAGGACCGCGTGAGAGATAGAGGCTGGTGACTGAGGGACCCGAGGACCGCTAGGATGGACGGGGGACTATTCTGTATGTTTATTAGTATACCTTGATTATATATATTTTTATTCCTATTACCCTTTACTTATTTGCCTGACTGTTAGTTATTGTTTACTTATTTATTTTATTTACTACTATACTTTTTATATACTAGTTTCCCTTAATTTTTCCTTTTTTTTCTTTACTTTTATTATTTATTTTTTCTTATTTTTTTTTTTATAATATATATATATTTTTTTTTTTTTTCCTATACTTATATATAGTAGCTACTAGTTATAATATATAGCTATTATATAAGCAGTATTTTTTTTCCCCCTTTTCTCTTATTTATTTATATTTTACTTTTATATATAGCTAATTTATTAAAAACTCTTTCCCCCCTTTTTTCTTTTTTACTCCTTTCCCTTTTTAATACTTATATAAATTAATACTAGTTTCCGGGAGCCTAAGATATTTTTATATCTTTACCTTAGATTACCTATTATAGCTGCACTCGTATAAGACCAGGGATTTTTAAGAGCCTAAGATATCTTTTACTTAGATTACCTATTATATTATATTATAATTATACTTATATAAATTTACCTAGTTTCCCCTAGTTCCCCTAAAGCCTAAAATACTCTTATTTCTTGGATTATTTATTTTAAATATATTTTAACTTAATAATATAATTTCCCCTTTTTTTTTTTTATATAATTTATTTTTCTCTTATATATATTTAAGCTTATTCCCCTAGTTTATAATCTCTCTTTTATAAATTTTTTTTATATATTTAAGCTTATCCTTTAGCTTATAATTTCTTTTTTTTAAGCTTTTTTCCTTTCTTTTCCCTCCTTTCTTTTATATAAGGCTTATTTTTTTTTTTTATATACTTAAGTTTATCCTCTAACTTATAATTTCTTTTTCTCTTTCTCTAGCTATTTTTAGCTTATAATTTCTCCCCCTTAAGCCCTTTTCCCTTTTTTTTTTTCTTTTTTTCTTTCCTTTTTTTTATATAATCTATTTTTCTCTTATATATATATTTAAACTTATTTCCCCCCTCCCCTAGTATATAATACCTCTCTTTTATAAGCTTTTTTTATATATTTAAGCTTATTTATCTAGCTTAGCTATATAATATATTATATAGCCTGCCTAGCTTAAGGGAAACCTAGTTTATAAGTTTATTTGCTTTCTTAATAATAAGTGGATTTATAAGTAGGTTTTTTTCTAGGCTAGATAGGTTTATATAAGGTATTATATAATATAGCCAGAAACTTTTTTTTTTTTTTTTTTTTTTTTCTTTTAGGAAAAATATAATTTTTTAGTATTATTATTATTATTATTTAATATTATTCCCGGAGCTTAGGGTTATTAATTTTTTTTTTTTTTTTTCTTTTATTCCCCCTTACCCTAATATATAAATCGTTTATTAAGCCATATAAGACCCCTGTGTTTATTAAGCCATACCCCCCTGCAAGTCAGTGCACGGGCTATAATTTCATTAAGCCATGCCATGGCTCAATGTGGAATAACATGGTAGTATTATTGTAATAGCTCTGCTTTAACTGGTAGTCTAATAATCCTACTACTATACTTAAATATGCTTCCTTTATCTCCTCTGCTGGTGTTTTTAATCCATGGGTTAGGCTATCTGCTAATATTTCCTATTTTTCCCACCTGTAAATTAAATCCCCTGTGCCCTTTAATATCTCCCGGAATATTTTATATAACCTAACTTGCTTTATTATTAACTAGTATAGCAGCTGGTCCTTATTCTTTTATATCTGCGTCTGCTATAAAATATATAATAACTTCCTTTATATTTCCTTATACTGCTCCTATATATTATTCTCTAACCGGTTATTAAATAACTAATATAGCTTAACCTATGCCTTTTTATACTATATCTTAAATAATACTACTAACCTAACCCTCCGTAATATTACTGTTGCCTGTGCAGTATTTATTACCTAGTCTAAAACCTCTTATATTTTCTACAGCTCCTTTTCCTTACCCTTCTTAATCAGGCCCGCTACCTTATATAATTTCTCCGGGTTTAATTCTTCCAAATACTATACCTACCTAGTCCTCTTTAATTATAAATTAGGCTTTTTTTTCTTATTTACTGCCCGGATTTTTACTTTTGTTTTTTTCCTAAACTTTTCCTCCTATACCTAATATATTTACTTAATATACTTAGCTATTTCCTCTATTACCCCCAGCTGCCTTAATTATCCCTCTGTTAGCTTGCTTGCCTGCCTAACCTTAAATTACCTGCTTGCTGCTCTTAATAGGAAAAACTGCTAGTAATGTATACCTATTATTTACGAGATATTATACTACTCCTTAGCTTTCCTTATTATATCCCCTCCCTTTTCCCAATTACTTTTTTACCTATAAGCTTTTTATAAATACTATTATATATTTTTTACCTGCTAATATATTTTTAGCTATTACTTATATTTTATATATTTTATGCTATCTTCTATTAGTACCTTAATAAATAGTACTATTTTGCTGGCAGGGTTTAGTAACTTAAACTTATGTAACTTTACCTAGTTATAAATAATACCGGGAATGGCTATAACTGCTTTTATAATAGTATATTACTTGCTAATTTGGATACTTAGATAGTAGTTTTTTAAATATGTAAATACTTTATTGGCTATATATGTAAACTTATATAACTTATATATAATAAATAAGTATATGCGTAAATAAATAAATAGCTTTATACTGCCTATGCTTTTATCTTTTTAATCTGCGGATAAGCTTTTTTTTTCTTGCCTTATATACTTTTTTGCCTTATTTTTTTTTTCTTTTATCTACAGATCTCTTAGCTCTTATTCCGTTACCTTTCTTATATATCTATCCTTACCTTTTTTCTTAATTACTTATCCTATATCTATATCCCTGTATATATATACTTACTAATCTCTATTAACTAACCCTAATATTAGCTTAGGTTTATTCCTTACTTAGTCTTCCTTATAATATATATATAATTATATTTATTTACCTTATCTTTTTAGCTACAGTTTTAATCTATAAATAGTTTTTTTTATTATGCAGATAAATTATTTATATTTATCTGCCCTTTTATATAGTTTACCCCTTTTACTTATTTAATAGGTTATCTTTTTTATTATATAATGCTTTCTCCTATTACTTTTAAATACTACCCTACTCTGCTAGCTTATACCTAAATTTATATAGGGTTTATTACTGGGTTTTTTTAATTTATAGTTTAAAAATACTAGATAATAACTTTACTACAGGCTATCTTTTTATATATTTTATAAGTTATATTTTACTTATTTATATAGCTTATTCCCTTTTACTAGTTTAATAGCTTATTTTTCCTTTACCTTTTATATAGCTTACTCCCTTTACTTATTAAACGGGCTATCCCTTCTCTTATTTAACCTGTTAAATAGGCTATTTTTCTTTTGCCTTTATCTGCCTATTTATTTAACGGGCTATCCCTTTACTTTTTATATACCTTATCTCCTTTTACTTGTAAAATAGGTTTCTATCCACCTGTTTAATAGGTTTCCTTTTACTAGTTTAATGGGTTTCCCTCTACTAGTCTAATAGGTTTTCTTTTACTTATTTAATAGGTTATTTTCCTTTACTAGTCTAATAGGTTTCCTTTTACCTGTTTAATAGGTTATTCTTATCTACTGGTCTAACAGGTTTCCTTCTACTTATTTAATAGGTTATTTTCCTTTACTAGTTTAATAGGTTATCCCTCCCCCTTTTATATAGCTTATTTTCCTTTAATTATCTAATAGGTTCCCTTTTACTTATTTAACAGGTTTCCCTTTACTTATTTAACGGGTTCCCTTTTACTTATTTAACGGGTTTCCCTTTACTTATTTAATAGCTTATCCCTTTACCTTTTATATAACTAGTTTCTTTAATAATAATCCTTGACTATATAGTAGGTTATTATACTGGCCTTTCTAATTAATAGGTAAAATTATTATTAACTTTTTATTACCTACTATCATAGCTGCAGCTGCCTTTTTTAACCTATGGATTAGAAATGCTAGGTTATAACCCTTAACTTATATAATCTTATATACTATAATTATACTTACTTTTTTAAACCTATAGATTAAAATAGCTAATATATAAATATAGACTAATAGTATGGGGCTTGGGTTTAATTAAGCTAATGGGAATTATATATTAATTTAACTAACTTAACCCCCTGGTTTTTAACTAACTTAACCCCCTGTTATTTTAGCGCCAGAAGCTTTTATATGCAGGGTTACAATTAGCTTGAGTCCAGTTTGCGTTTCCGCTGAAATAGCGCCAGAAGCTTTTGTATACAGGGTTACAATTAGCTTGAGTCCAGTTTGCGTTTCCGCTAAGATAGGGTTATAATTAGCTTAAGTCCAGTTTGTGTTTCCGCTGAGATAGGCTAGTATAATTCCTAAAATCCTATCTACTACTAATAAATTATTAAAAAAAAAAGAGAATTTCCTTAATATCTAGGTTTTCCCTGGCCCTTATTTTAGCTAGTTTTATAGCTTTAAATACTTTAACTGCCTTTATATTATATACTTTAGTATTAAAGAGGAAACTATATATAAAAGTAACTTTATAATTATAAAAAATAACTACTCCTTATCTTATATTTCCTACTTTATCCTATAACTTATTTAAGTAAGTAAAAATAATTAGCCTAGGAAAAGAATCTAGGAGCTTAAAATATTTTTCTATTACTTTTACTTTACCTAGGCTATAAAAGTCTAGTTCTGCTAGTATTATATTATTATTTTTTATAAAAAAAAAAAATCTAATAATCTTGCTAACTAAAGCAGTAGTCTACTATAATCTAGTTTTAGGGAGGCTAGGGGGGAGCTTTTTATTAATTCTTTTACCTATAAGATAGTTCTTATCTAAGCTAGTAAATTTTACTAATATATAAAATCTAGCCTATGCCAGGGCTATTACTACTATAAAAATCCCAGACTTTTTATATATAATAATTATATTTATAATTTTCCAGGCAAAAATAATTACTTTAGCTACTATTTAAAAAACTTTATTTATTTTATTTACTAATCTAGTAATACCTATAAATACTTATTTATTTAGGTAAATAATACTTTATTTTTTATTCCCTAGCTACTATACTTTTATATTATAAAAAGTAACTAGTATTATATAAGCTTTTTATAACAAGCTAAGCTCCTATAATTAGTATAAGAAGGATTCCTAAGGGATAAACCTTATACTAGGTTTATATTGGCGGATAGGTTAGGCTAGATATTCAGGCAAAGTAAATAGTTACGCAACTAGTAGAGAGTATCTAGTAGATTTAATTTAAATATTATATTTATAACTAGCTATCTAGCTATTCTAATAAACATATAAAGTAAAGTTTATATATCTGATTATATAGGTAAAGTTATATATAATTATATTAACTAAAGATAACTTAAGTCATGTATAGTTATATTAACTAAAAATAACTTTAGTTTTATTAGCTAAGTTATCTAGGGTTAACCTAAGAGTTACTTACCTAGGAGGCCTATTATTATAACTATAGTATTAGGTTATAATATAATATCCCCCTCCTATTAATCTTATCCTTAAAGCTATCCCTATTATAGTATAACTCCTATAAATATCTATTCTTTTCCTTTCCTAGTAAATATATTCTTTTTTCTTTATTTTTATATTATATTAAAATATAGTATTATTAAACATAAACCCCTTTTAAAGCCTATTATAATATTAGGTTTACTAGCTAAGTTTATTAAGAATTTTAGTTTTACTATACCTTAGTATACTCTTTATTATATCACAAAGTATACTTATTTTATTACTAAGGGATCTTTAAACTATTATTATATTTATATTTATTATAAGCTATTAGTTTATAATATAAGTAATATAAGCACAGAGGCTTATATATTATTTCTTATCCTATCTCAGGGTTATATTTTCTAACCTATTTTTCAGATATTTATATTACTTATAAAAAAAATTATCTAGCTACTTAATATAAGCAAGTAAAAGAAGCTTTTAAGGAAGTAATAGCTTATCTCTGCTATATTTATAAGTAAGAGTAGTAGTTATGTAAAAAAGCTGCAGAAATAGTTTTTTATAGTCTTAAATTATTAAAAGAGTTAAAAGCTACTAATTATTAGACTAAGGGAAAGTATTAAATTAAACTAGCGCAGGTTTAGGAGGAGGAAACTTAGCTTTTTAATTTTTTAGGGTCTATGCCTACTAGTATTAATTAATTTTCTTTTACTATTAATTTAGGGTTTTTAAATCTAGATCTTCTTATCTTATTAGGGGATACTCCCTTATTATTATCCTAGATAATTTTAGTACAGGTTCTTTTATTATAGGTTCTTATTACACTTATAATTATTTATAGAGTTTATTTTAGAAGGTTTTTAAAATAATGCTAATATATTTAAAATTTTCTTCTAGTTCCTAGTTATTTATACTTCTATTATACCCTTTCTATTTTACTAGGTATTAGAGTTTATTAATTTTATTATTTATTTTTAGTAATATTATTTTATTAATTTTATATTTAAGTTCTTTACCTTAAATAATAATTTTATCTTTAATAAATTCTCTTATATTTTTATCTATTAAAGCCTTTTCTAATAATAAGATATAAAAAATCAGGTATATTAGCTTTTTATATTTATCTTTTTACTCTAGAAAATCTAGTTTATAATTAACTTTACTAATTTTCTTTAAAATTTTATAAAGCCTAATTTTCTTATAATTTAGCTTATTACTTAGCCTATTTATCTTAATATTAGCTTATTTTTTTCCTTAAATATATTAAAGTAAGTAAATTATGTTTTTTTCTTAAAGGATTAGTCCCTTAAGCTTTTTTATATTTATATATTTTTTTATATATTTTTATATAAGTTTAAGTTATATATATAATTCCTAGTATAATTTCTTAAGTTTATCTACTTTAAGTATAGTTTTTTATATATTTTTTTTTTTTATAATATTTTATATACTTATAAATAATATCCCTTATTTATATAAAATAATAAAAGTTTTATTAATTCTAAAACTAAATTATTATAAAAGAATTCTATATTTAGTAGGTATTTAACCTAGTTATTTTAGTTAAAGTTAATATAATTTCATAAATATACTTTAATAATCTAGTTAATATATTTTATTTATTTATTTATTTAAGAGTAATAAGTAATACTAGTTTTATAATTTATTCTTATCCTTACTATAATACTTTACTAATATTTAAATATAAATATTAATCTTTTATTAAAGATAATTTCTGCAGGTAATTTATATTTTAAGGCTATATATTTTTATATTATATAACCTAGTTTTTCTATTATATTACTTTTCTTATATAAGATAAAAATACCTTATTTTATTAATCTATTAATAATAATAAAAATACTATTATATATTATATTTATTATTAATTCCTTTAATAATAGAAGTTTAATAATATAATTAAATAATATAAAGCTTTAAAAGTATTTTAGTACTAGTAATAATTATAATTTATTATAAAGTTTTTATTAACTTAACTTTATTTTTATATATAGAATATAATATTAAATAATTTTCTTAATAACTTTCTTTATACTTATAAAAGTATAATATCTCTAAACCTATTAAAGTATTTTTATAACTCCCTTATATTTATTTAGCAGATATTTATAGATTATTTTAACTATTTTTTCTTATAATTATTCTAGTACCCAGGTCTTATTTTTTTTTATAATAGTCCTTTATTATAAGTTATATTTTCAGGAAATTATTCTAGTATTTAGTTTTTTATAATATCCCTTATCTTATTAAAAATAGGGTTTCTATCTTTAATTATAAAAAAGGTATTAATTAATATTAACTTATAGTATCCTTCTTTTATTTCCCTGAATATTAGTAAGGTAAGTTTTAATATTAGTTTAAAGTAGTTTTCTCTTTAGCTAAAAGTATCTATATAATTATTTTCTAATTTTTTATAAAATATAATCTTAAAATTATATTTAGCTATAAGCCTTAAATACTTTTCTTATTAAGTAAAAATATTTATTTTTTTTATAGTAAGGCTTATAAGATTTTTATAATTTAAGTATATAATAATCTTATATTTATTACCTAGCAAATATAACCTTTATTTTTTAAATACTTTAAATATAGCTATTAATTCTTTATTATATATAAAGTATTATAGTTCAGGTCCATGGAGTTTCTTAGAGAAAAAAGCTATTAGGTATAGTATTCTTTTATTATTTTATTAACTAAGAACTCCTTTAATTATAAAATTAGATATATTTATTTCTATAATAATAGGCCTTATAAGGTTATATATTTATAATACTAGTGCTATAGTAATAATTTTTTTAAGGGCTTTAAATATTTTAAGGGCTTTTCTTATATATTTAATAAGCTAGTTTTTTTTTTTATTACCTAAATCCTTTTTTATAAAATCTATAAGTAATACTATAATTTTATTATAGTTCTTAATAAATTATTAATAATAATTTACTAGATTAAGGAAGTTTTATACTTCCTTTACTATTTCAGGGACTTTTTATTTTTTAATAGCTACTATTTTAGCAGGGTTTATTTTAATTTATCTTAGTGAGATAATATATTTTAGGAAGTTAACTTCCTGTATATAGAATTAATATTTCTTGGGTTTTACTAGTAGGTTTATATTTTATAATATTTTTAGAACCTTATATATATATTATTTATGTTTTTCCAGGGTATTAAAGTAGATTAGTATATTATTAAAGTAAATAATAATAAAATTATTAATATATTCCTGAAGGACTTTATTAATTATTTTTTGGAATATAGCTGGTATATTAGTAAGTCTAAAAGGCATAATTAAATATTTAAATAATTTATATTATATTATAAAGGCTATTTTTTATTTATCTCCTTTCTTAATTCTAATAAAATTATAGGCTTTTTTTAAATCTAAAGCCGTAAACTATTTTATAATAGCTAACCTATCTCTAATTTCTAAGATTAGTAATAGCAGTGTTTAATCTTTAATAATAATCTTATTAAATTATTAATAATTAATAACTAGTTATAGCTTCCTATTTTTCTTTAGTATAAATATTATAGGGTATCCTACTAATAAGTTAAAAACTTAAATATATCTCTTTTTTAATTATTTATTTAACTATTTTCTTAGAGTACTAAGCTTTTTTTCATAGAGATTATAGATTTTATATATCCTTAGTTATTTTTTATCTATTAGCTTAATAAAGTAGTCCTATTATAAGTATAGGGGTAACCCAGTTTCTAATATTATTTTATATAATTTTTTATATTTTTTATATTAATAAGGAATTTTAGTAAAAGTATCTTCTAATTTTCCTAATTTTTCCTTTTCCTATACTTTATTTAATACCTTATTAAGTACTACTAGCTTTTCTTAGAATTATATTATAATTCTATTAATATAAATATACTCTGCTTTCTTATATTATTTATTATATTATAGTAATACTAGTGATTTTTCTTTTTTAAACCTTACTATTTTTTTTATTAGTTTTATAATTAGTATAAAAGATTCTAGTTTTTCTGGTAGTATAACTTTATTTTTTTATTTTTTCTAGTATAGTTAATACTTGGGTATATCCTTAATATCCCAGTAAATCTTATTATCCTTTTATTAGATTATAGGGTTATTATTAAGTAACTAAGGATAGCCTAAAAGAATATTATCCTTTAGTATATCTAGAATACTAAAATAAATTTTATAGGTATTCCTGTTAATAGTTAGTATAAGGTAATTAGTTTTATATTAAATAAGTCTTTTTTTTATATTTACTTTAGTAATACCTATAACCTATAATAGTTATTTTTTTTATTATACGGGGATTTATAGTTTATTAATTAATTATAGTAAAATTAAGTTATAACTTACTCTGCTATTAATATAGGTAATAATAATACTATTATTAATTTATATATTTATTTTAAGTTTTTTTATTACAGGTCTAATTATATTAACTTATATTTTTTTAGGTGTTTTTTTAGAGTTTTTTTTCTTTTAGTTATACTATACCTTAATTTTATAATAATAATAGTAGTTATATTATAAGTTTAGGTATTTTTCTAGGTTTTTCTTAATATAATTTTTACTATATATATTTCTATATTAGACCTAGAAATACTAATCCTCTATTTTAGTTTCCTAGTATTTGGAATATAATAATTTATTATATTATTCTATTATTAATTATTTATAGTTTTTAGTAAATAAGGTATTATACTTAAGTTATATTTCTTCTTATTTAAGGAACTGGTTTCTAGTTATAATAGGGTAATATAGATCTAAGTTAGTATAATCTACTAGTTTATTAATTTATAATATTAGTTAATAAATAATTCCATATTATTCAAGTTATTACTAGAATTTATTTAGCTTAGGTATTTCTGCTTCCTTATTATTATTATTAAAAAGTTCTTATTTACAGGGGTAATATAATCCTTAGGGTTCTTATAATCTATATTATTTATATAAATCTAAAATATCTAGGTTAATATATCCTTTCTTATTCTTAAATTCTTTTTATACTTTATATAAGAATTCGGTTTTATTTTTCTTTTTTTCTTTTATATATAAGGTATTATAGGCTTTAGCTTATACTTTTTCTTTCTTATATTATTCTTATATTATAATATTATATACTTCCCTTATATTAAGGTTTATAAATTATTTAACTTTTTTAAAAATTATAATATTAATTAAGATTTACTTTAGCTGCTTTTTCTTAGGTATTTTCAAAAACTATCCTAATTTTTCTTTCTTACTTTTATATATAAAATATTTATTATTATAGTAAGTAGTCTAGTTAAGTAAATTATAAGGTATAGTATTAATAATATTAATCTAAATTTACTTAATTTTTTTATTTTTATTACTAAATTTCTTTAAAATATTAGGTTTTCTGTATTTTCCCTAATAGTTTTTTTCCTTATAGCCTATTTTACTATAATAATTATATTTTCCTATAAATTTATAAATATTAATAATATTAATATTTATAAATCCTGGTTTCTTATTATTAGATAATATTATATTATATTTTTTACCTTAATTAGTATTATATTAGAGATATTAATAAAGTTTATTATTTCCTTTTTTCTTTACTTATTATTCCTTTTATTATTTAAATTATTAATTATTAATATAACTAGCTTTCTTAGATAATTTTTTAAATATAGCAGGAAAATTATCTTATACTAATTTATCCTTAACCTCTAATTTTAGTCTATAGTAATATAATATTTTCTTAGAGATATTATTAATATTTATTTTAGTACTAATTTAAATAAATTCTATAATATATTTAATATATATACCTTATTATTAGAATTTAATTAGAAGGTTTTTAGCTTCCTTTTTTTCATTAATTTATCTAAATAGGTTTTTAAGCTAGTTTTTAAAAACTTAGTAATTATTAAAGAATATATTAATAGTTTTTTTTTTTTTAGCTTATTTATAATATTTAAAGTCTTAAAGGTATAGTTTAAATTAATTTTTTAATCTTTTAATAAATCTACTTCTTATAACACTAATTTATTATTCTTATAAAGCTATAATTATTAGGAAATACCTAAAATAGGCTTTTATATTTATAAAAAATTCTTTAATTTTTTTTAAATCTCTGTTAAATAATATAGGTAAGGGCAGTTTAATAATTTCTCCGGGTTCTTTTTTATATAATCCTTACTATTAGCCTTAGGCTATAAATAGTTAACCTTATTATCCTTAAGTATTAAGTTATTTAATAAATCTAGTAATAATAGCTTATTATTCCTGGATAATTTATTTTATTTAGTAAATTAGGCTTTTAAAGTCTATTAAATATTAAGTCCCTTTAGCTATGCTAGTTAATAGTCCTTATTAAAGAATAGCTATAATTATAATATTTTCGAATAGGTCTATAATCTTAATATTACTATCGGAATACTTACTCTAGATTTCGCTTTCTTAGTCTATTCTAATATCTAGAACTTAGTAATTAACTATTTAATTATCCTTATAACTTATTACCCGTAATCTAAGGTAATTATTTAAATAAGAGTTATAAATATATAATAAGCTAAGCTCCTATAATTAATATAAGAGGGATTCTTAAGGGATAAACCTTATATTAGGTTTATATTAGCAGATAAGTTAGGCTAGATATTTAGGTAAAGTAAATAATTATACAACTAGTAAAAAATATCTAGTAGATTTAATTTAAATATTATATTTATAACTGGCTATCTAGCTATTCTAATAAGTATATAAAGTAAAGTTTATATATTTAATTATATAGGTAAAGTTATATATAGTTATATTAACCGAAGACGACTTGAGTTATATATGGTCGTGTTAACCAAAGACAACTTTAATCCTATTAGCTGAGCTATCTGGGGTTGACCCAAGAGTTGCTTACCCGGGAGGCCTGTTATTGTAACCGTAGCGTTGGGTCATAATACTTTTGCTATAATTACTATAGTATTAGGGGGGAAGTTTTTTTATATTTTATTAAAGGATTTAAGGAAATTTACTACTTTAAATACTTTTTCTATAATACCTTTTATATAATTTTTAAAAAAAAGTCTAAAATTAAAATAAACTCCTAGCTATTATATAAATATCTAGGGGAAAATAAGCTTTCTTTTAAAATCTACTCCTTTTTTATAAATATAGTTTCTAATATAATAAAAGTAAATAAGTTTTGCTTTATCTAAGTTAAAGAAAACTATATTTTATTATCCTTAGTTAAGGGTATTTTATAATTCCTATTATAGTTTTTTAGTTATTTTTTTAGTATTAGATCTAATAGTATAAATTATAATATTATTTATATAGCTAAAATATACCTCTGGGTTATTTATTTTTAATATAAGGGAGAAATATAATATTAAGATAATTAGGGAAATAAAAAACCCTTAAAGGGCCCTGTATTTTAGTTTAATATCTAGGAAAATTATATTATAGCTATTATAAACTCCTACCTTTTTATTACTTATAAAAAACTTAACCTATTTAATAAAAAATATAAGCTAGTTTTATTTTCTAAGTCTTAAAATAAGGTAATTATATATAATAATATTAAAGGCTCCTGAGATATTAAGGGTTAGAAATATAGTTATAAAGCCTTTAACTAAAATTATTTTTATATTATATATAAGGCAGGCTACTAGGTTAGTAATTAATTTTTTAGGAAAGGCTTTAAAATATTATAAAAAAAGTAATTTATATTTTATTACTAGTAAAACTATTTTTCTAGCTAATAGTTTCTCTAATTTTTTTTTAATATATAAAAATAAGGAAATAGGTTTATAGCTTTTATATATAATATATATTACTTCTAGTTTACCTAGTTTTAGAATAATAATTACTTTTACTTTCTTAAATAAGAAAGAGTAATATCTAATTACTAGGTAGCCTTTAAATAGGTTTATAATATATTCTCCTATTACTAGCTAGGCTAGTTATAGAAATATTATTAAAATACTATTAGCCCCTGGGGCTATATTACTAGATCTTATAATAGCTTTTTTAGCTTTAGCTTTTATAATTAAAATATCTTATTTAATATTATTATTAACTAGAAGTTTTAGTCCCCAGGGGTTAGGAATAT
This sequence comes from Trichoderma sp. TW21990_1, assembly GCA_010015515.1. Taxonomy (NCBI): domain Eukaryota; kingdom Fungi; phylum Ascomycota; class Sordariomycetes; order Hypocreales; family Hypocreaceae; genus Trichoderma; species Trichoderma sp. TW21990_1. Next base: position 34,009 of record ML974124.1, read on the forward strand.
CCTCTTTTATTAATTTTTATTTTAAAAGTTTATTTCTAAAATAAGTAATTTTCTCTATTAGGTTTAAAATACTTATATTTTTATTAATTAGCAGGGGGGGCTGGAACTAGTTAATTACTTTTTATTATTTTACTATTATCTAAATATTTCTAGTAGCAGAGGTATTACTAATAATTTTATTCTAGTATATTTATTTATAATACCTAACTATTACTTTTAAGTTTTTCCTAGCTTTCTTATATTTTACTATACCTTATCTAATATAACTAAGGGTATATTAGGCTTTCTTATACTTATTTATCTACTATAAGATACTATAGCTATTCTAGTATTTAATTTTTCCAGCTACCTTTATAATATTTTTAAAAAAATCCTATAAGGCTTTAATATTTTTATTTAAGTTCTTGCTAAATAAGGTAATTAGGTTAATTATAAGGAGGGTCTAGGTAAAAGTATATATAAGTTATTTAAAATCCTTTTAGTATTTTATTAAGATATATTTTTTACTTACTTCTGGGATTATCTTAAGAGACTCCGGAAAAATTATAATAATTATAAAGTAATTAAAGCTAGTATTAAGTATATATTTTACGCAGGAAAAAGTTAAGTAATTAAAAAAAACTAAGTTAATATATTTTCCTAAGGCCCTGGTTAAGGAATTAACTAGTAAAAGGGAAAAGTTATAAAACTTAGCTTATATTATTATCTTATTTCCTGCTATATCTAGGTCCTTGCCTAGTTACTATAACTAATATATTATATTAAAGTCTCTTATAAATATAATTCTAGGGGAAGGGATTCCTTATTTAATAAGGGTTTTTATAATAGTATTATTTATTACTTTATAATATATATTAATAATTATATATCTGCAAAGCTTAATTTAGTAAATATATTTATTTTCTAGCCTAGGGGAAAAGATTTATTTACTTAAAAGATTTAGTAAAATTTTAATAAATATAAAAACTAAAAATCTAGCTTCCCTTTAACTATTAAATAAGTTATAGGCTTAGTAGCTTAAGTAATTTTTAGTCTATTATTTACCTAAGTTACTATTCTACTAGGTATAAGGTTCTTAGATAAATATTATATTATAATTATTTTCCTAAACTAGAAAAAAAATAATATTTTAAGTAAGGCTACTTTTACTAATATTAGCCTAAAAGATCTTAAAGTTAGTATTTTTATAGCAGGGGTAATATTAATATTTTATTATTTACTATTTCCTAGAAACTTATTACCTACTAAAGTAAATCTAGTATTATTTATATTTATATTTTCTTATACTACTATAATAAATTACTTAAGAGTACCCTTTTTAACTAATATTTTCTTATCCTTTAATTCTAAATCTATTTTTATAATTATATTAGGTATAGGTTAAGATCCTATAAAGGCTAAAATACTAGAAAAGGGCTTATAAATATAAGTAAAGTTCTTAGGGGCTATAAATATAATAAGTAAGTAAGCTTTAAGAAAGTCTTTTATATTAAAATCTTTAATTACTTTAAGCTAATTTTTAATTAAGTAACTCTTTACTTTATCCTTAATCCTAGATCTAGTATAATAGCCTATAATATCTAACTTATAAAAGCTATTATAATTTATATATTAAAAAAGGTTAAGGCAGTTATTATATATATTATTACTATAGGTTTCTCCTAGTTTTTTATATTTCCTATACTAGGGTATTTAAGTATAATTTCTTAGGTTATAAAAGCCTAGGTATTTTTTATATTAAAAAATCCAGGATTTTTAAATTTTCTTTTCTACTAATACTAAATACTTAAAAAAGCAGAAGCCTAGCTTAATATTTTTAGTAAAAAAAATAAAATAATTATATATATCTAGGGTTTTCCTAAAAAATACTTTAGTATAAGCTATAAAAAAGTTAGTAGCCCAGGCCTTAACTTAGGCTTTAACTTAAACTAGCTATTTTATTAAATATATACCTAAAGTATTTATATAAGTCTTAGGTACCTTATAAATAAAAAAAACCTTTTATATATATACCTCCTTAATTTTAAGGTTATATATTATAATTATAAAACTAAAGCCTAAGATTTTTTTTTTTATTTATTTTTCTTTAATTCTAAAAGTATAGCTAGAGTTTATTTTTTAGAAATAAATAATATTTTTTACTTTTAATTTTCTAAATTTTATAAATTTTTATCTAGCCCTAATATTTATTATTTTCTTTTATATATAATCTAGCAGAACCTAGATAAAAATATAATTATTAGTAGTTATTTTTAAGCTTTTAGCCTTATTAGCTATAGCAGGGGCCAGCCCTCTGCTATAATTATTAATTATATTATTTAAGTTATTATTTTTTTATATATTAACTAAGCCTAAGTTTTTGGCTATAATTTCTGCATAAGTAAATTTCTTATTATTAGCTTCTTTTATAGGGACTTTATTAATAGAGGTATTTTTATTATTAGTTATAGTTTTACCTATTAACTTTTAATATATAAGATTAGGAATAGGTTAGGTAGTAAAAGTATTACTACTTAATTTCTTAGGGTTTTTAAGGGGCCCTGTATTTTAGCTATTTAAGGCCAGGAGGTTTTAGAAAATAAGGAAAAGGGTTTTATAAGTAGCTTTTATAGTTAGGTAATTATATTTTTCTTAAAATTTTTTTAAGTAATTATTTATAGCTTTAGTAATAAAAATTAAAATATTTTATTTTATATTTTCCTTAATATTAATTTTTTTTATTTATTTAAAGATTTTCTTTTATATAATAGATTATTATTTAAGGGTTATATTAATTATTTCTTATATACTATTCTAGAAAAAAAAAATAAATCCTTTATTATTTCTAGTCTTTATAAACCTAATACTAGGGTATTATCCTATATTTAGTTTAAGGTAAGGCATATTCTCTATATTACTAGCTTTATAAAAATACTATTTCTTAAAAGTAAAGGAAAAATTAAAAATATTTCCTTATCTTATAATTAAAGGAATAGTTTCCTTATAATTTCTAGTAATTACCTGCCTAATAATAGTAAAATTCCTAATCCCCTAGGTACTTAAAAGTTTAGTAAATATAGCTATAATCTCTAGTAAAAGCCTAGGAAAGGCAAAAAATATTAAGAGGGTAAGTTATTATTCTAATAGCTAGTTAAGTATTTTAGTTTTTAGTAAAGGGATACCTAAAAGGTAAGGTACCTGTAAATATAAAAGGGAAGCTTAAAAAAATAATATTTATAATATAATATAAATTATTTAAATATTTAGTTATATTTTTTAAACTTACTAATATATTAATTATATTCCAAAAAATAATTAATAAAGTCCTTAAGAAATATATTAATAATTTTATTATTATTTACCTTAATAATATACTAATCTACTTTAATACCCTGGAAGAATATAAATAATATATATATAAAATTCTAAAAATATTATAGAATATAAACCTACTAGTAAAACCCAAGAAATATTAATTCCATATACAGGAAATTAATTTCCTAGGATATATTATTTTACTAAAATAAATTAAAATAAATTCTGTAAAAATAATAGTTATTAAAAAATAAAAGGTCCCTGAAATAATAAAAAAGGTATAAAGTTTTCTTAGACTAGTAAATTACTATTAATAATTTATTAAAAACTATAATAAAATTATAATATTATTTATAGATCTTATAAAAAAAATCAGGATAATAAAAGTAAGAAAAATTAACTTATTAAATATATAAGAAAAGCCCTTAAAATATTTAAAGCTTTTAAAGAAGCTATTATTATAGTACTAGTATTATAAATATATAACCCTATAAAACTTATTATTATAGAAATAAATATATTTAATTTTATAATTAAAAAAGTCCTTAGCTAATAAAATAATAAAGGAATATTATATTTAGTAGCTTTTTTTTTTAAAAAATTTTATAAACCTAAACTATAATACTCTACTTATAATAAAAAACTAATAGTTATATTTAAAGTATTTAAAAAATAAAAGTTATATTTACTAGGTAATAAATATAAAATTATTATATATTTAAATTATAAAAACCTTATAAGTTTTATTATAAAAAAAATAAATATTTTTACTTAGTAAAAAAAGTATTTAAAGCTTATAGCTAAATATAATTTTAAAATTATACCCTATAAAAGATTAAAAAATAATTATATAAATACTTTTAGCTAAAAAAAAAATTACTTTAAATTAATACTAAAATTTACTTTACTTATATTTAAGGAAATAAAAAAAAAATATTATAAGTTAGTATTAATTAATACTTTTTTTATAATTAAAAATAGAAATTCTATTTTTAATAAGATAAGGGATATTATAAAAAATTAAATACTAGAATAATTCCCTGAAAATATAACCTATAATAAAAGATTATTATAAAAAGGAAATAAAACCTAGGTACTAGAATAATTATAAGAAAAAGTAATTAAAATAGTTTATGGGTATTTACTAAATAAATATAAAAGAGTTATAAAAATACTCTAATAGGTTTAGAAATATTATACTTTTATAAATATAAAAAAAGTTATTAAAAAAATTATTTAATATTATATTTTATATATAAAATAAAGTTAAGTTAATAAAAACCTTATAGTAAACTATAACTATTACTAGTACTAGAATACTTTTAAAGCTTTATATTATTTAATTATATTATTAAACTTTTATTATTAAAAGAATTAATAATAAATATAATATATAATAATATTTTTATTATTATTAATAAATTAATAAAATAAGATATCTTTATTTTATATAAGAAAAGTAATATAATAGAAAAACTAGGTTATATAATATAAAAATATATAGCCTTAAAATATAAATTACCTACAGAAATTATTTTTAATAAAAAATTAATATTTATATTTAAATATTAATAAAATACTATAGTAAAAATAGGAATAAATTATAAAACTAGTATTACTTATTACTTTTAGATAAATAAATAAATAAAATATATTAATTAGATTATTAAAGTATATTTATAAAATTATATTAACTTTAACTAAAATAACTAGGTTAAATATTTACTAAACATAGAATTCTCCTATAATAATTTAGTTTTAAAATTAATAAAACTCTTATTATTTTATATTAATAAAAAATATTATTTATAAGTATATAAAATATTATAAAAAAAGAAAAAATATAAAAAATAATACTTAAAGTAAATAAGCTTAAAAAATTATATTAGGAATTATATATATAATTTAAATTTATATAAAAATATATAAAAAAATATATAAATATAAAAAAACTTAAAAAACTAATTTTTTAAAAAAGGATATAATTTACTTACTTTAATATACTTAAAAAGAAAAATAAGCTAATATTAAATAAATAAGCTAAGTAATAAGCTAGATTATAAAAAAGTTAGGCTTTATAAAATTTTAAAGAAAATTAGTAAAGTTAATTATAAGCTAGATTTTTTAAAGTAAAAAAATAAATATAAAAAGCTAGTATACTTGATTTTTTATATTTTATTACTAGAAAAGGCTTTAATAAATAAAAATATAAGAGAACTTATTAGGGATAAAATTATTATTTAAGATAAAAAACTTAAATATAAAATTAATAAAATAATATTACTAAAAATAAATAATAAGATTAGTAAATTTTAATATTTAGTAAAATAAAAAAGGTATAATAAAAGTATAAATAACTAAAAACTAGAAAAAGACTTTAAATATACTAATACTACCTTAAAAACTTTTTAAAATAAATTTTATAAATAATTATAAATATAATAAAAACCTATAATAAAAGAACCTATATTAAAATTACTTAAAATAATAATAAAAAAAATACCCCCTAATAAAATAAAAAAATCTAGATTTAAGAACCTTAAATTATTAATAAAAGAAAATTAATTAATAATAATAGTTTATAAACCTAAAGTTATAAGATTATTTAAATTAGGTAATAATATATTAGCCTAATAAAAAACCTTTATTTTTTACTCCTGCTTCTTATACTTTACTTTTTTAACTTACTCTAGCTTTTTTAGATTTTTAATATTATAAATAATAGTTTATTATATTTTCTTAAACTATTTCTTTTTCTTAAAATAAAAATATTTAACTTATATACTAGCCTTAAGTTATACTTCCTTAGCTTTCTTTAAATTAAAATTAAGCTTAATACCCCAGGTAATTATTTAATAAAGTTAAAATATTAATAAACTAAAAGCCTTATAATTAGATTATTAATAATAAATATACTAAAAATAATAAAAAAAATTATTTTTAGAAAGAAAATATAAATAACCTTATTCTTATAGTAAAAGTATAATTTTATTACTAATAGATTAAGTAAAATAAAATATTTAAGAGCCTTATATTATAAAATCCAAGAAAACTTAGAATATTTATATTTATTATTAGCTATAGTTAATATAAATATAAGAAAATAAGGGGAATAATACTTATTAAAATATATAAGAATCCCTGGGTATAACTTATAATAGGTTTTAAGGATAAAACTAACAGGAGGGGGATATTATATTATAAGCTAATTTTTATAACTATAATTATAAACTGCCTTAGGTAAGAGATTATAAATAAATAATAGGCTAACTAACTAATAAAAAATAACTTAATAAAATTAATTATTAAATTAATTAAGTATAATTTAATAAACTTAATTATTAAGTATATTAAGTATACCTAGTAAATTAAATATATAACTTCTACTTTACTATATTTATTTAAAATAGTTAAATAACTAGTTATAAATATAATATTTAGATTAAATCTACTAGATATTTTCTATTAGTTATATAACTATTTATATTACCTAAATATCTAGCCTAACCTATCTGCTAATATAAACCTAGTATAAGGTTTATCCCTTAGGAATCCCTCTTATACTAACTATAAAAGCTTAGCTTATTATAAATATTAAATAATAGCCCTTTTTTTATTAAATATCCTAGAAAAAGAACTTTTATAGGGAGCTATATATTTTACTTACTTACTTAATAAAAAAAAATATAAAAAATTTTAGAAATTAATAAAAGAAACTAGCTTTTATAGCCCCCCCCCCTTAAATATAAACTAATACCCCCTTCCTTTTATTATATTAAAATATAATAAACGCAGACTCTAAACTATAGCTTTTATTATCCTAGTACTTAGATAAGGACTTATATAACTAGTTTACTTAATAAATGTAAATAATAAAACAAATAAACAAATAATATATGGGCTACTGTTTATTTATGGTACTTACCTAGTAGGCTAACTAGTTGCAACTATATATATATTAGGTTATAATAATATATTCTAATATAGTAAATATATACTATAATATATTAAAAAGTATTATAATTTAATAAATAAATATTATAATTTAATAAATAAGTACTATAAGTTAGTAGTTAAGTATTATAATTTAGTAAATAAGTATTATAATTTAGTAAATAAATACTATAATAAGTATTATATTATAAGGCCTTATATTATAGTATTTTATTATATAAGTCCTGCTTTTTTAAATATTAATTACCTTGCTTAGATATTTAATAAGCTATTCTTATTTTTAATATAATAATATATTAATTTAAAAATTATAATAATTTATATAAATTTAAATAAATATTTTTATTTTTTTAATATTATATAAGCTTTATTATTATTATTATATAATTTATATTATTATATAAATATTAATTTAGTTACTAATTTAATTTTATTACTAGGTTAAAGAAAACTAATAGAATTTGTTTTTAGTAATAAAATAAATAATAAAAAACTATTAACTAATTTTATAACTTTACTAGTAGTTAAGCAAATAATTTTAATTAAATAGATATTATGGAAGATAAATAAGTACTACTTACTAAAACCTTTATAAAACTAATTTACTAGCCTTTAGTTATTTAATAGATAATAAATAGTATACTATCACAAGCTAACTCTTATAGCTATAACCACAGACTGCCCTAGGTAGGAGGCTATGGATAAATAATAGGCTAATTAATTAATAAAAAATAACTTAATAAAATTAATTATTAAGTTAATTAAGTATAACTTAACAGACTTAATTATTAAATATATTAAGCATACCTAGTAAACTAGATATATAACTTTTACTTTACTATATTTATTTAAAATAGCTAAATAGCTAGTTATAAATATAATATTTAGATTAAATTTACTAGATATTTTCTATTAGTTATATAATTATTTATATTACCTAAACATCTAGCCTAATTTATTTACTAATATAAACCTAGTATAAGGTTTATTTTTTAGGAATCCCTTTTATATTAATTATAAAAGCTTAGCTTATTATATATTTATAACTCTTATTTAAATAATTATTTTAGACTATAGGTAATAAATTATAAGGATAACTAAATAGTTAATTATTAAGTTCTAGATATTAAAATAAACTAAGAAAGTAAAATCTAGAGTAAGTATTATAATAGTAATATTAAGATTATAGATTTATTTAAAAATACTATAATTATAGCTATACCTTAATAAAAACTACTAACTAATATAGCTAAGGAAATTTAATATTTATTAAACCTTAAAAATCTAATTTATTATATAAAATAAATTATATAAGAATAATAAACTATTATTAATAATTTTACTAATTAATTTAATACTTAAAAATAATAAGGTTAATTACCTATAATTAAAGGCTAGTAGCGGGGATTATATAAAAAAAAACCTGGAGAAATTATTAAATTACCCTTGCCTATATTATTTAACAGAAACCTAAAAAAAATTAAAGAATTTTTTATAAATATAAAAGCCTATTTTAGGTATTTCCTAATAACTATAGTTTTATAAAAATAATAAGTTAGTATTACAGGAAGTAAATTTATTAAAGAACTAAAAAACTAGTTTAAATTATATTTTCGAGACTTTAAATATTATAAATAAGATAAAAGAAAAAAAACTATTAATATACTTTTTAATAACTATTAAAAGTTTAAAAATTAATTTAAAAATCTATTTAAATAAATTAATAAAAAAAAGAAGCTAAAAACTTTTTAATTAAACTCTAATAGTAAAGTATATATATTAAATATATTATAGAATTTATCTAAATTAGTACTAAAATAAATATTAATAATACCTTTAAGAAAATATTATATTATTATAAATTAAAATTAGAAGTTAAGGATAAATTAATATAAGATAATTTTCCTGTTATATTTAAAGAATTATTTAAGAAAGCTAGTTATATTAATAATTAATAATTTAAATAATAAAAGGAATAATAAGCAGAGAAAAAGGGAAATAATAAGTTTTACTAATATTTCTAATATAATATTAACTAAGGCAAGAAATATAATATAATATTATTTAATAATAAAAAGCCAGGATTTATAAATATTAATATTATTAATATTTATAAATTTATAGGAAAATATAATTATTATAGTAAGATAAGTTATAAGGAAAAAGACTATTAGGGAAAAAATAAAAAACCTAATACTTTAAAAAAATCTAGTAATAAAAATAAAAAAACTAAGTAAATCTAGATTAATATTATTAATATTATATTTTATAATTTACTTAGCTGGATTACTTACTATAATAATAAATATTTTATATATAAAAGTAAGAAAAAAAAATTAAAATAATTCCTGAAAATATTTAAGAAAAAGTAACTAAAGTAAATCTTAATTAATACTATAACTTTTAAAAAAGTTAAATAATTTATAAACTTTAATATAAGGGAAATATATAATATTATAATATAAGAGTAGTATAAGGAAAAGAAAATATAAGCTAAAGCCTATAATATTTTATATATAAAAGAAAAAAAAAAATTAAAATTAAATTTTTATATAAAATATAAGAAAAATTTAAAAATAAAAAAAAATATACTAACCTAGATATCTTAGACTTATATAAATAATATAAATTATAAGAATCCCAGGGATTATATTATCCCTATAAATAAAAACCCTTTAATAATAAAAATAAAAAAATAAAAATACCTAAGCTAAGTAAATTCTAGTAATAGCTTAGATAATATAAGATTACTTAATAACTAATACTATAGGTTAATAGGCTAGTAAATTATACTAACGCAGATCTTTATTATCCTATTATAACCTAAGACTAGTTCCTTAAATAAGAAAAAATATAATTTAAGTATAATACTTTATTTACTTAAATAAGAAAAAATATAATTTAAGTATAATATTATTTACTAAAAACTAAATAATTAGTAATAGAATATATAATAATTATATACTAATACTAGGAAATTAAGTTAAAAAATTAATATTTCTAGGTCTAATATAGAAATATATATAGTAAAAATTATATTAAGGATAATCTAGAAAAATACCTAAATTAATAATATAACTACTATTATAATTATAAAATTAGGGTATAGTATAATTAAAAAAAAAAAATCCTAAGAAAATACCCCGGAAAATATAGGTTAATATAATTAAACTTATAATAAAAAAGTTTAAGATAAATATATAACTTAGTAATAGTATTATTATTACTTATATTAATAGTAAAATAAATTATAACCTGATTTTATTATAATTAATTAAGAAATTATAAATCCTTATATAATAAAAAAAGTAGTTATTATAGATTATAGGTATTCCTAAAGTAAATATAAAAAAAGAACTTATTTAATATAAGACTAATTACCTTATATTAATTATTAACAGGAATACTTATAAAGTTTACTTTAGTATTCTAGATATATTAAAAGATAATATTCTTTTAGGCTATCCCTGGTTATTTAATAATAATTTTATAATCTAATAAAAAGATAATAAGATTTACTGGAATATTAAGGATATATCTGAGTATTAATTATATTAGAGAAAATAAAAAGATAAAGCTATACTACTAAAAAAACTAGAATCTTTTATACTAATTATAAAACTAATAAAAAAAATAATTAGGTTTAAAAAAGAAAAATTACTAATATTATTATAATATAATAAATAATATAAGAAAGTAAAATATATTTATATTAATAAAATTATAATATAATTCCAAGAAAAATTAGTAGTCTTTAATAAGGTATTAAGTAAAGTATAAGAAAAGGAAAAGTTAGGAAAACTAGAAAATATTTTTACTAAAATTCCTTAATAATATAAAAAATATAAAAAACTATATAAAATAATATTAGATACTAGTTTACTATTATACTTATAATAGGACTATTTTATTAAGCTAATAAATAAAAAACAGCTAAGAATATATAAAATTTATAACTTTTATAAAAAAGAATTTAAAATTTTAAAAAATAATTAAATAAATAATTAAAAAAGGAATATATTTAAGTTTCTAATTTATTAATAAGATACCCTATAATATTTATATTAAAGAAAAATAAAAAATTATAACTAATTATTAACTACTAATAATTTAATAAGATTACTATTAAAGATTAAATACTATTATTACTGATTTTAGAAATTAAAGATAAGTTAGCTATTATAAAATAATTTATAGCTTTTAACTTAAAAGAAGCCTATAATTTTATTAGAATTAAAAAAAAAAATAAATAGAAAATAATATTTATAATATAATATAAATTATTTAAATATTTAGTTATATTTTTTAGATTTACTAATATACCAGCTATATTCTAAAAGATAATTAATAAAGTCCTTAAAAAATATATTAATAATTTTATTATTATCTACTTTAATAATATATTAATTTACTTTAATACCCTAGAAAAGCATAAATAATATATATATAAGGTTTTGAAAATATTATAGGATATAAACCTATTAGTAAAACCCGAGAAATATTAATTTTATATATAGGAAGTTAATTTCCTGGGATATATTATTTTACTAGGATATATTAAAATAGACCCTGTAAAAATAATAGCTATTAAAAAATAAAAAGTTCCTAAAATAGTAAAAAAGGTATAAAATTTCCTTAGACTAGTAAATTATTATTAATAATTTATTAAAAACTATAATAAAATTATAATATTACTTATAAATCTTATAAAAAAAAATTAGGATAATAAAAGTAAGAAAAATTAACTTATTAAATATATAGGAAAAGCCCTTAAAATATTTAAAGTCTTTAAAAAAGCTATTACTATAGTACTAGTATTATAAATATATAACCTTATAAAGCCTATTATTATAAAAATAAATATATTTAATTTTATAATTAAAAAAGTCCTTAGCTAATAAAATAATAAAAGAATATTATACCTAGTAGTTTTTTTTTTAAGAAATTCCATAAACCTGAACTATAATACTTTACTTATAATAAAAAACTAATAATTATATTTAAAGTATTTAAAAAATAAAAATTATATTTATTAAGTAATAAATATAAGATTATTATATATTTAAATTATAAAAACCTTATAAGCCTTATTATAAAAAAAATAAATATTTTTACTTAGTAAAAAAAGTATTTAAGGCTTATAGCTAAATATAACTTTAAAATTATATTTTATAAAAGATTAGAAAATAATTATATAAATACTCTTAGCTAAAAAAAAAACTATTTAAATTAATACTAAAACTTATTTTACTTATATTTAGGGAAATAAAAGAAAAATACTATAAGTTAGTATTAATTAATACCTTTTTTATAATTAAAAGTAGAAACCTTATTTTTAATAAAATAAAAGATATTATAAAAAACTAAATACTAAAATAATTCCCTAAAAATATAACTTATAATAAAAGACTATTATAAAAATAAAATAAAACCTAAGTACTAGAATAATTATAAAAAAAAGTAATTAAAATAGTCTATAAGTATTTATTAAATAAATATAAAAGAATTATAAAAATACTTTAATAAATTCAGAGATATTATATTTTTACAGGCATAAAAAAAATTATTAAAAAAGTTATTTAATATTATATTTTATATATAAAAATAAAATTAAGTTAATAAAAACCTTATAATAAATTATAACTATTACTAATACTAGAATACCTTTAAAGCTTTATATTATTTAATTATATTATTAAACTTTTACTATTAAAAAAATTAATAATAAATATAATATATAATAGTATTTTTATTATTATTAATAAATTAATAAAATAAAGTATTTTTATTTTATATAAAGAAAGTAATATAATAAAAAAACTAGGCTATATAATATAGAAATATATAACTTTAAAATATAAATTATCTACGGAAATTATTTCTAATAAAAATTAATATTTATATTTAAATATTAGTAAAATATTATAGTAAAAATAAAAATAAACTATAAAACTAGTATTACTTATTACCCTTAGATAAATAAATAAATAAAATATATTAACTAGATTATTAAAGTATATTTATAAAACTATATTAACTTTAACTAGAATAACTAGGTTAAATACTTATTAAATATAAAATTCTCTTATAATAATTTAGTTTTAGAATTAATAAAACTCTTATTATTTTATATTAATAAAAAATATTATTTATAAATATATAAAATATTATAAAAAAAAAATATATAAAAAGTAATATTTAAAATAGATAAGCTTAAAAAATTATACTAAAAACTGTATATATAATTTAAATTTATATAAAAATATATAAAAAAATATATAAATATAAAAAAGCTTAAGAAATTAATTTTTTAAAAGGGAAATATAATTTACCTACTTTAATATACTTAAGGAGAAAAATAAGCTAATATTAAAATAAATAGGCTAAGTAATAAGCTAAACTATAAGAAAATTAGGCTTTATAAAATTTTAAAGAAAATTAGTAAAGTTAATTATAAATTAGATTTTCCAGAGTAAAAAAAAAATAAACACAGAAAGCTAGTATACTTAATTTTTCATGTTTTACTACTAGAAAAGGCTTTAATAAATAAAAATATAAGAAAATTTATTAAAAATAAAATTATTATTTAAGGCAAAAAACTTAAATATAAAATTAATAAAATAATATTATTAAAAATAAATAATAAGATTAATAAACTTTAATATTTAATAAAATAAAAAAAGTATAATAGAAGCGCAGATAACTAAAAACTAGAAAAAAACTTTAAATATACTAGTACTATTTTAAAAACCTTTTAAAATAAACTCTATAAATAATTATAAGTATAATAAGAACCTATAATAAAAAAACCTATATTAAAACTACTTAGGATAATAATAAGGGAGTATCCCTTAATAAGGTAAAAAAATCTAAATTTAGAGACCCTAAATTATTAATAAAAGAATATTAATTAATAATAATAGCCTATAAACCTAAGATTATGGAATTATTTAAATTAAGTAATAATATATTAGCTTAATAAAAGGCCTTTACTTTTTATTCCTGTTTCTTATATTTTACTTTTTAACTTACTCTAGCTTTTTTAGATTTTTAATATTATAAGTAATAATTTATTATATTTTCTTAGACTATTTCTTTTTCTTAAAATAAAAATATTTAATTTATATATTAGCCTTAAGCTATATTTTCTTAGTCTTTTTTAAATTAAAATTAAGCTTAATACCCCAGGTAATTATTTAATAAAGTTAAGATATTAATAAGCTAAAAGCTTTATAATTAAATTATTAATAATAAATATACTAAAAATAATAAAAAAAATTATTTTTAGAAAAAAAATATAAATAACTTTATTTCTTATAGTAAAAATATAATTTTATTATTAATAAATTAAGTAAAATAAAATATTTAAGAGTTTTATATTATAAAATCTAAGAAAACTTAAAATATTTATATTTATTACTAGCTATAATTAATATAAATATAAGAGAATAAAAGAAATAATATTTACTAAAATATATAAAAATCCCTAGGTATAATTTATAATAGGTTTTAAGGATAAAATTAATAAAAAGGGGATATTATATTATAAACTAACTTTTATAGCTATAATTATAAACTGCCCTAGGTAAAAGGCTATAAATAAATAATAAGCCAACTAATTAATAAAAAATAACTTAATAAAATTAATTATTAAGTTAATTAAGTATAACTTAATAAACTTAATTATTAAGTATATTAAATATACCTAGTAAACTAAATATATAACTTCTATTTTACTATACTTATTTAAAATAGCTAGATAACTAGTTATAAATATAATATTTAGATTAAATCTACTAGATATTTTTTATTAGTTATATAATTATTTATATTACCCAAATATCTAGCTTAACTTATCCGCTAATATAAACCTAGTATAAGGTTTGTCCCTTAGGAATCCCTTTTATATTAATTATAGGAGCTTAGCTTATTATATATACTAGCTTTAATAGTATATTAGTATAGGTAACTGGTTATTTATAATATATATATTTTTAGGTAATAAATAAAAAGAGGAAGATATATGAATTTTTTTAGAGGAAATATTTGGAAAGAAAAAGATATTAGTAATATATAGTAATAAGAGGGATTTTTAAGTAGTTAATATAAAAAGAAAAAGAAAAGAAAATTTATTATACTATAAATATTTTATACTAGTACTTATAAATACAGGGGCAGTAGTGTAATATATATAACCTTATTTACTGCAGAACTATTAGTTATACTTTAGCTATTACAGGTAATAAGGGTATAGATTCCCTGGGCTAGTTGGGTTACTAAGATTTAGTTAAATTATAAGTAGGGCTATTTTTGATATATTGCTTTTTAGATTAAGACCTAAAGCCTATTTAAAAGTAGGATAGTGTAAAAGTAAAATTAAGCTATAACGGAATACTTTAGCAGGAGACTATAGATAGGATAATAGAGTTGTGGCTATTTTAGTTAACGGCGCTAGGCCCGGGAGCTATAGTTATATATAATATTGTTTTATTTTTGAGTTTCGGCATGTAAAATCCAATTTTCCTTCTTAACCTGCATGGATAATGGCCATTACTTTGTTAGTCCTGATACCCAAGGATGCAGGTACTGGTATAAGGCTGAGAGAGGGCCGTAAGCATGTGTCTTCACAAGCCGAAGCTTGCTTTGTTAGTCTTGTTGATAAAGGCTGGCAGGATTTGAACCTACGACCTTTCTCTCTAGGTCCCCTGTGTGCTTGACCACTGCGCCACATAGCCCCATAAAGGATTACGTACCAGCAGTACCTATATTTCCTAGTCAGACTAAGTGACCAAACAGATTCGACATCGGAGCACCTAACGCACGCTAATTCACCTTAAGACTTAATATTCAAGTCAATACCCTCCAGAGCTGGTTAAAGCGCAAACTACTATTAAAAGTTGGCAAATCGAGCACAGGTAGACCTTCAGACCAGATATTAAGCATTCAATCTACTCCTCAGCCAACATCAACGGCTCCAGCAGCTGCAAATATCCCTCAACAGCAGTATACGGCCCCTTCTCATACCGTGGTTTCTGATCTGACGGTGTAACCGCCAAAGCAGCATACTGTGTAAACTTGTCCGCTACTGGATCCGTCCCCCTATCTTCAGCACCGGCATCATCGTCCCTATCTGTAGGTAAAACTTGGTAGGGCTGCAACCACGCCCACTTTGCGCTCTTGAGAGCCGGAATAGCAACCCTGTCAGTCTGATCAACTACTTCTGGCACCAAACCAGCCCAGTAGTTGGGATCAAAATTCTTGGGGACAGGCTGCGTGACGAGCAGAGGGCCGTAGTGGAAGAATGCAGTCATGGATTGCATGGCTTGCGCAATTGTCCATTGTGGAAGCTGCAAGGATCCTACGGGTAAAATACCAGAGTAGGCGTGGATCGCAACGAATGGATCCATGATGGCGGAGAAGACGGAGTAGTTGGCGAGCCGGGTGGCCATGATTGTTTCGACGGGCTGGGGCGTGTATGTTTTAGAGCCCGGGGTCTTGGTACCAGGAGTGTCTGGGGAGGCGAAGAAGGGAGAGATGACAGGGAGATTCTGTGGTGCTATTTCTATGGTTGATGGGGATGTTGGTGTTTCGGCAGGGCGCGGAGCAAAGTAGGTGTATAGGTTGGAGAAATCGGTTTCCCCGGTAGAGGTGAGAGCGGTGTTCCAGTAGCCGACAAGGCCATCGTAAGGACGCTCAGCATCGCCGAGCTTGACGGGGAATTTGTACTGTTTTTGCGATGCGTCTGTTGGGGGGAGTAGTGTATAGGGGGGAAGGTCTGAAGTCTCTACAGCCTGCGTCACATACTCGTCCAGAGCTAACTCCAGACTGATGCCAAAGGTTGTCAGGGCAAAGGGCCTGCCAACGACGCTCTGTAGATAGGACGCGAACATGCTTGGTGGTGGGCTGGGGTTTCCAAGAGCCAGTTCAATCATCTCAAAAAACTGCGTCAAGTAAGCTGCCCCCGTGTCTTTAGCGGTGAATGCGGCGAGAAGGCTGTCTAGCCTTGCGGTATCAACAGACGACCTGGACGTTGGAGGACCGAATGGCTTCCATGGTGACGAGATAACATCGCCATTAATGCCACCGAGTCTCACTTCGCGATAGAATTTCCCATCCGAGTCAAAGAATTGTAGGCCGTAATCAACATAATTCAGAAGCACCCATCCCCATATTGGCGTGTCAAAATCACCACATGGCTCCCAGTAACAAGAGTCTGGCGCTTGTGGTTCAGACGCCTTCTTATTATGAAACATGAAGGAAAAGTTCAGTCTACTGTCCTGGTTGATGCCTGGAGGCAACTGCACAAACTCGTTCTCACCCGGTCCTAGCATTTTTCTATCAACGACATTTGGTTGGGCGGCAATTTGCGAAATCGGATTGAGGTATTCCTGTGGGGCATACACTTCGCCGAGGATGGGTTTGATATGCGGTTTTTGGTCGTCTGGAATAGGATCTGGGTCCAGGACACAGACAGCTTGTCCGAATTTGTCAATAATGTTTATTTGTGTGAAACGCATTTGCCCATGCGTGGCAGGCTTAAAGGGGGACGCGGTGCTATTGTCACTTAAACGCACGAGATCGCCGTACGGAGTTTGCTGAGATTCTTGGCCGATTAAAGAGAGTTGGTCGGCTGTGAAGGCCTCAAGAGTGGACTGATTCAGTAGGTCCTTGATTGCATAAACGGCGGCATCCATTGCCGAAGCTTGAGCTCCTGCTGGTCGCTGGGTCGGCTTGATATGAGTTCCGCGACACAGAGTTACAAGATGGTCGGTCAATCCAGACATGGGCGACGAGAGATAGGGAATAGACGGCAAATGGGCCAGCAACCAATCTTGCTCCGTTGGATCCAGAGGCAAGTCCTTGACATTTTGGAACAGTCTGGATATGGCGGTTCCCAAGGAGAAGGAAGGTTGCGGCAACATCAGCATGCGACCAGATATCGTTCTCTTGTCAATTCCCGACTGTTCCCACAGGGGTGGACTTGGATAGCCCTTGATTTGGTATTCCCATTTGAATGCCGTTGAGGGCGCCAATTCCCAATCGCTAATTGGTATATGGAAGTACTCAGCCTGCCACTCCAACAGCAAGGGCCACCATGGCTGGGCACCACCCCATTGGTCTCTCCAAGGCCCTTTCGAGTCTGGCAGAGGGCCTTGGTCGTGATACAAAGGCAAAATGTCGGTAGAAGACAGTGAAGATTCGGTTAAAGTGACTGGAGTAGCCGGTCCGCTAAAGGAGAAGAATTCAGCAAGGAGTGATGGCACCGCCGTGGAAATTCCGGAAGCCTCTCCAGGCAGCTTTGCCGTGAGAGCCGTGATGATATCCTTGAACGGCTGGCTTTTTGAGGCTACGTTGAAGGTTACTTGAGAGCCCAGCCGAATTTTCAACTTGTTCAAGTAGTCTTCTGGCCAGCCAGAGGCGACTCCTCCCACAAGGAGAGTGGGATCCTTCCTCTTGTAGAATGGATCTTCGGCATCCTGTTGACTCTTGGTAGTTTTCACTGGAATCTGAGCTTCTAGCTTTGCTACTTGTCCAATAAGAGAATTAATACAAACAGTTGCAGGATACACTGCATCTGTAGGACCACGCAGCGTCGTTAGTCTCGTTATGATATCAGTCAAGTTTGCTTGAGCAGCTGTGGCGACTGAAGCGTCAGTATCCTTGGCTTGTGAGCTCACATACTTCCACCTGCAGCAGATTAGTCAAAGTGAGCAACCTGATCCAAAAACTTGCTGCCTACCATTCACTGAAGAGCGACCACTTGAGCTGCTTTTCCGTGCGCAATGCACTGTCCAATGCAATTTGGGTATAGTTCAAATTGCGGAGGATTTCAATCTGGTCCGGCGTCGGCGGAGTTGCTTGGTTTGTTCCTTCTTGGCCAGCAAGATGCCACTTCTTACCGCCGTGGATGCGCTCAAAATTGTATGAATAGACCATGTCCTGTGCTTCTTCCTTCTTGTCAACGCCGTCGTCTTGCGCCAGCAATAGAGCGCCGAGATTCCAAATGTCCTCTTCAACTCTTTGCAGATCCTGGCTGTCGGTATCCGTGTGAGCATGAACGTACGACAGAATAGTGTCTGCGCTTACACGTTAGCAGGTAAACTTGACGTTGTACATGGTGAGCCACGCACCAGTAGCTGTTGTTCCCACGGCAACAGGCTGGTTCTTTTGCAAATACTGGCCAGTGGCTTTTGCAGGACTAGATGGCATCTTGTCGATATCCCACTCGACGTTGTAAATTGCGCCGTGACAGAGTGATCGCGCGGGGCCTTTGAACCCAAGCCAGTCAGTGACGGCATCGTCGTTGTTGGGATTACTTAGATTCAGATTGAGAACGTCCAACCGCTGCTGGAGAGTAGTGATGGCGGTATCAGTCATGAAGAATGGGTCCTCTTCTTGCTTGCTATGCCATCCAATGACATAGTACGAAGCAAGGGCCGTCTTTAGAACGCCGGGGTTGTTGTTGTCGTCGGTGTAGTTGAAATTGTCCACAACGCTGAAGACGTTGGAGTTGTGCGGCTGAAAGTCTGCAAAGATGGGATTGGAGGCGTTCAAGACGGAAAGCTGTGGCCGAGCCGCCATCTCGGTCGGAGAGACCTCATTCCAAGACTCATACGGCAGGCTGCGGCCCATAAAGACCTCGGCCTGCTTCAAGAGAGACAGATTGTCGTAGGTTGTGGCAGTATTGATGAATGGCGAGAAGTCGACCTGCAAATCCTTGCCCGGGGGGATCAAGTCCATCTCTGTGACCAGATCGCTGTCAATGACCCAAGCCACACATTCGAGCTTATCGGCCACGGTAGGAGAGACTTGGTTGGCGATGGAGGCCTTGTCAATCAATCGAACAACAAGCCATCTCGTGGGGGCAAAGCGAAAGACGGGCGAGACATAGTCGCCAGTTTGGTCACCGACGGAAGGGAAACCCTTTTCCTGTCGAGCTTGATCCTTGTCGGCGGCCGTCTTTCCCTGGGAGTGAGGAGCAGCTGCTGTGCCAGAACGATAGACCTTGGGCAGCGACCAGCTCACGTAGGCGCCGATCCGATTGTCAAGACGGATGTTTCTACCAATGTCGTAGAGGCGGGAGTTGTTGGTGGCCGGGAAAGAGTAGTGCAGATCAAAGGGATCCTGAGCATCGTTCTGAATGATGTCGTTTTTGAGTCGGAGAAAGGAGTAGTTGGGCTGATTGATGGGTGCAATTCGAGCGTCGGGATCACCGGCCACAGCTTCATTCAAGATGAATGCAGACACTACCATGGGCAGGCAAGGGTTCTGCGAGGCATATGGAGTTGCCATGTTCTTTGGCTGCTGTCTCAATCTCAACCTTGAGGAAAGAGACTAGAGACCGGAGGAAATCAATCGATGTCTGGTGGTGACAGAACTCGAGGAGATGTTGATGTGCCGGCCCTGTATTGCCGGCTTCTGTCGATGCATTACATCACATGGGATGTACTTGCACATTACATTGCATGTTGTACTTGGTACAGTCCTGTACAATAGGCTTTGCGACTTTGCGAAAGCAAAAAGTCCTGGCTGAGGCTGAGACTGTTCAGCTTGAAACTATCGATTGGTGAAGCGCCTCATTCACCTTTGGGCGGATTGATTGCTGCCTGGCAGGTGGGAGTTGCCGTCGGCACTGAGGCCACACACCCAGCCTTGTTAAACTCAATATAGTCAATATACTAATACATAGCATTCTCTTGACAAAGAAATTTTGACAGGTTGTTTTGATGCGAATGATTTCGTATGCGACTTTGACCTCAAGATGACGACTGCACAGCCGTGGCTCGGCTCTGACCGACTTTTTAGACTATTGATAAGAAAGCATTCCAGAATAAGCCACAGTATATTTTTAGACTTTTCACTATTTGCTCCTTCGGTAATGGCAGTTAAATTAAGCTTTTGGTTGGGAGCTATGGCTGCTGCCGATAGATGTATTCTTATTGGGCTGAAGCTTGTTTTAAAATAGTTTGTTAAGGACAACTAAACTCTGCTGGACAGCCACAGCGCTCCACAAAGCTTGATTTAACTTCCTAACCGCGATGCCAATGGATGCATGGCCCTGCTGGGCGGTTTAATAAAATAAATATCATTTTGCGTCTCCCTTATGTCAGTGGCGGCGGCATAAATGTGGATTGGAGGTGGTGTCTTTAAATACTAGATCTTTTTACTGCGTATCAGGGTTGCTATCGTGGTGTCATACATTAGGTGATGCATTTATGCAGCAAACTCTTCATACATACTTATATTAAAAGAAACCGTCTGTAGATCTGCCTCAGGATCTTGAACTATGTGACTATGGAGCTATCCACGATCGAGAGACAGAATGGACCCCGAGCCACCCACAAGCTAACTTCCCTGTACTCGGACGCGAACGCGTTCTCAGTAAGCATGCCGGTTCCTTATCTCATGCAAGAGGCGATCAAGGAAATGCAGTGAGCGATCGTCTATGGTGTAAACGAAGCGCTTGTAGAAGCCAAATTCCTATGCCTCTGTAGTTATTCTTTTATGCCGTTAAAGCATAGAGTTTAACCTTTCGCATCCCTGGGACTGCTCGGCAAACTCCACTGAACTATCTGTGTATGCTTTGATTAGAATATTGCAGATTAGATATCGGTCGCTACAAAGTTATGCTATGGCAACGCGCTAGCGGTTACCGCTAACTGTCGGGTTAGTTTCCCAAAGTCTAGCTGGCACTCATAGTAGGCATAAGCGGCGCTATTCCCTTCGGCTCCAACGGCAAGGAAAACATTCTCGGCGATGTCATGCAGTACACATCCCACACCCCCCTTGGCGCCTAGTTGGCTGGCTGAGCCCGCCCCCCTTTCCCAATGCAGTTGAGACATCTGGACATGACCTCGCGTTGAATCGTCTCATCTTTCCATCTCATGATGAACCCGCATGCAGGCTTGTGACATTGGTTTGCGGCAACATTGAAAGGCTCCACACCCTTGATTCACGAGTCTCGGCAGTGCACCGTGCTGCTTCCCAGGTTGTCTCAACGTATCTATCAACTGATATATGCTGGTAGCCACAGATCGTGAGGCTCGCTCAAGTCTGGTGTGAGCAAAACATTGTAACCATCAAATCAATTGATACCTCACCAGACCAAAACTCACACCGGCGGGCTCGCCATTACCCAAACTCAACATGCATCAGACCCTCCAATCGCGGCATCCCCTATCCACGATCCCCTTCCTTCTTCTCTTCCTCATCCTGTCCTTCTCCTTCTCCCTCGTCGCCATCACCAACACCGAATGGGTGCAATCGCCCTACCTGGATCCGTATCCCACCTCGCACCCCGTGGCCTGGTATTCTCGCGGACCCTTTGGCCAATGCTCCGTCGCCGGCACGGGAGGACCTCACCCGTCTGCCGTCTGCGAGAAGCATCGATCTTGCGATCAAGGCGGCCCATATCAGGACCTACCCTTCATCTGCCAGCAGGTCCACTTCTGGGCGGGTTGGCTCGTAACCGGCGCCGTGTTTGCCGGACTGAGCATGTTGACGGGGTTTGTGCTCGGGGCATGGTTATTAGGGAGACGATGGAGGCGAGTTGAGGATACGCCTGTGAGCAACGTGGAGCACGAGGAAAATATTGAGCTTGATGAGACTGAAGGACAAGGTTCACAACGAGCCGTCGAGCAGAGACGCGAAAAGGAGAGCCGTCACCACCGCTCTCGGGCGCGCCCTCATGCTCACGCGCGCCGGCGTCGCTTCGAGACGGCCTTGTCCTATCTTACTGCTCTATTGGCCGTCTTGTCGGTCCTCTTTCTCGCCACATCTGTACTGTTCCTGCTTCAGTTCCTTACCAATGACGTGTCGCCAGATGCCGACTTTACGAGCAACAATTCCGACGACGACACAACCAACTACGCGCACTGGACTTGGAAAACTCCCGGCGTTGCTTATGCGTTTTTATCTTGGCTGTTCAACGTCGTTGCTCTGCTCATATTTGTTCCGTTTGCGTTTCTGGACTGGGGATACCAAGATGGCTATGAGAGACTTTCTACCGAGAGATAAATGGAAACATGGCAAAACAGCATTTTATATATAATATATATATATATGTCACAGATGCCACTGTATAGCTAGATACAATCACACTGCATGCGCTGGCCCATTCTTCCCCTCCACCTCAACATGAATCTGCCCAATAATCTTGCCATTCGGCCCCTTAACCCCATCATCTCCATCATAATACTCCCAAAAATTATAGGTAAACTTGGTATTCCACTCAAACTGATTGATGCGCGCCTCGCTCAAAATAAACCCCGCCTCAGGACTCGTCCCCAGCGCCGTCCACCCGTTCGTACTCCTAGGATACAAGGCGATGCGAAGCAACTTGAGCGACGTGCTGGGCTCCCACTGCGCGGCAAGCGGATTGAACCGCAGGTTAGATAGCATGCGGCACCCGAATCCGCCGTACGAGGACATGATGCGCGGCTTGTCCGTATCGGTGGCACTGCCCAGCTCAATTTCAATTTCAAAGTGGTCTAGCTGCCAGGTATTATTGACGGTGGGGTCCTTGCGCGTGACAGAGAAGATGAGATCGGATGCATAGTCTGCGCGGGAGATGAAGTTTGGTTTCGTTTGGTCCCGAGATCGGATGTGGATTTCAAACTGGCTTTGGTATGACAGGGTGGCGAATTCTTTGGTGCTAAAAGGCAACTTTTGAACACTACGAAAGTTGGGATACGGGCTGGGGATAGAATGTTTGGCGGTGACATGGGACTCGGGTTCCTGTTTATGGTGGAGAAGTTGCTGTTTTGTGTCTTGGCTGGCTTTCTTATGAGAATCTAGAAGTGCGGCGCGTCTTGTCCTCCATGCTTCGACTTTGGCTTCCGTCTTGAACCGGTCCCTGCATTTATTCATGGTTAATTGCCGGTGTCGGTCCGCACGGGGAGGCTGCACATTGCTAAAGGCCTGTTTGACGACGGAATCTTTCCCACCGACATTTACGGTGATGACGATGAGCGGATCGTTGAGCTGGAATGCTACCAAGGCGGCACTGGCGAAATCCTCATGATATCCGATGCCGCCCATGTTGGCCTGGTCGTACTGGAACACGTAGTCGGCAAAATTGCTCACGATGAGACAGCGCCTCTCCCAATCAAATAGCGGGAAGACGCCATCTTTTTGGAAGAATTGCTTGTCTGTGTTGGGGACGAGAGGGGGCCATTGCGAGTAGTCGCCCGTATAGACTTGCTTGAGGCCCAGATTAAAGGTTACTTCTTTGGATGCGAGAAATGGATCCGGACCAACATTGTCTGCTGCGGCAAATCGCTGCTGGTGCGGAGGCTGCGAGAAGACCAACGTTGTGAGAGGATCCGTGGCAGAGGACGGCGTGCGATCAAACAGTATCATCATGGTGTCGTCGGCAATTATCTCGTGCCTCAGGAGCTCTGGGCGAGGGTCATTCTTATCCGCCCTGGCGGCCTGGACCCTGAGGTCCGGGAATTTGGTCACAATCTGCGATCTCATCAGGCAGCCAAAGGTGGGCACGAGCGGCTGATACCCGAGCACAGGATCAACTTGTTTGAGATATTCATTGTAGAAGGCGTTCTTGATGGCGACGCGCGTGGTATCCTGATCTCCCTCCTTGTGGTTTGCGACCGAGAGAGCCCCGTCAATGAATGCCTCTGTCCAGTTTGGGTCAATGGCAAAGAAGCGCAGGCTTTCGCGAGGGAGATAGCATGTGTCGGGGATGAGATAGTGCGCCGGCACGCCGATCAAGTAGAGGCCGTTCATGAGCCAGGCGAGAACGATTGCCCAGTCGGCGGATACGGGTGTGTTGTGCTCATTGTACAGCATCTTCACCCCTGGATTCTGGGGGTTGTCCATTGTGCTCTGGCCAAGTTCCTTGGCGACTCTGGTCGAATGTACGGCAAATCTTTGCCGAATTTCCTGGCTCCAAAAGTTCATGTTTGGTGCTGCGTGTTTTTGACGGCTCCATCGCAGCTTGGCATCTCCTTGTACTTCCCGGTCGGGCAATTCTCTCAATTTCTCCATTGACTGGGTAATGCTCGAGGCCACATCTCTCTTGGAGGAGGCATACTTGGCGTTGGCTTCAGAAAGGACATCCTTCATGGCAGCTTGCATTGCGCCGTTGGAAATGGCGGTTCTGAGACGCGACAAGGCACCGGAGAAGGCCATGTCTGCAATGGCCATGGATTTGCCCAGCTGCCATGCGAGGCTGTACGAGATATCCATAATGCCAAGTTCCTTGTCGAGAACTTGAAGGTCGGTTGCAAAAGTGCTCTGGAATTGGCCCAACGTTTCTCCTTCTTGGATAGTGGGCGTGAATGGTCCTCTCACCAATGCCACGGTGGATTCGCCGGTTTGGGCTTTCTGACAGGCAAGTGTGTAGCCGTCTTGCATTCTCAAGCCTACCCGTTTGGAGACTGGGTCCTCCAAACGAGTCAAGTCAGCAATGGATGCTGGATCGAGGCTCAAGACGTTCATCGTGGTGCTGAGGTTGAGCATTGCGTCGTAGACATTCAACGAGTATGCGGGCAAAACGGTGTAGGTCCATGAGAAAAGCGAGCACAGTGCAACACGCGGCTGGGCAACGGGAAGAGTGATGTTGCTCGTGCTCTCGGTCGGATCTATGCCCTCGATGGACACAAGATGAGCCACCATGCTGGTCAGCGCTGGCTTGTCCCAGGGCCCAGTTTGATGAGCAAGAACGACGCCGAACATTCCAATATCGTCGTCCCCGCCAGAGGAGGATGCCATGCCTTTCATGTTGATATTTCGCGAATGGGCGAGATATTTGTAGCGCTTGATCACGGGCTGTGGAGAGGCAATGATGTTTCCATTAGCATCGTAGTCGGAAAACAGGTCACCAAATTTCTTGGAGTCGACGAAAATGAAGTCGGCTACCTGGGATGGATTGGAAGCAAGATCGACGGGAGTAATGGCCAGATGATTCATGGAGGAGAGAGTTTCGAAATTCACCTGGACCGTGCCAGTCTTCTGCTGCTTGAGTCCGTTGAGATCCGTGTCGGCAAGCTTGAGTTCATCGGTTGAGAAGACCAAAACGGCTAGCCAGGGATAGCGATTGAGACAGGCATCCGAGTCGACACGAGTGGTTACCTGGCGTTCCCATGCCAAAAGAGGATCATTGAGAAGGACATGGGGTAGGATTCGAGCCTCATCTGCATGACCTTCTGGGGGATAAAAGGAGTGGATTGCGTCCTTTGGGAGCGAATACTGAGGCTGAATGACGTTGAACTGTTGAAGAGAGTTGAGCGTCTTTGATCCAAGCTGAGAATGCAACACCTCTTTCGGGTCCGTATCGAGGGTTTGAGTGACGCTGATGTGGTGCATACCAGCCTCGAGACCTGGCTTATAGAATGAATACAGCTGTTCCTGGCCCGGCTCTAGGGCCGGCGGTGGAGGAAGATTTCCATCATCTCGGCGCTGGCCTGTGAGATTGTTCCATTGCCGGCGAGAATGACGGAGAGTCAGGCGGCGAGGACTTGAACGAAACTCATCGGGTCTTCTAACACGCATTATGATGACTCTGGTGGAATGGTCCTTTATCCAAGTAAACTCTGACAGTGGAGTAGTAAGTGAGGAAACGGGGGAAGACTTGGAGCGTAAAGTCTAACCAGAGTCCCTTGGATATCCAGATGGGAACCGGGTCTGATGCCTATAGATGTGTGGGAGCAAGGGTACAAAGATTGCAAGGAACCCAAAGTCGCAACTAGGAGTCGTGCGGACTGTGTGAAGCGAAACGAGGCGAGTGCTCCGTATCTCTAGCTAGATAGCCCGAACTCAAAAGCAGAGGTGGGATAAATTGCATCGACTTGATTGTAGTAAGCACTTGGCATGGTCAACAATCAAATGTATCGCAGTGTCTGGTAGGGTGCCAACAATATCGACACATGCAGTGCTTCGAGTTGCGACCTCTGGCACATGTCCAATATACCTGCTGAGCTTCATGGCATGCCCGCTTCCTCATCCTTTGCACTGGCTCGATAAGCGTGGAAAAGGCTATTGCCATGGCTGCGTCTTGATGCTACACAACGGCAAGAGCGGCAAAAGCTGAAAGATGAAATATTCAGCTGTGGACCTTTGATTGCTAGAGCGGGGTAGGTACGTACATGCTGGATCCGAATTGTATGCATAATATCAGACAATATTGAAGGGGCTAGGCCAAGTCAGCTTGTGGTCTGGTTGATCGATTTGATTCAATGACCATTTGAAATCCCACATGCAGCCCTGTTTGGTGCATGTGGCGCTCGATGGTAGCCGCAGCTAAACCAGTCTGGAACGGGCCCACGCGGCATTGCCGCCTTTGGCATGCCACCCCTGGGGTGCACCAATCATAGTCGTCTGGGTGCATTTGATTTGCTTGGCCTCGTTAATGTCTGGTAATTAGCTGCAGTCTGGTCCATTTCATCTCTCATCGCCCCAGGAGGAGGCACGACATGCCATTACAATTCCGTCTCGTGGGGGCCAACACGAGATCAACGGGTTTGCCGCTATTACACTGCAACTTTGAATGAGTTCAAGCTTTGTTTTGCAGTCTGTAGTTGCTCAGTTCTGAGCTGACGACTGCAACCAACTTCTGGCTGCGACTTCTTCATTCCCATTTTCTTCCAGTATTGACCCTTTATGAGAGCCATTCCTTGACTCTTGTCTGGCGTACCTACAATGGCGACCGTCCAAACCGTTCTCAGTTACCATGTCAACGTCATGGCTGGAGATGCGGCCATTCATCTCCTTGTCAATGACCGTGGTGCGAGGTTCACCGCTGGCCGATACATCATCGTGAGCGCGGTTTTGATAGACGGCGGAGACACCATATACATGGCCCACAAGAACACGCTCTTGGACACCATCGTGCTCATCCAAAATGATTTGTCCTTTGATTTCAGCCAACTTGGGACTTCCCGGACACTGCTCTTCGAATCCATCGTCATTACCCATTGGCACGGAGATCATTATCGTGGCTTCCTCCGCCTGATGAGAAAATGCTGGACTCCGACGGCTCGCCAATCTCCCATCCCGTTTTTCAAATACGGGCCCTTGAATCCAACCACGGGAAATTTCACTCCCCAGACAACGCTCTACGCTCCGAATCTGGAATGCGTCAAGGTTTGGTCCAAGAAGAAGGACCCCTCGGGCCTGGGGAAGAAGTATTTTCAAACCGTCGCTGTCCTGGGAATTCCCGCTGAGCTCCAGCCATATGCTCCGGGTCCAGATGGAAATACTGGATTACTATCCTACTCACCAAGAAGACTGGGCCCTTGGACACCAGGCATTCTCAGGTATCAGGTCGGGGACTTGCGCGGGATCGATTTCTTCACAGGGTTCGTCCACATCTCTCAAGGCGAACACGTGCTAACATAGCTCAGAAATGTCGCCACCGTCGACCCCCACAACAGGTGGGATTCCGTGATAGGCCCTGCTGCCCTCATGGCTGACGATCCTCTCTTCACTCCACGCTTGTACTGTGTTGCCAGCGCCTCCCTGGTCATGGGCCGGGCCGATCCTATCCCCACTGCTCCCAACAACATGCTGGGCGATCCTGATATCATCGACAGCGCTGTCCGTGATCAGACGAACCATAACTGTATTGTAGCAATGGTGATGTGGAGAACTACATTAGAACCAGCGCAAGTCAGTCTCCAACATTACTTGGCGGCTGATTGTGACTGGACCATCGAGGACGCAGTTAGGGGTTGGGCAAAAGGCCCGGTAGCAGCCATGAAGCTTTCCCATCATGGATCAGCAACGTCCACATCGACGAGATTGATGCAGTCTTTTCAACCTACCAGAATCATCGTATCTGCAGGTTTTAGCTACGGCCATCCAGGTAAGCAAGCACATACACAAGCCGTCGCAACAGTCTGTTTGTTTTCCAACAGCTTACAAATGGTAGTTTACGAGCTTTTGCTATGGCTCTCGGCGTTCTACTCAGCTGACGGTCGCATGGTTCGGCCGTTTTATCCCACCAACTTTCCGTACTACTTTACTGCCGGCTCCGAATCGATTGACTTTTTGCCGTACAGGAAGAACGGCGAGTCCCTTTGGAAAGGAAGTCCATTGACCGCATTTGGCATGTACAGGACTCAACTCCAGGCTGTGTTTAACGCTATAGGCTTCAATAGCCCTGCACAAGATCTCCTCACATACGAGGACTTTGTGGAAGCCGGGGACGATGTCGCAAAGAAAAGCGCCGCCGCTCGCAAGTTTGCCAGTATGATATGTTTCCAGTTCTGGAGAATTCTTTCCCCATTACGTCTGAGTAAGCGGCCTGGATCATGGCCCAACTACTGCACCGAACGTCAAGTAGATTCCCCCATGCCCGGTCAGCCGAGTATCCTGTTCCACAGAGTGGCCATGGCACCGAACAGCCTCGGCGTATTGTCACAGATGCAAGTTCCCATCGAAACGGGCTCGACGCAGGACAAAACAAAGCTGTTCAGTCTCCAAGAGGAAGATCGGTATCCGATTGTGAAAACCAAACCCGTTGCTGTAGGACAAAGAGTTCGTCCCTTTGCAAACGTCCCCTGGCCGTCCATTGGCAGAATCATGGACGAGGCCGTGTCCATCGTCATTCCTCAGAGCGCCGCGGCCGATGATAGTCCTTTCAATGACCAGGGTGATGATGATTCTGGTCCCGGCCCGGACGCAGGCCAAGGTGATTCCGGCTTTGCAAATGACCTTGGCTTAGCATCACCCAGAGTTGCAGAACCACTAGAGGGGCTTGCTGTCGCTCAAAGAGTTCATCCGCTAGAAGGGCATGATGAACTCACAATCTCGAATGGCGACTACTACTTCTGGAGTGGTGTCCTGGCATCATCACCACCGACTCCGGGATCACAAATCACTACTCCTAGTCTTGACTTAATCATAGCTGCTCTTCAAACTGCTCAAATCAGCCTCGCGTCACCACCGAGCAGCACTGGGGTCGCATTTGCTGCAGACGACGATATGAACTTGTGGTTCTCTCAAGCATTCACAAGCGGATCGCTCACAGCATTCGGTGACTGCGCTGTCCTAGATCAAATCTCTCTTGAGATGAGCTTTACCAATGGCACGCTGCAGTACAACTCGGCCTACTTTTGCGTAGCCATGGGTCTGCAAAGCACACCGATTGCCCCATCGGTCACAGAACCCATGCAGGGCGTCGTTGATCCGTCAATAATTCTGGGACTTTCTGCTTCCACGTTTTCCAAGGGGGAGAACCCTCCGGCTTTATCCTTCTCGGACCTAATGAAGGAGCTATATCGTGAGAATTCGGACCAGATTCCCTTGGGAGCAGTGCTATTCGATGAGCTTCAACTGGAGATGGACTCAAGTGAGGGCTCACGGAACGCTGTTTGGTTCAGTCCGAGCTCGCATTACGAGACAATTCAGCGCCTGCAGTTTAATGTGACATCGCCATTCCCAGATATTTTGGCCCAAATTCTACACATCAAGGTGCCTGAAAACGCCATGAGTGTCATCGCGAAGAAGGAATTCTGTTACTATCCAACAAGCGACGATACCAGCACCACGGCTGCCTCCCGCACCATCAGCAGATCAGTAACCATTCTTGGAAGTTCAGTTTCAATTGCTCAGGGTCCCTCAAACCTCTCTTTTGCACTCAGCTTCCAAGATGTGAATTACGCAATGATGATAAGATATGACGGAACTGATCGGTTGGATCCCGGTTTCCTGATTGACTGGTTGGGGGAGATCATTACAGATGGATTTGCGCCTCCAGTCTTCAGCGACCTGTTGCGATCTAGTGCCATTCCGGGATTCCGACGAGTGAGTGTGCAAGTGGACTCAGTGCAGCACCATGTGCAAGAGGTTGAACTGGATCTCGACTGGCAGCTTAATTTTGGGAGCGGCGCGAATGATAAAGTCGTGACTGTCCTACTGACCTACAGATGGTCAAGAGGCGGAGGTACTGATACTTCGTATAATTCCCTCCGAGCCGCGCTGTGGTATCGTAAGTATTATCATCATCTCCGGAAATGGAACTGTGCTACCTACCCGCTGGTAGGGTATCGTTTGTGAAGACTGGCTAATTCGATCGAATCTCTAGCAACGCAACCGCTTGGTAACTTGCCTGCTGGCGTGACTCCTGCCATGCTTCCAGCCTACGAAGCCTATCAGAGTTTGCAACCAATTGACCAATTTGCTGCGACTGATATGTCTTTGGAATACCTGTTACCTAGCGCTTCAGGACTTCCAAGCATGCCGGCCTGCATTGCGGATGCCAGAGTGACTTCGGCTTCCATCGAAATCGACTCTAGCACGTTCCAGTTCGAGGGGGGTATATCCTTCTCCGGCGCTCAACTTGAGATGCAGAAGAATCGGATCCTCAAAGCCATGCAGGACTCGGGTAGCACGGTTCCATCCATCTCTTTTGACACGTTGTACTTGAGCGCTCTTTATTCCTTCAAATCCGACTCTGGCGGAGAGGGCAACGTAGATCTTGCGCTGGGTGTTACCATGGCTCTGAACCCGAGCGCTCAACAAGCCCTAGAGGGATATCCTACTGGCTACTTGACGGGCTCGATCGAATATAATGACACTCCAGGAGACCCTAATAGTTCGACTTGGCAAATTACAGCATCAGCCACTGGCATATCCATGGCCACACTCTACAGCTTCTTCGACTCTGATATTCGAGATGGAGTAATGAGCGTTCTTAAAACAATCTTCATCCAGAGTCTCGACTTGAATTATGTATATGCAAGCGGCGCTGGCAGTTCCTTTACGTTCACGGGACTCATCAACCTGGATATTTTAACGCTCAGCTTTACGTACGACTACTACAAGAACAAAGAGGGCCAATTCACCTGGGATCTGACAGCTCAACTTACAGACAACGCTCCCGCCTCAAACCCCAAACTGTACACCATTCTTAGCTGCCTCTCAGATTTCGACATTAACCTTCCAGACGCAGTGGGGAACATTGAGATTGACGTCAACGAGGCAATCCTGACATTGAAACTGAAAAAGTCGTACAACAAGAACAATCAGCCCATCGTATTCAGTGTTGTTGAGCTTGAAATCAAGGAATTTGCCCTGTCATTTGTGCAGTTCGTCGATCCAACACAGCCCGACAATGTTACCAAGTTGGTCATTGCGTCTCTCTCCAAGCTCCCCGGAGCTGAGATACCCATTGTCGGATCCTTGGAGCAGCCCTTTGACGAACTATACTTCTTGTACCTCGATGCGACTGCAGGCGGCCTAACTGCTGAGGAAGTTGACATGTTCAACTCCAACGTGGACAAGACGTTTCTTGTCCAGCAGCCACCCAAAAAGGGGAGCAACTTTGTTGTCGAAGGCAAGTACCACTTCACGGTGATTGTCAACGAAAACAACACGCCAACCGTCATTCTCGACTATTTGTTCGATAACCCAGACGCGCCACCACCAGAGCCAGGTCCCGAAAATCTCCAGGGAGATGCTTCACGTAGTACTGCCCTTGTACGGCGACTTGGCGACGATGCGCCAGAAAATCCGCCGGCAAAGGCGCCCATGGAGGTTCACATTGGGCCGATTACCATTTCCAACATTGGATTGCAATTCACCAGTGGACTTCTTGGTGTTCTTCTAGACGTTACAGTACAACTTGGCCCCATAGAACTGAGCATCTTGGGCTTGACGCTCGGGGTACAACTCTCCGGAGATTTTAGTCTGGCCAAGCTTCCCGACTCCCTCAAGGTCACCATCGACGGTGTCGGCGTAGGCTTCAACAAGCCGCCGGTAGTCATGGCCGGGTTATTCGAGTTCAGAGATCCCATGTACATTGGCGGCATTGCAGTGACCATTGATCCCTGCGTCTTTAAAGCCTGCGGCGAATATGGAGTCATTTCCACTGGCACATCATCCTACAAAACAGTCAGCGTGTTTGCAGACCTCGTCGGCCCCTTGATCGAGCTCGAGTTTGCAGAGGTGACAACCATAGTAGGCGGCTTTGGATACAATTCCAACTTGACATTTCCGACGGCAGCCAGCGTCAGCCAATTCCCCTTTTTCGATTCCGCCGTCCTAGGAGGCGATCCGCTGCAAACCATGGAAAATCTGAGCCACTCCCCCTGGATTACGCCCACAAATGGGGATTACTGGCTGGCGGCAGGTCTCACGGTGAATGCCTTCCAGGCAATATCAATGGAGGCGGTAGTCGTCATCGAGTTCGACCCCACCGTCAAGATGGGCCTCTTCGCAGACAGCATCGCCCAGGTGCCCAGCGAAGGCGACTTCAAGCTCATGTGGGTAGAGCTGCTGATTGCCGCAGTCATCGACTACGCAGCAGGAACCATGGCCATTGATGGCGTCCTCTCGCCACAATCCTTCATCATGGATCCCCAGTGCCACCTCTCTGGCGGATTCGCTCTGTACTACTGGTTCGGAAGCAACCAGCATGCGGGTGACTTTGTTTTCACCATAGGCGGCTACCATCCTGCCTATACACCGCAACCGTATTACCCCAATCCTGCCAGGCTCTCCATCTCGTGGAACATGGATGACGGCAGCAGCATCAACGGCAATGCCTACTTTGCCATTACGCCCAAGGCCTGCATGTTTGGCGGCATGCTCAACTACAACATGGGCAACGGCCCGCTTACTGCCTTTTTCGATGCCTGGGCAGATCTTTTGATCAATTTCAAACCCTTCTATTATATGGGGGATGTCGGGCTGGATGTTGGCGTACGGTTCACGCTCGACTTGTGGATCGTCACCATCCACATATCGGTCGACATTGGCGCCATGCTGCACATCGAAGGGCCCCCTACACATGGATACGTACATGTTGACTTTTGGCTATTTGGTTTCGATATATATTTCGGTCCTGATCCACAGCCAACACTTCCAATCACCATGGAGGAATTCTA
The DNA here is from genome assembly GCA_010015515.1 of Trichoderma sp. TW21990_1. Lineage (NCBI taxonomy): Eukaryota > Fungi > Ascomycota > Sordariomycetes > Hypocreales > Hypocreaceae > Trichoderma > Trichoderma sp. TW21990_1. Next base: position 68,106 of record ML974124.1, read on the forward strand.
CAAGCTGCTCCATCAAAACCCGACGACACCTAAAAACGATCACGTTCTCAACGTGGAAACAGGAATGTACACTGACCCAACTGTCACGACTGATACCGTCCCAGAAGGTAGCGCGTGGGAAGTACACGCCAATACCTTTTCCTTTAGCATAGGCTGCGTCGCAGCCGTAAGCCACGTCGATGTCCAAGGCAGTCCTGCGCCAGAAAAAAAGTACGCAGTGTATGCTTTGCCAATGCAGCTCGCATACCCATTGGTGTCGAATCTACAGGTCACAGTAACTGAAGATGCGGACCCTACTAAAACTCCTCTCCCATTTGGCTTTGCCACCATTATAAAACAGGTGCCCATGGCCGTTTGGGGCGGACCTTGTACGTTCCTCACCTCTAGTATCTCTGATTAGTCAAATGCTCACTTTTACTGTTCAGACAACTCCAACAACGACCCTTCCAACCAGAGTCTCGCCAACCCCAACCAGATTGGCACCCTCCTCGACGGCACACAAGACACGCTCATGACTGCAGTAATGGGCCTCACCCTCGTCGCGCCGCCCGCCACAAAATCCCCTGACAAGCTTCTCTTCTTCAACGCCATCGATCGTAATCGCGAGCTTCTCGAGCCCAAGCCTTTCCCCAAGACTGATAATCCCGCACAAGAAAATTGGTTGCCTGATGCGCCAGCAAGCAAGGTTTCCGACCAGTACGCTGCTGTGGAGAGCAAGTGGTTGTCGCCGGGATTGGGTAGTGGTGCTGCACAAAAGGCTGCGGATCTGTGGGCAGACAAGTTTGGATGGACTGAGAGCGAGAGTAATACGCCGGCGCCGTTGCCCATGAGGACAGGACGGGCGAGCATATTGAAGGCTGCTGTAGCGACGTTGGACGCGGCGCCGCCGAAGAATCTGATTGAGAGTTTGGATCAGTTTTATTTGGCGGCACCGTTACTCACCAAGGGGTAGGGTAGGGAGGTAGATACGAATTGTATATTCAGACCTGGTGCTCTAAGTATTCCCATTTGCTATACGCATGTTTTGCGTACTTCCCTGCCCTGTCTTTATGATAACTGTGAGAGACTACACCGAACCGTCTACGGTCCCGTAGATCCTAATGGGCGGCATTATCCCTTTCATACTGGCATCGTTATTCGTCTTTGCGCGCTTATACGCTCGAGTAATCATCACGAGGAATTGGGGAATCGATGATACCTTGATTGCAATCTCCTGGGTCCGTATATTTCATCCAGTATAATTATTCTGGCCCTAACATGCTCTCCCACGCTTAGTTCGAGGCCACTGTCCTTTCTATCTTGAACTGCATTAGTGTTACGTTTGGTACGGGCCAGCATCAATCTCTTCAGAATGCCGACCAAGCCACAACTACTGCTTGGTTATCGTACGCCTTACGTTTAATATACCAGCTTGTCCTTGGTACGACCCAGCTTGGCATCTGCATGTTTAACCTCCGTATATTTCGCGACCGCATGAGCCAGATCTTGATCTTCTCCATGATGGGGTTGATATGCCTAGCAACAGTCTAACTTGCGTTCATAATACACCCGACATTTATGTATTTGCAATTTGTAGTATTCTCTCGGATCTCCTGCTAATCATGTCTGTTGTTCCCCGCGTTCGTAAGTTGTAGCTAACAATATTGCATCTATTCTATTCACCGTGAACAAGTACTAATCTCGCATAGTCCCTCTCAAACTCGAGTTGAAACAAAAGATGGCTTTGCTAGCCGTCTATTGCCTGAGCCCGCTTTGTCATCGCAGCAGCAATCGCTGGTGACCCAGTTCCACGATAGTTAAGACCATACATGTGGGTGTTTATCACAACAATCTTATTTCTGTTTGTGACGATACAAGCTAACACGACCATTATAGTGAACAGTTTCCGCATCACGACATGGAGCGCGCTGAAGGTCGATGTCGGTCTCTTTTGTGTATCTGCGCCAGCAATCTAGCCACTTGTACGAAAGTGGAATAAAAGTTCCGTGTCATCGACCAGCTACATGACTTCGAATATGCGGCAGCAACGAGATCAGGCGGCTGCTAGGGGGAGTCGCCGAGACCTTTACCGTGTTCGATCCCAGATTGGAAGGCTATGAGATGGAGAGCCAGGAGTGTCTGCAGACACCTGCACGCATCTTGCATAAGTGAAACAAAGTCGGGATGTGCCAGGGAATTTAATATGATGAAGTGACTAAGAATGATTACCATTGATAATAGACGCGAAGCTTACATTCACAAGACTTGTACGGTATTAAAAGCCTCTATGTGTCTTGTAGATGTTAGTCCCAGTATCAATATTGCTTTTGCTTGACTATTGCTGCGGACTAATAGCTGTGTTGGCAAGACAGGACGAATGGTTGCGAGGCTGAAGGCGGTGTCTTTTACAGACTAGGCTATACTTACGTATAGAACGAAGGACAGGCCCGATGATAGAATGGGCATAAGCATGTTCGATCATGCTGTCCAGAGCATGCCACATGAAATGGCGAGAATACTTTTGTCTTTCCTTGAAACATTTCAAATGTCCATTTGCTAAGATCCCACGCATCATTATCTTCTCGTCACAGTGTAGAGTAGCATCTTCGACCAAGACATTCATCCATAGCTTCCACTTACCCATTCCTTTGCTCAGCAGCAAAGCGGTTGGGCTCGCATAACAATAACCACAAAATCATACCTCTATTCAAAATATTTGTTTAATCACGATGGATCTCGAGTCCCCAAATAACCATTCATGTACCCCAACGCTGTCCCCAAGACGACGATACCAGCAACGTATTTACCCACTACTTGGGCTGCTATCCCAGTATATCGCCATAGCCTAGCCCAAGCAATCCTTCTAATCTCCTTTGTCTCATTCGTCCAGGGAAACTCAACAGCGGGTTGTTCTCTACCCAAAAACCGACATAGAGGCTCCCATCCGTCCCCGAGCCGGTACTCGAGCAGTCTGTCGCGAGGAACCATCTGGCGTATCTGCCGATAATGCTCAGCATACCGTTCCTTGGCTTTGCCCCGAAGATCGTCAATGTCCGTGGCTGCAAAGAAGCCCAGCATCATTTTCCTCACCATATCGCCAGCTCTGACTCCTGTGATTGGTTCAATATACGAAAATATGCGTGCTGGTAGACTCCACAATGCGTAGATGGCGGTATCCTCGACGCTCCGCCACCATTTATCAACGTCGCGCTCAACTAGGACGACTTTGGCCTCGGGGTACGCATCAAGTAGTTGTAGTGAGAAGAACGACCCAATGTCCGTCACTACATCACAGTGACCGAATAAACGGTCCCAGTCCGCCCTTGTCCACGGTGGGCGTGGCTCCTTACCGGGAGGAAGGACATGGGGATAGGTAGCCTCCGCTGCCATTTCCAATAGCACCCAGACTTTATTGCGGTCCATCATGGTCAATCCATGGTAGACATTTTGATAACCGAGCGCTTCGTATGCCTTTGCCATTGATGCCGTTCCAGTTCGGATGAGGGCCAGATGAAGTATTAAAGGGCCCCGAGGTTTTTCCATTTCGAATATATAAGGTCTAAAGATAACAATGTAGCATAATAGACCGGCAGGCGGCGGCGGTGGTTGCTGATATTCATGAAGCTGGGAATGGAGCACGCCAGCAGTTGGAGCTTGCTGGGGAAGAATTGCTATGGCCGCGGGAGGAGGCAACCCACGAAAAAGTGCCGCCATGGTTTGGATGATTGAGTTGTGACTGCGTAAAACAACCCAGTGGTGCTTGTAAATGGCGTTGGAGTGGCTCAGAAGCGGTGAACGACAGAGGAGTTGAAGGTTCGGTGAGCAAGTCATGAACAGACCTATAGCTTCCCGTTGTTGGCTGTTCCATAGTAAGCATCATTCCTTGTCGCTTATACGACTGTAAGAACGCCGTGGGAAGGACTAGGAGCCAGAGACAAAGGGTTAAAGTTGAGCATTGTTGGATTTGAATGTTGAGGAAAGCGGACTGAACGGAGAGACGAAACAGAAAGTGGACATCAAGACACAAGGCCAGACTGATTGCTCAGTGACCACAGCAGACATAGCGAAAGACAGCCGAGGGGAGTGGGGTGCCTGTGTTATGAGTCAGTTCACAAATGTAGTCAACCTGATCAAGGCATGGCTGAACTCAGACTCAAGAGTGGCACATGAAAACAGGTGCCGTGTTCCAAGCAACGCATTAGTTGACTCAAGATGGCCTCTGGAGTGTATGGCCGGCTGCTGCACTTCCCGAATTAGTGTCGAAGAGGCACAAATGCAGCCAGCGAGCATGGCGGCCTGAGAAACGCCATGGGGCCTCAAAGAAATCCTAGAGGAGGGACTAGACTAGAGATCTCGGAGATGCCACACCAGACAGCCTGGAGTGGACAGTGGGCACACTATCTTAACACGGAGAAGCGCTCAAGAAGGTTGCTTCGAGTAACAAGTTTGCCGCAAAATCAGTGCAATGTATGACCGGATTAAGTACCTAGATCATGCCTCTTACAGGCAGAACCGGAGTGGTGGGACCAATGGGCGGGTTATAGGTGCGTCCCACATAGCACAATGGCCCACTTGATGTGTGTGTCAGGGCGATGGCTTAAATCGGACTGAACACAACTCTCCCTTCAGGAGCAGAGGACATGGTGTACCATACACACCCTCAACCTCGCCATACGGCCTCTGCTCGATGTTCCTAGCCACAGTTGCCGTTTGACAATATCGCGAAGTTCCACTTCATGCCTTCCGAAGCCCGCTGACGAAGTCGCAATTCTTCTGAGGCTGTGTCCTCGTTGCGACCTTCGCAGTCAACATCAACCACCACCAGTCCACACGGGATCCTCATCGGGCTTCAAGCTGGCCATTTTTGGCCGGGACTCCCGCGTAAACGGTATATACTCTCAGCCGTAAAGTCTGCCGGGTTCCCACCCATCACGCCATGCCATCTTCAGCGCTTGTAAATGTGAGGAAAGGCACGTCGGCACGTTTGCATGACTATACCGGTTACATAAGACTCAATGCAGGGCAGTGTCCCTTGCATCATACGAGTGTGCAGACTCGACAGTGCTGGAGGAGTTGGGTATGAGCATGCGCCGGCTCTTGCATACTCTCAGGATATTTGGACCTAGCCTTGTTGAAGGAACAGGCGTCGAGAAGCAGTCGAAAAGCCTCTTGTACACTGATGATATAATTGGTTTATTGGGCCTGCAATGATGACACAGCTGCAACGTAAGTAAGCCTCACATTATCGGCGTCTTACGAAGCCTGATCACCGAAGGTTTGAGCATGGATGGAACTCAACCGCTCTCGGCTTTGTCATAAAAAATCCGGATGTAGCACACCATGTGTCAGCAGGTTCGTTGGTCATGGATTTGTATTCCCTCAATTTCAGTAAATGCTCGCCACTGAGCGGCTAAATCAATTTGTTAAGAAATTCGTTCCACCAACCACAGAATGTGGAGGATGGAAAGACTCCAAGCCTTCTCAGCATAGATATCGTACGGCGTGCCATAGCGACGTTCGACATGTCACTTCGTAGCGCGGCCACATGAATCATCTGACCACATCGTCAGTTCAGGTAGACACTTGAATGGGACGAGAAGATCCTACTATTTTTGATTAGTCGGCCCTGTCGATACGGGCAAACATGAGCGTCCAGCGAGCGCCAGGTAAGAAAGTAGGAAAATCATTGGTTCGAGCACTGCTTGCGCCGCGAAATCGAAGAGCCAGTATCATTGACCGCGAACCTTCCAGCAAAAAAGACTGCAACAAGAGGCATAGAATTAAGCAGACTTTAACCCTCGTGGCTCGTGTCATCGACGTAAACAGACGACGGGATGAATGAATGAAGGGGCAGAGGCTGACTCCGTTTGTGCGTCTTTGGTTGGGCTGGCACCAGAGGGGGTTATGTGAATGGGACTACATTAGCTGGAGCCTCATTATAACTTGTGCGATAAGCTATTGGGAGAATTAAAACATTGCAAGATTTTGGTCTATGTTATATGCGAATCTTCCGGCTCAACGATGTACTAATGCGCTGCCTGCCGCCACCGGCTGGAACCAAACCTATGGAATGCATCGACTGCCAAGTAGGAACACCAGCCACACGGCCCCCGTTAGATAGCCCCGTAGCAAAGTGGTTCGGCCCTCATAGTCATTGCCTATGCAATATACATGTCAGAATAACAAAGAATATCTTGATACTAAGTAAATACTGTGCTGTAATTTTCTGAGAGGGGGGGGGGGGGGGAAGGCGCCAGAAATAAAGCAGAGCGCCTATTGCGAACGCCTCAGAATTTGCTTGCCCGTTGATAAGCATGGCACGTCGTAACTCTGGCCGTGCCCCGGCGTCTCAAGAGCAATATAGAAGAGACCAGATTGGACCCATAACCCTTCGCTATACGAATACTGAAGTTTCCAAATTCCTATTGTAGCTATAATAACGCGTAACAGCGACAAGATCCCGGAAAAGTAGAATTTTGTTCACTTCTGTTCCGGGAAAAGAATGCTTCTAGAAACGATTTGCAAAGAGGCAGCGATATGTCTGAAACCGATGGTGAATTAGGAGGAGGCAGGAGCACACCTCAGCAACATATAAGGAGCGTGGCTGTACCACGCCACGTAATGAAGAAGGGAAAGATGAGACTATTTGGAAGAGGCCAAAATCCGGCAACTAAGAAGACCTCCAAACAATATTCCAGAAGAAACAAAGAGACAATAGCTAAGAGTAAATGCTATTATAAAAACCTGGAAGATACGTTCTCAGTGAGATGTGGCCCAAGCATGAGGCGGCGAGGGTGAAAACAGGATCGTTTAGGTTACGCGCCATCTGTACTTGTTTTTGGCCTTTTTACAATTTCAATAATAGATCTACTTACATTTGCAAGAAAAACTAAGCAATCAGCGTAGTGACTTTTAATACAGAAAGCCACTCTACCCATGCAGCCATCTCAACCTCTCGATATCCATCACACCTCGTTGCCGCTCGTCCAGTCCCTTCATGTATTGTAATCCCAGCGGGAGCGGAAAAAATCGACCAACAATCGGGCGTATATACTACCATACTAATCTCCTTTGACATCGCCATGAGCAGGATCCTCATCATTCCAGACTGAAGACATGTTTAGTATTTTACGCTTTAGGAATACGAAGGGTGTTTCTGAATCAACCAAATCCCCGTACTATGTAGAAGTGCTTCACCGAGTGTGCTTTAACAGAAGGAATGATATATTTGATACAATGAATTTTAATGCCGGCGATGCTATCGATCTTGGTAACTTTCTTTTGCGGCTCAGCACATACAGTTCCCAGTTATTTTAAACGCTCCTAAGCTGGCTTATGTGCTACACATCTTGACACTTTCTCTATATCCTATGTTGTGTACCAAGAACCATGGAAGCTGTTAAGAAGAACCTTGTTGCCACCAAAGCGTCATAATTACACAAACACACATGCGCATATACATACTGTAAATATAAAGTGAATAAAGAGAGTGAAGGGATAAATATAGCCAATTGCTGCTACCTAGTTGAAGTCTCGCAATAAAGAAGCACCCTCAGTGGACACACACTGACCCCCTCAGTCTTCTTGGAACAACCAGTCCGTGACATTTTATCTATTACACTTTCAATATGTGCTGGTGTTGACCTTGGTTGAAGAGGCTCATTAGGTCGGTCGCAATCCCCGCATACACATAAACCTGTTGAGGCTTTGCTATTGATATCTTTGATTGCCCCATGCTGGAGCAAAAGGCTCTGGTATACAGCAAAATGGAGAGGCGTGCCCACGAAGTCTATTTGGTTGTAACTTAGGCTACTAACCTCTTCGAACTTCCCGATTGAGTGGCTATTAGTAAACTGATCACCGTTATATTGAAGCCATAAATAATTAGGTGAAACGCCGATATTCAATCGTTCTTCCACCAGATCCTCCATGTGGTTCCAAATCGCCACAATTAGCAATTTCCCTAGAATATCCAATTGATTAGTATTGACGACGCTCAACATAGATAATAAATATCGTTAATAAAAATATACTGACTATTTAGTTCCAATTCACTGTAAGAGAAATCTTGATCATTGTTGGAACTTTTATCGTTGATAGAATGAGGCATGTTTGTGGCAGCGCTCTTATTAGTTAAAGTTGTTTGAGAAAGCTTAAATGTGTAGTAAATAAACTGCAAAGAAAGTAGCTATAACAAAAGATAAACTATTCCGACAATTGAGCAGAAGAAGAATTAATCTACTTAATACCCTTGTGTAGTAATGTACTGTACTGTATGCATATTATAGCCCATATATACTTTAAAGGACTACTCTACGGACTGCCATCGTTACAAGAAATCCCTCAACTTTATCTAACAGGGCATTAGCAATGGGCCTTTCGCCCCCTCTTATTCGTGGACTTATGCATCGGCTGTGGCGCTGGCCTCCGTCGGTCACAGGAGACGCCTTGTCCGTCGTCTATCCGTCAGGCTAACGGCGGTTAGGGGGCAATCTAAAAGGCGATGGCGTTTTGTTACGACCTGGTTCAATCGTAACAGGACCCTTATAACTAGCTATAACCGTTACAATAATCGCTACAATTGAGATTATTGGCTAATCTTTTGCCCTGTTGGCTTAACGGCTTAACGGACCGTTACACGTTTAGCTTTTAAACTACGGAAATACGTTTCGCACTGTCGATTATTTATATAAAAATATAGTTATTTTTATAATAAGTAAATTTAATAAAGCAGGGATTCCTAAAACTTAAAATTACTAAAATTACCTTTATTAGATAATAAAACTAACCTAGGTTAGCTATAGTTGCCAGGATATTTAGGATTTATTATATAAATATTATAATTTCCTGGTACTACTAATAATTAAGCTACTAATATATTATATAAAAATATACAGGGACTTATTAAAAAAAACAAGTATATTTATATTTTTTATATATTATAAGCTAAAATAGCAGAAGATAAGTAAAAGGATTTATAATACTAGGTTAATTATATAATAAAGTTTTAGTATAATTTTTTTTTTTATAAATTATATATAAAATATATATATAAAAAAAAAGAAAAAATTTAAATAAAAACTAAGTCTTATATATTTAATTATTTATATATATTTATATAAAATAGTAATAAGTCTAGCTATATAAAAAATAATAACCCTAGTTAGTAGATTATATATAAAAGATTAATTAATTTTATAATAAGTAGCAGGGAACCTGGTTTTTTATAGAAAACTAAAAGTATATATAAATTAATAAAAATAAACTAGTCTAGTTTCTTTTTCTTTTTTTTTTTACTAATTTACCTACTTTTGCTTTATTATATAAGTAAAAGCTTAGACTATTAAGGCTATACTAGTAAAAAAAACTAATATAAATTTCCTTATTTTTGCTTTTAATAATTATATTATATAAATAAAAGAAAGAAAAAATATTTAAAATTCCCAGAATCCTAAAAAAGATCTAACTATTATACTACTAATATACTAAAATTTAATATATAGTATATTATATAAGAAAAACTTTTAGATTCCTAGATAAAATATAATTATTATATTACTTATATATTAATACTAGACTTAACTTATATTATATAAAGCTAGTGTTTTCTAGTTTCTAGGCAGGAATATAATTTTTATATTATTTATATACTAAAACTAGGCTTAACTTATATTATATAAAACTAGGTTATTTAAATTCCTAGGCAAAGATAAAATTTTTATATTATTAACTTATATACTAAAGTTAAATATAATAGATTATATAAAAGGGACTATTAAATTCCCTAAGAAAAATAAAATCTCTATATTATTTATATATTAAAGTCTAATATAATATATTATATAAGAAAAACTCTTAAATTCTTAAATACCCTAGAAAATATAAAATTTCTATATTATTTATATACTAATATTAAATATAGTATATTATATAAAAGGAATTCCTAGACCCCTAGATACCCTGGAAAAAATAAAATCTTTATATTATTTATATACTTACCTAGATTATATAAAAAGAAATCCCAGCCCTTTTTTATTATACTTATAAAAAACACTAGCATAACCTATTATATTTCTATTTTAAGTATAATATAACCTTTATAATAAAACCTATTTTAAAAAAGTATTCTAAAACTAGTAAAAACTTTAAATTAAGCTTATTTACTTTTATATTATATAAATTACAATACTAAAATATTATTATTTTTTTATAAATATATATATAATTTCCTATATAAAAAATAAAACTAGTTTTTTTTTTTTTCCTTTTCTTATTTACTTTTTTTTTATTATACCCTAGCCCCTTTTTCTATTTTTTCCTTACTTTAGCTAAAAGAATTACCTCTCTTATATAAAAAAAACTATAATTTATAATTATAATTTACTATTACTTTTACTACTAATTTATATAATATTTAATTTAGAAAAAACTTTTTATTAAATTAATTACTTATACTAGTATTTTTAATATTATTTACTAATATAACTATTATTTTTTTATTTTTATTATTATCTAAGCTAATTAATATAATAAAAAAAAACTAGCAGGGGTATTATTATATATATTTATAATAAGCTAAGCTCCTATAGTTAGTATAAGAGGGATTCCTAAGGGATAAACCTTATATTAGGTTTATATTAGCAGATAAGTTAGGCTAGATATTCGGGTAATATAAATAGTTATATAATTAATAAAAAGTATTTAATAAATTTAATCTAAATATTATATTTATAACTAGCTATATATATTTAGTTTACTAAGTATACTTAATATACTTAATAATTAAGTCTATTAAGTTATACTTAATTAACTTAATAATTAATTTTATTAAGTTATTTTTTATTAGTTAGTTAGCCTATTATTTATTTATAGCCTCTTACCTGGGGTAGTTTATAGTTATAGTTATAAAAATTAGCTTATAATATAATATTCCCTTTTTATTAGTTTTATTTTTAAAACTTATTATAAATTATACCTAGGGATTTTTATATATTTTAGTAAGTATTATTCCTTTTATTCTCTTATATTTATATTAACTATAGCTAGTAGTAAATATAAATATTTTAAGTTTTCTTAGATTTTATAATATAAGGCTTTTAAATATTTTATTTTACTTAGTTTATTAGTAATAAAATTATACTTTTATTATAAAAAGTAAAGTTATTTATATTTTTTTTTTAAAAATAATTTTTTTTATTATTTTTAGTATATTTATTATTAATAATTTAATTATAAGGCTTTTAGCTTATTAATATTTTAATTTTATTAAATAATTACCTGGGGTATTAAATTTAATTTTAATTTAAAAAAAATTAAAGAAATATAACTTAAGGCTAATATATAAGTTAAATATTTTTATTCTAAGAAAAAGAAATAGTCTAAGAAAATATAATAAGTTATTATTTATAATATTAAAAATCTAAAAGAGCTAAAGTAAGTTAAAAAAGCAGAGTATAAAAAACAGGAGTAAAAAATAAAAGCTTTTTATTAGGCTAATATATTATTATTTAATTTAAATAGTTTTATAATCTTAGGTTTATAGGCTATTACTATTAATTAGTTTTTTTTTTATTAATAATTTAGGGTTTTTAAATCTAAATTTTTTTATTTTATTAGGAAATACTTTTTTATTATTATTCTAGGTAATTTTAATATAAGTTTTTTTATTATAAATTCTTATTATATTTATAATTATTTATAGAGTTTATTTTAAAAGGTTTTTAGGGCAGTGCTAGTATATTTAAAATTTTCTTTTAGTTCTTAGTTATTTATACTTCTATTATACCTTTTTTATTTTATTAAATATTAAAGTTTACTAGTCTTATTATTTATTTTTAGTAATATTATTTTATTAATTTTATATTTAAGTTTTTTATTTTAAATAATAATTTTATCTTTAATAAATTCTCTTATATTTTTATTTATTAAAGCCTTTTCTAGTAGTAAAATATAAAAAATCAGATATATTAGCTTTTTATATTTATTTTTTTACTCTAAAAGATCTAGTTTATAATTAATTTTACTAATTTTCTTTAAAATTTTATAAAGCCTAACTTTTTTATAATTTAGCTTATTACTTAACTTATTTATTTTAATATTAGCTTATTTTTCTCCTTAAATATATTAAAGTAAATAAATTATATTCCCCTTTTAAAAGATTAGTCCCTTAAGTTTTTTTATATTTATATATTTTTTTATATATTTTTATATAAATTTAAGTTATATATATAATTTCTAGTATAATTTTTTAAGCTTATTTATTTTAAGTATTATTTTTTATATATTTTCTTTTTTTTATAATATTTTATATATTTACAGATAATATTTTTTATTAATATAAAATAGCAAGAGTTTTATTAATTCCGAAACTAAATTATTATAAGAGAATTTTATATTTAGTAAGTATTTAACCTAATTATTCTAGTTAAAATTAATATAGTTTTATAAATATACTTTAATAATCTAGTTAATATATTCTATTTATTTATTTATCTAAAAGTAATAAGTAATATTAGTTTTATAATTTATTTTTATTTTTACTATAGTACTTTACTAATATTTAAATATAAATATTAATTTTTTATTAGAAATAATTTTTATAAGTAATTTATATTTTAAGGTTATATATTTCTATATTATATAACCTAGTCTTTCTATTATATTACTTTTCTTATATAAAATAAAGATATTTTATTTTATTAATCTGTTAATAATAATAAAAATATTATTATATATTATATTTATTATTAGTTCTTTTAATAATAGAAGTTTAATAATATAATTAAATAATATAAAATTTTAAGGGTACTTTAGTACTAGTAATAGTTATAATTTACTATAAGGTTTTTATTAACTTAATTTTATTTTTATATATAAAATATAATATTAAATAACTTTTTTAATAACTTTTTTTATACTTATAAAAGTATAATATCTCTGAACCTATTAAAGTATTTTTATAACTTTTTTATATTTATTTAGTAAATACCCGTGGATTATTTTAATTATTTTTTCTTATAGTTATTCTAGTACCCAGGTTTTATTTCCTTTTTATAATAGTCTTTTATTATAAATTATATTTTCGGGGAATTATTTTAGTATTTAGTTTTTTATAATATCCCTTATTTTATTAAAAATAGGGTTTTTATCTTTAATTATAAAAAAAATATTAATTAATACTAACTTATAGTATTTTTCTTTTATTTCCCTAAATATAGGTAAGGTAGATTTTAGTATTAGTTTAAAGTAGTTTTTTCTTTAGCTAAGAATATCTATATAACTATTTTTTAATTTTTTACAGGGTATAATCTTAAAGTTATATTTAATTATAAGCTTTAAATATTTTTCTTACTAAATAAAAATATTTATTTTTTTTATAGTAAGGCTTATAAGGTTTTTATAATCTAAATATATAATAATCTTATATTTATTACTTAGTAAATATAACTTTTATTTTTTAAATATTTTAAATATAATTATTAGTTTTTTATTATAGGTAAAGTATTATAATTCAGGTTTATAAAGTTTTTTAGACAAAAAGGCTACTAGGTATAGTATTTTTTTATTATTTTATTAGCTAAGGACTCCTTTAATTATAAAATTAAATATATTTATTTTTATAATAATAGGCCTTATAAAATTATATATTTATAATACTAGTATTATAGTAATAGCTTTTTTAAAGGCTTTAAATATTTTAAAAGCTTTTCCTATATATCTAATAAATTAATTTTTCTTGCCTTTATTATTTTAATTTTTCTTTATAAAATCTATAAGTAATATTATAATTTTACTATAGCTTTTAATAAATTATTAATAGTAATTTACTAGTCTAAGAAAGTTTTATACCTCTTTTACTATTTCAGGGATTTTTTATTTTTTAATAGCTATTATTTTTACAGGGTCTATTTTAATTTATCCTGGCAAGATAATATATTCCAGGAAGTTAACTTTTTATATATAAAATTAATATTTCTTAGGTTTTACTAATAGGTTTATATCCTATAATATTTTCAGAACCTTATATATATACTATTTATACTTTTCCAGGATATTAAAGTAGATTAGTATATTATTAAAATAGATAATAATAAAATTATTAATATATTTCTTAAGGATTTTATTAATTATCTTTTAGAATATAGCTAGTATATTAGTAAGTCTAAAAGGTATAATTAAATATTTAAATAATTTATATTATATTATAAATACTATCTTTTATTTATTTATTTTTTTAATTTTAATAAGATTATAGGCTTTTTTTAAATTAAGAGCTGTAAATTATTTTATAATAATTAACTTATCTCTGATTTCTAAGATTAGTAGTAGCAGTATTTAATTTTTAATAATAATTTTATTAAGTTATTAATAGTTAATAATTAGTTATAATTTTCTATTTTTCTTTAATATAAATATTACAGGGTATCCTGCTAATAAATTAGAAACTCAAATATATCCCTTTTTTAATTATTTATTTAATTATTCTCTTAGAATTTTAAGTTTTTTTTTTATAAAAGTTATAAATTTTATATATTCTTAGTTATTTTTTATTTATTAGTTTAATAAAATAATCCTATTATAAGTATAATAGTAAACTAGTATTTAATATTACCTTATATAATTTCTTATATCTTTTATATTAGTAAGGAATTTTAGTAAAAATATTTTCTAATTCTCCTAACTTTTTTTTTTCTTATACTTTACTTAATACCTTATTAAAGGCTATTAATTTTTCTTAGAATTATATTATAATTCTATTAATATAAATATATTTTACTTTCTTATATTATTTATTATATTATAATAATACTAGTAATTTTTTTTCTTTAAATCTAATTATTTTTTTTATTAGTTTTATAATTAGTATAAAAAATTCTAGTTTTTCCAGTAATATAGCTTTGCCCTTTTATTTTCTCTAGTATAATTAATACTTAAGTATATTTTTAATATTCCAGTAAATCTTATTATCTTTTTATTAAATTATAAAGTTATTATTAAATAATTAAGGATAATCTAAAAGAATATTATCTTTTAGTATATTTAGAATATTAAAGTAAACCTTATAGGTATTTTTATTAATAATTAGTATAAGGTAATTAATTTTATATTAGATAAGTTTCTCTTTTATATTTACTCTAGTAATATTTATAACCTATAATAGTTATTTTTTTTATTATATAAGGATTTATAATTTTTTAATTAATTATAGTAAAATTAGGTTATAACTTACTTTACTATTAATATAAGCAGTAATAGTACTATTATTAAATTATATATTTATTTTAAGCTTCTTTATTATAAGTCTAATTATATTAACTTATATTCTCTAGGGTATTTCCTTAGGATTTTCTTTTTTTTAATTATACTATACCCTAATTTTATAATTATAATAGTAATTATATTATTAATTTAGGTATTTTTCTAGATTATCTTTAATATAATTTTTATTATATATATTTCTATATTAAACCCAGAAATATTAATTTTTTAGCTTAGTTTCTTAATATTTAATATATAATAATTTATTATATTATTCTATTACTAATTATTTATAGTTTTTAGTAAATAAGGTATTATACTTAAGTTATACTTTTTTTTATTTAAGAAACTAGTTTTAGGTTATAATAGGGTAATAAGGGTTTATATTAGTATAGTTTACTAGCCTATTAACCTATAGTACTGGTTATTAAGTAATCCTATATTATCTAAGCTATTACTAGAATTTACTTAACTTAGGTATTTCTGTTTCTTTATTTTTATTATTAGAGGGTTCTTATTTACAGGGGTAATATAGTCCCTGGGGTTTTTATAATTTATATTATTTATATAAGTCTAAGATATTTAGGTTAGTATATTCTTTTTTATTTTTAAATTTTTCTTATATTTTATATAAGAATTTAGTTTTATTTTATTTTTTTTTTTATATATAAGATATTATAGGCTTTAGCTTATACTTTCTTTTTCTTATACTACTCTTATATTATAATATTATATATTTCCCTTATATTAAGGTCTGTAAATTATTTAACTTTTTTAGAAGTTATAATATTAATTAAGATTTATTTTAGCTACTTTTTTTTAAGTATTTTCAGGAATTATCTTAATTTTTTTTTCTTGCTTTTATATATAAAATATTTATTATTATAGTAAATAGTCTAGTTAAGTAAGTTATAAGATATAGTATTAATAATATTAATCTAGATTTACTTAGTTTTTTTATTTTTATTACTAGATTTTTTTAAAGTATTAGGTTTTTTATTTTTTCCCTAGTAGTTTTTTTTCTTATAGCCTGTTTTATTATAGTAATTATATTTTCTTGTAAATTTATAAATATTAATAATATTAATATTTATAAGTCCTGGCTTCTTATTATTAGATAATATTATATTATATTTCTTATTTTAGTTAATATTATATTAAAAATATTAATAAAGCTTATTATTTCCCTTTTTCTCTGCTTATTATTTCCTTTATTATTTAAATTATTAATTATTAATATAATTAGTTTTTTTAAATAGTTTTATCACGACCCAACCCTTATGGTCGCGATAATAGGCCCACTAGCCAGGCGCTCCCGGATAAATGTAGGACTGATACACCAATAAGCATCGGGTCGACACGAATTAACAGCGAGTCCTGTCGATTCCCGAAACGAATCGACACGGATCGACATCGAGTCTTATCGATTCCAGGAACGGATCGATAAAAATTATCTACGATCTACGATAATCCAGAATACACGACTGGATATATAAGTTGCATTTATGTCACTTATTAGAATACTTAGATAGCCAGTTATTATTACCACATCAGCACAGCCCTTATAATATAATCAGATTAGAACCTAGAGATCCCTCTTATTACTATTACCAGCTGCATGATAAGATTGCCCGTTTACCGACTTGACTACTCCGCCAACATAAACCTAGAACCACAGGTTTATCCCTTGGGAATTGACTAGTCTATACTAACCTATAGACACCGGTTTGTCACAAGTTTTTTAAATATAGCAGGAAAATTATTTTATATTAATTTATCCTTAATTTTTAATTTTAGTCTATAGTAGTATAGTATTTTCTTAGAGGCGTTATTAATATTTATTTTAGTACTAATTTAGATAAATTCTATAATATATTTAATATATATATTTTCTTATTAAAGTTTAATTAGAAGGTTTTTGGCTTTTTTTTTCTTATTAATTTATTTAAATAGATCCTTAAGTTAGTTTTTAAACTTTTAATAGTTATTAAAAAGTATATTAGTAGTTTTTTTTTTTTTATTTTATTTATAATATTTAAAGTCTCGAAGATATAATTTAAACTAGTTTTTTAGTTCTTTAATAAATCTATTTCCTGTAATACTAACTTATTATTTTTGCAAAGCTATAATTATTAGGAAATGCCTAAAATAGGCTCTTATATTTATAAGAAATTCTTTAATTTTTCTTAGGTTTTTATTAAATAATATAAGTAAGGGTAATTTAATAATTTCTCCGGGTTTTTTTTTATATAATCCCTGCTACTAGCTTTTAGCTATAGGTAATTAATTTTATTATCCTTAAGTATTAAGTTAATTAGTAAAATTATTAATAATAATTTATTATTTTTATATAGTTTATTTTATATAATAAGTTAGACTTTTAAAGTTTAATAAATATTAAGTTTCCTTAGCTATACTAGTTAATAGTCCTTATTAAAGTATAGCTATAATTATAATATTTTTAAATAGATTTATAATCTTAATATTATTATTATAATACTTATTTTAGACTTTAGGAAAACTTCGTATAAAACTGCTTTATAAGCTTGCTATACTAGGTTATGGCCTGGGGCCAGAGGTTAGTACCCTATACTACTCATATAAAATGCCAGGTTGCCTAGGATTTGATTAAGACCCAGTTAGACTGGCTATTAAGTATGGCTTTGTTTATATGTTTTCAGGAATAATAGTTAATGCTTATATCCCTAGTATTATTTTCCAAGGCTGAGAGATTAGGTGTTGGATTGGTATTATAACTAAGCTTGGACTTATATAATTATTATTTCCTTACTTTTTTTTTTTTTTTTTTTTCCCTTTTCCTTTCCTTTTGCTTTTCCCTTTGCTTTTCCTTTTACTTTTCCTTTTTCCTCCCTTCCTCTTTTTATTTTCCTCCCCTTCTACTAAAGAAGCTAGCGTATTATATGCTATAGTTTTATAATAAAGACGCTACCAGGTCCATTAGCTAGGTTATTATAAAGCTATCTTGCTAAACTATACTTATTTGCCGTTTTATATTATATTAGCTATAAGGGAGGTTTTTTATTAATAGCAAAGTTATATAATTAAATCTTAAAGATCTAGTCTATTAGCAAGGGCTTGTCTTAGTAAAGATTATAATTAGATAATATAGACTTTAATTATTATTATTAAAAAAGCCTGCATAATTTTCTTTTTCTCTAGTATCCTTGTATTTAAGACCTGCTAGTATTTCTTATATAATTTTTATGAGCCAGGAGCTGCTAATATTAATAGCTGCTGAGAGAATACTAGTTATACTTATATGCTAAAGCTAAGTAATAGTATTATCTACTGCCCTAGACCTATTATATTTAAAGTATTAGGATTATGTTTTATATAATAAATTAGGAAGCTTATAATTTAGCAGTAGTAAAAAAGTAAAAACTTCTGGTTAATTATTTTTAGGGTAGCTTTTATAAGCGGTGGCTTATACTTGCAGTTTTCTTTAAAAACTTTTAGTTTATATATATTTCTTCTAGAATATATATAATATTAAGCAGGTAATTTTTTCTATACTATATTTATATATAAAAAAAATAACTAATAATCTGTTTTTAAATATTTAAGTATTATACCTTAGTTTATAGCTTAGCTAGCCGAGAGGGAACTCTAGCTTTTTAAATATTTACTAGTATAATTTAAAAAAGTTAAGACTTCCCATTACCTAGAGTATAGCTATATAATATACTGCCTAAATAATATAATTAAGGCTAGCCTAGACCTCCTGTAATATTTATAAAAATTAGGATTTTCCTACCCTTCCCCAGGTTTAAGGCTAATAGCTAACTAAAGTTTCTGGTAGTCAAGGCCTTATAATAAGTAACCTAGCTGGTTTACTTAAGCTATGGGTTTAGCTTATATTTTAAACCCTTAGTAATAGTCTTTACTATATAAGCCTTAAATAAGGCAGCCTGGAATTTATTACTATAGAAAAAGTATTTTTAGCTAGGGTTAGTAACTGCTAGTAGCAGCGCTAGCCTATTTATATAATCTAAGAATCTAGAGGATAGGGAGTCTAAGATTTAATTAAAAGCTGCTGCTATTACCTTTGAATAATTGCTGGCAGTAAATATTCGTATACTATAGCTGCTGTGACTGTGCCTGATAGCGTATATTACCTTCCTTTACCCATAGGTTCCTCCAGGAGTACTTTATATAATAGTACTTAAGTATTATAGCCCTATACGTGTATATAAAAATATAGCTATCTTTACGGCAGGTAAATTAGTCAGAGCAGGGTTCCTAAGACTTGAATTACTGGATTGTTTCTGTTAGATAATAAAGCTAGTTTAGGTTAGCTGCGTTACTAGATATCTGGGATCTGTTATATAAGTATTATAATTCCTGGCACTGCTAGTAGCTAAGCTGCTGTATATTATATAAGGTATGCAGGGACCTTTAAAGAGATAGGCATACTTGTATTTTATATACTATAAGCTAAAATAGTAGAAGATAAGTAAAGGATTTATAATACTGGGTTAATTATATATAGAGTTTTAGTATAGTTTTTTTTCTTTTTTATAAGCTATATATAAAATATATAAGGAAAGAGAAGATTTAGATAGAAACCGAGTCTTATATATCTAATTATTTATATACTTATTAAAGTAATAAATAGTTTGGTATATAAAAAGTAATAACCTTAGTTAGTAGATTATATATAAGGATTAACTAATTTATAGTAAGTAGCAGGGAACCTTTTTTTTTTAGAAGCCGGAGTGTATATAAATTAATAAAAATAAACTGGTCTGGTTTTTTTTTTTTTTTTTTTTTTTTTTTTTTTTTTTTTTTTTTTTTTTTTTTTACTAATTTACCTGCTCCTGCTTTATTATATAAGTAAAGCTTGGGCTATTAGGGCTATACTAGTAAAAACTAGTATAACTCTTTTTACTTCTGCTTTTAATAATTATATTATATAAATAAAGAAGGAAGGATATTTAAGATTCCCGAATCCAGAATCCTGAAAAGATCTAATTATTATACTGCTAATATACTAAGATTAGTATATAATATATTATATAAGGGGGACTCCTGGATTCCTAGATAAGATATAATTATTATATTACTTATATATTAACACTGACTTATTATATTATAAAGCTAGTCTTTTCTGGTTTCGGGCAGGATATAGTTTTTATATTTTTATATACTAAAACTAAGCTTAATTTATATTATATAAGCCAGGCTATTTAATTCCCAGGCAAAATAGAATTTTTTATGCTATTAACTTATATTTAAGGTTGATTAATAATTATATAGGAGGGGACTCTATATCCCTAGGAGAGATAGGATCTCTGTATTATTTATATATTAAGGTCTAATATAGTATATTATATAAGAAGACTCCTAGATTCCCAGATACCCTGGAAGAATAGGATTTTATTATTTATATACTAATATTGGTATGTAATTTATATAAAGGGATTCTAGACTCCTAGATATCCTGGAAATAGGATTTTGTATTATTTTATATATTTACCTAATATATAAAAGGAAATCCTGGCCCCCTTTTTTATACTTATAAAAACACTGCAAACCCACCGTGCTTCTGTTCTAAGTATAATATACCTCTATAGCAAGACCTACTTTAAAAAGTTTTCTAAAGCTAGCAGGGACTTTAAATTAAGCTATTTACTTTTATATTATATAAATCATAGTCATTATACTATTTTTATATAAGTTATTGTAATTTCCTGTATAAAGGCAAAACTAGTCTTTTTTTTTTTTTTTTCCTTTTTTTATTTACTTTTTCTTATTAAACCCTGGCCCCCTTTTCTATTCTTTCCTTACTTAGCTAAAAAATTACCTCTCTTATATAAAAGAAACTATAATTTATAATATATTTACTACTGCTTTTACTACTAATTTATATAATATCAGTTTAGAAAAAACTTTTTACAAACTAATTACTTATACTAGTATTTCTAACACTACTTGCTAATATAACTACTATCCTTTTCCTTATATTATCTAGGCTATATAATAAAGAAAAATTAGCAGGGTATTATTTATATATTATTATATTATTTTCCTTATCCTTTTTCTTTTATTATCTATAATTTTATAATACTTTACTAATTTATTAGATAAAGAGTTATTTAGGTTATTAAAGTACTAGTGAGGTTCTAGTACTAGGGCTTCTAGTAGTAATAGCCCTGAACTAGTACCTAACACTAGCTTTAATAATAAGTATACCTCAGTATTTAAGGGATTAGAACCTCCAGTACCTAACTTCTGCCTTATATCCTTTTAATAGCCCTACTATTACAGTTAGTATATTAAGTAATATAGTCTGATTTATAATTACTATAGATTTACTAAAGTAACCGAGAGTTATATATAAATTAGAAAGGATAAGTAAACTAGTTACTATTAACTATATCTTACTTATAAGTATTATATAAAATAGTATATTTATACCCTGGCTCTGGATAATAAAGGTATTAATATATAAATCCTTTATATAACCTAATCTGGCTATATATGACCAGGATAATTATTATCCTATGCCAGGTGATAAAGGATATATATTAACTTATTTTTAATATATATATGCAGCTATTATTAGCTAATTAACTTTAAGTAAGCGGCTTTATTAGATATTATATTTACTAGGGCAGGAGATAAGGGCTAGGGAAAATAATATGTTTTTATATTTTATATAAGTATCTTATATGGGAAAAAAGGAGGAAATATACCTGGTTATTTATAAGGCCTGGCTGAAGTGTATAAGTAGTGCTACTAGCTTGTTTTATCTAGAGTAAAAGAGAAAGAAAGTTAGTAGTTGATTTATACGGATAAAAAGGGAAGTAGAGAAGAAAAGTTATTTACTTAGCTTAGCTAACTGGATTATATATCATAAAAAGGGATTATTATATAGTAATTATTAAATACTGCGGTAAAGGTCTTGCGTATAATATAAGTATATAAATTAGTAAGATAATACTAGCTGGTAGGAATAAAATAATTACTATGGGTAATAGTAAAAAAGAAGAGAGAAGCTGTAAAAAAAAGGTAGAGAAGGATTTTTTTAATTATTTTCTTTCTTGTATAGCAAGGCAGAAGGTATGAATGTAGTAAATAGTTAAATTAAACTCTAGTAAAGAACTGGGGGAAGTAGTATTTCTTTTCCCTCTCATATATATATACCTTTTATTTAAATTATAGCTTTTATTTATAACACTAACTCCCTAATTTCTTTTTTTACTATTCTTATATATATAATTATTTCCCTTATTCCTTTTATTCTATCTTATTTTTTATTTTATTTTATTCGTTCCTTTTCTTATACTAAGCCTACCCTTTTCTTTTACTTCTCTGTTTAGTTCCGTACACTGGCCTGTTTCCCTTATTCCTTTATTCTATTTATCATTTTTACTATTTTATTTACTTATTTACTTATTTAATTCTATTATATACCTATTTTCCTATTCCTTTTATTCTATTTACTATTTTATTTCTTTTTTACACACTATCCTATATCTTTCTATACTATTATTTAATTCTTATATATAAATACTATTTCTTTATTTCTTTTCTTATATTTTTACTTCTAGTATACTACTACTTATTTTATTTATTCCCTTATTAATTCTTATATATATATTATTGCCCTTATTCTTTTTCCTATTCTGTTATTTATTACTTTTTATATTTATTTTTAACCCTTATATATATATGTGTATTATTTTTCTTTTCCCTTAGCATAATATTGCTTTACTTACTTTACATACTTGTATAAGATAAATAAGTTTCTGCCCCTACCTTGTGCTAATTAAGGTTTTGCTTTATTACTATATGTTATACTTGTATAAATTACTATTATATTATATTACTAATTTTTTTTTTTTATTTCCTCCCTTCCCTTTTATTTTATTTTTTCTCTTTTATTTTATTTTTTTTTTTTATTTTATTTTTTTTTTTTCTATTTTTTTTTTTTCCCTTTAATTATTCCCTTACTTTTACTTACTACTTTTATATAGCTAAAATACTAGTATTATTATATAAGATAGGGGAGTTTTTTGTAATAATTATTATTACTTTTTTTTTTTTTTTTACCTATAGTTTATATTTTCTTATAATACTTATATAAATAAGTAAGAAGTAAGTAATTTATGCTATTTGCTTTTTTACTTGCCTTACTTACTTTTACTTGCTTTTACTTACTACTTTATCTAGAATACTAACTATTATATAAATTAGTAGTTTTTATATAATATTATACTTACTTTTTCTATTTTTTTAGCTATAGTTTTTGCCTTTATTAATACTATATAAAATAGGCAGTTCCTTGCTTAATATACCTTATTTCCCTATAATACTATATATAAAGTATTATATTATATTTGTATAATTTAGTATATTTCCTTTTTACTAAGCTATTAAGTATTATAAGTACCCTAGATTATCCTATATATTTCCTATTAATTCTATTTATTTTACTTATCCTAGTTAATTTAGTAATTTTTTCTTAGTCCCCTGCTCCTTATTCCTTTACTTTTTTACTCCTTTTTACTATTGCTATAGATTATATAATATATAACTAGTTCTTTAGTAATTAAATAAGTCCTAGTAGTCTTTTCTTTTTTTTTTACCTTTTTTAATTTTATTATATATATACTTACTGCTACTTTAATTTTAATTTTATCTTATTATTATTATTAATCTAGGTAATTAGGTTACCTGTAGATCCCGAGCTATTTAGCGCTAGCGCTGGCGCTGGCCTTGCCTTAGTTTTATTAGCGCTGGAGGGGATTGCCCTGGCTTAAGTCCTCTATTATATAGGATTATTTATATTTTATTCTGTATAGTAAGTAGCGTAATTATACTACTTATAATTCTAGCTACTACTGCTAAAATAGCCAGGGATTATATATAGTAGGGAAGGATTAGTATAGCTATTAGTATTAAAGATTATTTTCTTTTAGTAAGTTATATATAGTTAGGCGCAGTACTATAGCTCTAGATAGAAAGGTTAATATAGAGTTATATATCTAATAATCTAGTTAGTTTATAGCTGTAGAGGAAAGTTATATATAGCCAGGGAGTTAGAGGATTATTTTACAGCAAGTTTTTAATTATAGCTACAGCTGCTACTAGGTATATTAAAGTTAAAAAAGTATATATTACTAGTAAGGAGTTTTATATAAGATTAGTTAGCAGCAGTGGCTAAAAAAAAAAAAAAAATAAAGGTTAGCTTTATATAATAAGTTAGGCTAGAAAGGGAAGAAGGAAAAAAAAAAAAAAGTAAAAAGGCAAACTTATAGTATAGGATTTATACTGCTAGCGGAAAGCTATAAGCTAGGTATTATTCTAGCTAAGAAGAGAGAGAGAACTAGAGTTAGCTACTAGGTTTTATATAAAACAGAGCCAGGGAAGGAATAAAAAAGCAGAAAGGCAAAAAGTAAAAAGGAGGCTTAGGGGAATACCTGGCTATTATAAGATAATGCTTTTATATAAGCGTAAAGGCTAAGATTTTTATTAGTGATAGTATTATACTCTGTATGTTATATATGTAAGTATAAAGTGGGGATCTATTAATATAGCAGCTTATAATAATATTAGGTATGGGAGGGAGAAGGAATAGAGAGAGAAAGAGAGAGAAGAAAAAAGAGGTATCTTTTTATCTTTATTATATTAGAGGTATAGCGAGAAAGTAAATAATACTGGAAAATATAAAGCAGGCATATACTGTAATTATATATACTTAAAATAAATATATTACTTATATTTACTTTTCCCTCTTACTTTAATTTACTGCAGAACAGTATCTTAGCCTTTTTATATAAACCGGCTTTGATTATATACTATATTATACTATAGCCTTTTCCCTTTTTTAAAACTTATTAGCTTAATACTAGGTATATAAAAAGTTAGTAGAATATCCCTAGATTAAGGGTATAATAAAGTTTTAGGGATAAAGCCTAGGCTTAGAAATAATACCTAAGCTACTAGCCTAAATATTTATATATATAATAGAAAAGAGTTATAGTAATTCCTAGATTATATATATAAGCCTAAGTTTAAGAATAATTTTAAAAAGTAAAGCTAACTAGTAACCAATACTTATATATACTAGAAAATAAAGTTATAGTAGCCCCAGATTAAATATTAAAAATAATATTTAGGGATAAAGCCTAAGGCTAGTAACCTAAATATTATATATATAAGAGATAAAGCTATAGTAATCCCTAGATAGGTTATATAAAGACTAAGTTTAAAAACAAGCCTAAGACTTACTACCCTAAACTTATTATATAAAAAGAAAGAGCTGTAGTAATCTAGATTAATTTATAAAAACTAAAGTCTAGAAGTATTATTAAATATAATATATTATACAGAAACCCTCTGCTTACGTATTATTAGTAAGTATATTCTTCTTATTACTAACCAGCTTATAAGTTACTAGTTATTTTACCTGCTTATTTAATCTTTAATTCCCGTTTTTACTATATCCTTTTCTCTCCTCCTTATCTTTTCTAATACCTGTTTATTTATATAATATATAGCTAGCCCTTTATAACTAATTAAGGCACCTACATTCTATTTTTTATATACTTACTATATTATATAGGTATTATACTTAGAGTAGTAGGTAGCCTAGTTTATTTATATAATTCCCCGTAGCTATTACTAAAGTAGCCCGGAGTTAATATACTAGGGAATAGACAGCATATTAATTATATTTAGTATTATCTTACTTAGTAAAACTTTAAAAAGCTAGTAAATAATCCTTAGCTTTAAACTAGAAATATATTTATATATAAGCCTTATATACTAAGAATTTGCCAGGATATATAATAGTAGAGGAATATAATAGCTTAGTCCGGAGTTATAAAACTATATTTTAGCATTATTTTTAATATATTACCATAGCTCTTACTAGCTAATATTAACCTAAAAAAGCATAGCTATTAGTTATAGCCGTATAAAATTAGTAGCCAGGGGCGGCTATAGAAAAAATAAATAAGAATAGAGTTATTTTATATAATACTTAGATAATAGTAAAAAAAAAGGAAACTCTAGGGGTATATATATATAAGTATTATATAAAAAACCGAGGAAACTTACTATATATCTAGGCTAATAATTACAGCACTGATAGTAATAAAAGCTAGGTTTATTCTAGTAAAGGAGAAATAAGTTAGTAAATAGCTTTATATAAAAGTAAGGGCAAAAAAAAGTCTATGGGGGGGGCATAAAAAAGGGAGGAGGAGATACCTGGCTATTATAGCTATCTCTTAATCTCTAATCTCTCTTATATAATAGGCAAAAACTAAGGCTATATGTAATAGTAGTAATAGTAGTAATAATATAAGCTTATATATGCTAGCGTAAAAGGTAGCTGTAATATTTAATAAGGAAGAGAGAGAGGAAAAGAAGTAAGGGGGAGGAAAATATAATATTTTTTATTTTTTTTAGTATTTAATTAAGGTATAGGTACCTAAGGCAGAATAGAGAGTTAGTAAAGAAATATAACTTGGGATTATAATAGTAAGCACCTGCTGTAATTTATTAATAGCTAATTTTATATAATAGCGGGTTAAAGTAGTTTTCCCTTTTTTCCCTGGTATTATTAGAAGTATTCTGCTATAACTTCTAATAGACTTAAACTTATATAAAGCAAGATACTAGACTAGTGTTTTTTTTTTCTTTCTTTTTTCTTTATAGGATTAGAAATAAGCAGCCTGCTATAATTTACTAATAGTTTAAACTTATATAAAGATTTTTTCTTTACTTTTTTATTCCCCTTCCTTCTCTTCTTTTTATTCTTTTATTATATTACCTTTTATATATAATACTTCTCTTTTTATTACCTCTTCCCTCTATATTTACCTTTTACCTTATTTTTATTTTTATTATTACCCTTTATATATATATTTCTATTTCCTATTACTCTTTACTTACTCTCCCTTTTATTCTTTTACTTTACTTTTACTTATTCATTTACTACCATACTTTTTTATATATATTTCCCTTAACCTTTCCTTTTCTTTTCTTTTTTACTTTATTATTTACTTTTCCTATTTTTTTTCTATAATATATATTATTTCCTTTTTTTTTTCTTACTTATATATAGCAGCTACTAGCTATAAATATAGGCTATTTAAGTAATATTTTTTTTTCCTTTCCCCTTTTTATCTATATTTACTCTTAATATCAGCTAGTCTATTAAAAACTCTTCCCCCCCCTCTCCTTTTTTTTACTACTCCCTTCCCTCTTTAATACTTATATTTAACACTATCCCGGGAGCCTAAAATATTTTATATCTTCCTTAGATTACTTATTAATAGTTATAACTTACAGACTAGGATCCCGAGACCTAAGATATCTTCACTAAATTACCTATTATATTATATTATATTATACTTATATAAATCCCCAGTTTCCCCCAGTTCCCCCAGAGTCTAAAATACCTTTTTCTCGGATTATCTTTTTAAATATATTCTAACTTAATATATAATCTCCCTCTTTTTCTCTTATATAGTCTATTTTCTTTATATATATTTAAGCTTATCCCCTAGCTTATAATCCCTCCCTTATAAACCTCTTTTATTTTTAAGCTTATCCTCTAGCTTATATTTCTTTTCTTAACTTTCTTCTCTTCTTCCCTTCCTTCTCTTATATAGGGCCTATCTTTTCCTTTATAACTTAAACTTATCTTAGCTTATATATTTTTCTCTTTTTCCAGCTACCTCTAGCTTCAATTTCTCCCCTTTAACTTTTTCCCCCTTTTTCTTTTTTTTTTCTTTCTTCTTTTTTTATATAATTTATCTTCTCTTATATATATATAAGTTTATCCCCCCCCCCCCCCCCCCTGTAATATAATACCTCTCTCTTATAAGCTTTTTTATATATTTAAGCTTATTTATCTGGCTTAGCTGTTATATATTATATAGCCTGCCTGGCCTAGGGAAAACCTAGTTTATAAGTTTTCTGCTTCTTTAAATAGTAAGTGGATTTATAAATAGGTTTTTTTCTAGGCTAGATAGGTTTTATATAGGTATTATATAGCCGGAAACTTTTTTTTTTTTTTTTTTTTTTTTTTTTTAGGAGGATATAATTTTTTAGTATTATTATTATTATTATCTAATATTATTCCGAGCTTAGGGTTATTGATTTTTTTTTTTTTTTTTTTCTTATTCCTCTTCCCTTACCCTAAATAACGAATTTTATTAAGCTATTAAACCCCTGTGTTTATTAACTATACCCCCTGTAAGTTAGTGCACGGGCCATAATTTTATCGGCCTTGCCACGGCTTTATGCAATAATATAGTAGGCCCTTAACTAGCAAACCTATACTTATTATTTAATCCAGAAAAACTTAATTATTAAAAACAATATTTCAGACTATGCCTTGGAGTAATCCTTAGCTAACTAAATAAAAAGGATAACTAAGACTAATTACCTATTTCTCAGAAATTATATAGACCAGAACTTTAATACCCTATCTATAATAAGGAATTTATAGCTATTTATGAAGTTCTTAGCAAAAAATATTAAGATCTATTATAAGGAAGCAGTTTCCTGTAATAATTCTATAGATTATAGAAATATTACTTATTTTACAACTACTTGGAATTATCTTATAAATAGGTTAAATATTAAAAAGACTCTTAGAGTTTAAATTAATTATTAAATACTATAAGGAATAGATAATAGAAAGCAGATGCTTTTAGCAGATAACTAGACTTTTTTAAAAAATCCGCGAAATTAAAGCATAGGATATTAGAAAATAATAAAAACAGAAACCTGATATTCTGATCTATTAATATTATATTAAATCAGATAGATAACCCCTATTATAGATAATATTAGGATATGTTAAGAATTAGGAAAATAAATAATATCCCGAAGTATTTTTATAAATAAAAGATATTAATACTAAAGACTTGTTTAGGGTACTAGAAGAACTTAGAGAAAAAAGTATTAGAATATTATAATTACTTAACGGATATAAAGGAATTTAAAACTACTAATAAGTTAAAAAATACTATAAGTTTAATAAAATTAAGAAATGAAGTATAAAAGGTATTAGCTAAATATTTATATATAGAAAGCTAAAGCAGGATAATACCTTTTTACGGAAAACTATAACCTTACTGTTCAAAAAGTATAGAATTTATTTTATTTAATTATATAACTAAGCTATTATTTTAAAACTCCATAAGCAGAAATACTTGGTAGTATATTTTATTTAGTTAACTAACTAAAAATACTTCTTTAATCCTATAAAGAAATTAAGTACGCCGAAACCTAGTATACTTTTTTTAGATATATTTATTATAATTATAGATTACTAAATAAATTATTTAAAAAGGATCTCTATTATATTTAAATTCTAGTTATTACTAATAGAAGACTTAAAGAACTAATTATAAAGCCAGTACTACTTATTACCTATAAACAGATAATAATAAAGGATTAACTAAATCTATAATATATTTAATATTACGTTAACTTTAACTAGGATAATTAGATTAAATTTTTACTATTGCATAAATTTCCTATAATAAACCCTATTAGAATTTATAGGATATTTGCTATTTACGCTAATTATAAATTACGCTGACTTCTTAAGTTACCTAGGAAGGAGAAAAATACAAAAAAGCTATTATATAGCTAATAATAAAGAAATTTTATAAAAACTCAAAGTTTAGCTTAATTTATTAAAAAGAATATTAAAATTATAGATAATAAAAGGATTAGAGGACTAAACCTTCAGGAAGAGATATAGTTTACTACTATATATTTAAATAAAAAAATTATATATATTAGATAAATAGCTAAGAAAATTTATTTTAAGAACTTAGACCTTATAAAATCTAAGAAAAATCAGAAATATCTATAAACTAATATCCTAGTATAAGAAGAATAAGGATATATACTATATCATATTTTATATTTTACTACTAGAAAAATACTAGTAAATAAAAATAAGGAGAAATTATTCTATCACATAAAAATTAAAAAAAAGAACTTAATATAAAGTTGAAAATTATATAAATTAAATTATAACTAAATACATCTTCCTAAGTATTTATAAATAGAAAAACTAAATACTCAAAATATTAAGAACCTATTAAAACCTTAAATATATAAAACACTAGTTAATAATTTTATTAATAGCTAAACCTAAAAAAGTTATTAGGAAGGATTTAACTTAAAACCTAGTTAATTAAATAGAAACCCTAAGCCCGGATACCTAATTAGGATTAATAAATAAGCCTAATAAATAGATCTGCTGCCTTATACTCTGCTCTTTTTAATATGCTTTAACTCTTTTAGATTATTAATACCCTAGATATAGTATGCGCTGCTTTTCCTTAACTATTCTTTTTTTTATTAAATAAGTAACCTTTACTATAAATTTATAATCTCTTCTAATAGCCTTAACTTTATATTTAACTATCTATAAACACAAATATATAATAATTATTAAGGAAAAGAAATGCCTTATAATAGACTTTAAGCCTTAATATATTTAATAAATAGCTAGAATCTAACTTAGAATAATAATTTAATATTTTACCTTTTATAAAATTAATAGGTTTTATTTAATAAATTAGATAAAATATTCAGTAATAATATTTTTAGTTTTTTCTTTTATTTCTATTAGAAATATAGCAGATTTTGTACGTAAGAATTTATATTATTAATAAAAATAATAATATTAAAAAAAGAAAAAAACTTACTAGGAAAAGGAAGAGTGGGTATTTATATATAGATACCCTGTTTTAAGATATAAAAAAAGGGGGATATTATATTATAACCTAACCCTTAATTGCATAATAGGCCTACTAGCCAGGCCTCCGATAAATATGGACTAATACACAATAAATTATAGGTTAACATAATTAATAGCAGTCTTTTAATTCCGAAAATTACCGATTAATTATAGCATCCTTTAATTCCAGGAATAGATTAATAAGAATTATCTAATACAAATAATAGAATATAATACTGATATATAAGTTATATTTATATTATTATTAGAATACTTAATAGCTAGTTATTATTACACATTAGCATAAGTTTATAATAAATTAGATTAGAATACAGAGATCCTTTTTATTACTATTTACTAAGCTGGCGTGATAGATTGCTTGTCTATCTTAACGCTCCGCTAACATAAACCTAGAACCACAGGTTTTCCCTTGGAATTACATAGTCTACACTAACCTATAGACACCGGTTGTCACACCTGCGGATATTAATAATATTAATATTTATAACGTCCTGGCTTCCTATTATTAAATAATACTAAGTTATATTTTTACCTTAATTAGTATATATTAGAGATATTAGTAAGGTTTATTTATTTCCCTTTTTCTTTACTTATTATTTTTTTTATTATTTAAATTATTAATTATTAATATAACTACTGCTTTTTTAATAGTCCTCTGCTTTCTACCTTATATACTAAGTAATTAAAAAATAGCAGCTATAGTATTTTATATACTCTTCTAGTCTTATATACTGCAAAAGCAGCTATATCTCCCCTGCTATTTTAATTAATTACTTAGCAAACTTATTACTAGCTTTTAAGTGCGGGTAAGCTAACCCTATACTAAGTCTATGCTTTTTTATTTTACTATATATATAGTAAATTATATAATACCCGGTTATATAATTAAGGAGTTTCTTAAATTCCTTTACCTACTACTATTTCTTCTTATTTTTTTTTTATATAAATACCTACTATTACTAAGCTGCCTTATTTATATTAAGTAAGCGCTGCTTTACTTACTTATATAATAACCTATTCTCTTATTATATAGTATAAATATTTTTCTGCTAGTAGAGATTATACTATACCTTCCTTTTCTTATAGTTAAGCTAATCTATATAACTATTTATTATATTATTTAAGTATATATGCTAGTACCTAGCCTTCCCTTATATATACTTAGTAATATCTGCCTACTTAAGCTTTTCCTGTATAAATATAATACCCTAGTATTATAGCTTATTTGCCTTCTTTTCTTTTATTTCCCGTGGCCTAAGTATAATAAGTATAGATTTATTTTCTAGCCTATTTTATTTAACTTATTTACTTTCTTATATAAAGTCCTGTAGGTAATATAGGGGGCTAAGGTAAAAGATATATTATATATTAGTAATATCTAGCCTAACTCCTAGTATATTTATAGTAACTATTATACTGCCGGAGTATATTTATTACTTTATCTATTTTATTTTCTTTTTTATATTATTATTATTAAGCTAGGTATGGTAAAAGTAGTAGCCGAGTTCCTTAGCTAAACCTTTTATTTTATTTATATAGTAGTAGTAGATAATTATATATATTAGCAGCTAGTTCTGTATAATCTTACTAACTAACTATATAATAGTCTTAGTTACCTCCTCCTGCTTATTAACTAAGGTTACCCTATATTTAATATTTAGATAAGTTATATAGCCCTGGAATATATACGTGTGTAGTATATTAATATTAGTAAGCTAGCGAAACTACTCCTTGTCTTATATAGCTAATATTGCCGTAAAAAATATTAGCTAAACCCTGAATAAGATTATTATATAACCCAGTTTTAGGAACTTAGGCCAGAAGTAAAATATAGCGCCTAATATTATATAGCACTTATTTATAATAACCTAGTTTAGCTATTATTATATAATAAGATTAATAATAAAACTATGGAAGTCCTCCCTTACTGCAGATTCGGGTGTAATAAAAATAATTCTGGATATCTTAGCCTGGCTATATGACTATATATACAAGTTAATCTAGTACTTGTTGCACTGCTTTTTTAGGTTACCCTATAATACCAGCAGCGGCACAATTATAACTATTATACTATTATTTATATAATAGGCTAGTAGCAAAAATAAAAGGCTTTTCCCCTTACCTATTCTTATAATCTAAAAAATTAATATTTGCCCTTATATAACTACCTGGAGCACAGCCTCCTGCTGCCTACAGAAGCTGGCCATGTTTTTCTAAAGTATCTGTTATAGGCTAGCCTTAAGATTAACTTAGCTAAGGTACTGGAGTTATAAGACCCGGAGAAACTAGTGCCCTGTTTTATATAGTAACGCCCCCTAACCTAGCTGCTGCTTTTGCGCTATTAAGCTACTGGGCTAGGAGCTCTTAAACGCAAGGAAGCAATACTATTATATACTAGCCTGCTAAAACTGCTCCTGCTATAGTACTATACCTAAATTAAACTGCTGTCTTATATAGCTATAGGTAATACTATTAGTTAAAATACTATAGGCTGCCTAGTAGGCTAGTATAGCAGTAAAACTATTCTTATCTAAGTTATCTTTATTATAACTACTATTATAGCTAGCAGCTGGGTTACTACTATTATATAAGTCTTTGAAAATACCCTAGAAATACTTTTGCTTAATAGCAATCACTATATGCCAGTAGTCGTGGATATTTATCTTTGCCTTAATAAGTTATATACTTATATCCTTAAGTAATCTCTGTATTTTATTACTAGCCTAGAGTTTTTCAGGCCCGCCTAGTTATATCTTATTACTAGTCTATATAATCTTATAGCTAAAAAAATAGGTATTTCTATTAGCTAAGCTATTACCTTCTTTTATATTACCCTTTTTATATATATTACTATTTCCTAGCTTACTCTTGCCCTAATTTACTATTACTAAAGTATTCTACTAGAAAAAGAGAACTAGCTAGAGGTATTATATAAGCTTAACCCCTACCTTATCTAGGAGATATTAATAAATAATTTTTATTCTCTGCTTAAATTAGTATCTCTTATAATATAATATAGTAAAGTAAACTAGCTTTTTCTAGAGGAAAATATTTCTTAGACCTTTATATAAAATATTACAGTAATAGATGCTAAGGATCTCTATTAACTGGGCTGGCTGCCTGCTAGTTAGGTATATTAACAGGAGAAACTTCGTATAAAACTGCTTTATAAGCTTGCTATACTAGGTTATGGCCTGGGGCCAGAGGTTAGTACCCTATAGCTACTCCATATAAAATGCCAGGTTGCCTAGGATTTGATTAAGAACCCAGTTAGACTGGCTATTAAGTATGGCTTTGTTTTATATGTTTGTCAGGAATATATAGTTAATGCTTATATTCCTAGTATTATTTTCCAAGGCTGAGAGATTAGGTGTTGGGATTGGTATTATAACTAAGCTTGGGACTTATATAATATTAATTATTTCCTTACTTTTTTTTTTTTTTTTTTTCCCTTTTCCTTTCCCTTTTGCTTTTCCCTTTGCTTTTCCTTTTACTTTTCCTTTTTCCTCCCTTCCTCTTTTATTTTCCTCCCCTTCTACTAAGAGAAGCTAGCGTATTATATGCTATAGTTTTATAATAAGAGACTATACCAGGTCCATTAGCTAGGTTATTATAAAGCTAGTCTTGCTAAACTATACTTATTTGCCGTTTTATTATATATTAGCTATAAGGGAGGTTATTTTATTAATAGCAAAGTTATATAATTAAATCTTAAAGATCTAGTCTATTAGCAAGGGCTTGGTCTTAGTAAAGATTATAATTAGATAATATAGGACTTTTAATTATATATTATTAAAAAAGCCTAGCATAATTTTCTTTTTCTCTAGTATCCTTGTATTTAAGACCTGCTAGTATTTCTTATATAATTATTATAGAGCCAGGAGCTGGCTAATATTAATAGCTGCTGAGAGAATACTAGTATACTTATATAGCTAAAGCTAAGTAATAGTATTATCTACTGCCCTAAGACCTATTATATTTAAAGTATTAAGGATTATGTTTTTATATAATAAATTAGGAAGCTTATAATTTAGCAGTAAGGTAAAAAAGTAAAGAGACTTCTGGTTAATTATTTTTAGGGTAGCTTTTATAAGCGGTGGCTTATATACTTGCAGAGTTTTCTTTAAAAACTTTTTTAAGTTTATATATATTTCCTTCTAGAATAATAATAATATATAAGCAGGGTAATTTTTCTTATACTATATTTATATATAAAAAAAATAACTAATAATCTGTTTTTAAATATTTAAGTATTATACCTTAGTTTATAGCTTAAGCTAGCCGGAGAAGGGAACTCTAGCTTTTTAAAAATAATTTTACTAGTATAATTTAAAAAAAGTTAAGACTCCCATTACCTAGAGTATAGCTATATAATATACTGCCTAAATAATATAATTAAGGCTAGCCTAGACCTCCTGTAATATTATATAAAAATTAGGATTTTCCTACCCTTCCCCAGGTTTAAGGCTAATAGCTAACTAAAGTTTCTGGTAGTCAAGGCCTTATAAATAAGTAACCTAGCTGGTTTACTTAAGCTATGGGTTTAGCTTATATTTTAAACCCTTAGTAATAGTCTTTACTATATAAGCCTTAAATAAGGCAGCCTGGGAATTATATTACTATAGAAGAAAAGTATTTTTAGCTAGGGTTAGTATATCTGCTAGTAGCAGCGCTAGCCTATTATATAATACTAAGAATCTAGAGGATAGGGAGTCTAAGATTTTAAATTAAAAGCTGCTGCTATTACCTTTGAATAATTGCTGGCAGTAGATATTCGTATACTATAGCTGGCTGTGAGACTGTGCCTGATAGCGTATATTACCTTCCTTTACCCATAGGTTCCTCCAGGAGTACTTTATATAATAGTACTTAAGTATTATAGCCCTATACGTGTATATAAAAATATAGCTATCTTTACGGCAGGTAAATTTAGCAGAGCAGGGATTCCTAAGACTTGGAATTACTGGGATTGTTTCTGTTAGATAATAAAGCTAGTTTAGGTTAGCTGCGGTTACTAGGATATCTGGGATCTGTTATATAAGTATTATAATTTCCTGGCACTGCTAGTAGCTAAGCTGCTGGTATATTATATAAAGGTATGCAGGGACCTGTTAAAAGAGATAGGCATACTTGTATTTCTTATATACTATAAGCTAAAATAGTAGAAGATAAGTAAAGGGATTTATAATACTGGGTTAATTATATAATAGAGTTTTAGTATAGTTTCTTTTTCTTTTTTATAAGCTATATATAAAATATATAAAGGAAAGAGAGAAAGAATTTAGATAGAAACCGAGTCTTATATATCTAATTATTTATATACTTATATAAAGTAATAATAAGTTTGGTTATATAAAAAGTAATAACCTTAGTTAGTAGATTATATATAAAGGATTAACTAATTTTATAGTAAGTAGCAGGGAACCTGGTTTTTTTTAGAAAGCCAGGAGTGTATATAAATTAATAAAAATAAACTGGTCTGGCTTTTTTTTTTTTTTTTTTTTTTTTTTTTTTTTTTTTTTTTTTTTTTTTTTTTACTAATTTACCTGCTCCTGCTTTATTATATAAGTAAAAGCTTGGGCTATTAGGGCTATACTAGTAAGAAGAACTAGTATAAGCTTTTTTACTTCTGCTTTTAATAATTATATTATATAAATAAGAGAAGGAAGGAGTATTTAAGATTCCCGGAATCCCAGAATCCTAGAAAAGATCTAATTATTATACTGCTAATATACTAAGATTTAGTATATAATATATTATATAAGGGGGACTCCTGGATTCCTAGATAAGATATAATTATTATATTACTTATATATTAAGACTGGACTTGACTTATATTATATAAAGCTAGTCTTTTCTGGTTTCCGGGCAGGAATATAGTTTTTATATTATTTATATACTAAAACTAAGCTTAATTTATATTATATAAAGCCAGGCTATTTAAATTCCCAGGCAAAAATAGAATTTTTATGCTATTAACTTATATATTAAGGTTAGATATAATAGATTATATAGGAGGGACTACTAGATTCCCTAGGAGAGATAGGATCTCTGTATTATTTATATATTAAGGTCTAATATAGTATATTATATAAGAAAGACTCCTAGATTCCCAGATACCCTGGAAGAGATAGGATTTTTATATTATTTATATACTAATATTAGGTATAGTATATTATATAAAAGGGATTCCTAGACTCCTAGATATCCTGGAAAAGATAGGATTTTTGTATTATTTATATATTTACCTAGATTATATAAAAGGAAATCCTGGCCCCCTTTTATTATACTTATAAAAAGCACTGGCATAACCCACCGTGCTTCTGTTCTAAGTATAATATAACCTCTATAGCAAGACCTACTTTAAAAAGGTATTCTAAAGCTAGCAGGGACTTTAAATTAAGCCTATTTACTTTTATATTATATAAATCATAGTACTAAGGTATTACTATCTTTTTTATAAAGTATATATGTAATTTCCTGTATAAAAGGCAAAACTAGTCTTTTTTTTTTTTTTTTCCTTTTTTTATTTACTTTTTCTCTATTATACCCTGGCCCCCTTTTCTATTCTTTCCTTACTCTAGCTAAAAAAATTACCTCTCTTATATAAAAGAAACTATAATTTATAATATAATTTACTACTGCTTTTACTACTAATTTATATAATATCTAGTTTAGAAAAAACTTTTTACTAAACTAATTACTTATACTAGTATTTCTAACACTACTTGCTAATATAACTACTATCCTTTTATCCTTATTATTATCTAGGCTAATTAATATAATAAAAGAAAAATTAGCAGGGGTATTATTATATATATTATTATTATTATTTTCCTTATCCTTTTTCTTATTATTATCTATAATTTTATATAATACTTTACTAATTTTATTAGATAAAGAGTTATTTAGGTTAATTAAAGTACTAGTAGAGGTTCTAGTACTAGGGCTTCTAGTAGTAATAGCCCTAGAACTAGTACCTAACTACTAGCTTTAATAAATAAGTATACCTCTAGTATTTAAGGGATTAGAACCTCCAGTACCTAAGCTTCTGCCTTATATACTTTTAATAGCCCTACTATTACAGTTAGTATATTAAGTAATATAGTCTAGCTATTTATAATTACTATAGTATTTACTAAAGTAACCGGAGAGTTATATATAAATTAGAAAGGGATAAGTAAACTAGTTACTATTAACTATTATCTTACGTATATAAGTATTATATAAAATAGTATATTTAATACCCTGGCTCTGGATAATAAAGGTATTAATATATAAATCCTATTTATTAATAACCTAATCTGGCTATATATGACCAAGGATAATTATTATCCTATAGCCAGGTAGTAAAAGGATATTATATTATAACTTATTTTTAATATATATATGCAGCTATTATTAGCTAATATTAACTTTAAGTAAGCGGCTGTTATTAGATATTATATTTACTAGGGCAGGAGATAAGGGCTAGGGAAAAGTAATATTAGTTTTATATATTTATATAAGTATCTTATATGGGAAAAAAAGGAGGAATATATACCTGGTTATTTATAAGGCCTGGCTGGAAGTGTATAAGTTAGCTGCTACTAGCTTAGTTTTATCTAGAGTAAAAGAGAAAAGAAAGTTAGTAGTTAGATTTATACGGGATAAAAAGGGAAGTAGAGAAGAAAAGTTATTTACTTAGCTATAACTGGATTATATATAACTAAAAAGGGATTATTATATAGTAATTATATAAATACTGCGGGTAAAGGTACTTGCGTATAATATAAGTATATAATATTAGTAAGATAATACTAGCTGGTAGGAGATATAAATATAATTACTAGTGGGTAATAGTAAAAAAAGAAGAGAGGAAGCTGTAAAAAGAAAAAGGTAGAGAAAGGATTTTTTTAATTATTTTCTTTCTTGTATAGCAAAGGCAGAAGGTAGTGAATAGTAGTAAATAGTTAAATTAAACTCTAGTAAAGAACTGGGGGAAGTAGTATTTCTTTTCCCTCTCATATATATATACCTTTTATTTAAATTATAGCTTTTATTTATAACACTAACTCCCTAATTTACTTTTTTTACTATTCTTATATATATATATTATTTCCCTTATTCCTTTTATTCTATCTTATTATTTTATTTTATTTTATTCTGTTCCTTTTCTTATACTATAGCCTACCCTATTTCTTTTACTTCTCTGTTTAGTTCTCGTACACGTGGCCTGTTTCCCTTATTCCCTTTATTCTATTTTACTATTTTATTTACTTATTTACTTATTTAATTCTTATATATATAAACTATTTTTCCTATTCCTTTTATTCTATTTTACTATTTTATTTACTTTTTTACACTACTATCCTATATCTGTCTATACTATTATTTAATTCTTATATATAAATACTATTTCTTTTATTCCTTTTCTTATATTTTACTTCTAGTATTACTACCTTATTTTATTTATTCCCTTATTTAATTCTTATATATATATATTATTGCCCTTATTCTTTTTCCTATTCTGTTATTTTATTACTTTTATATTATATTATTTAACCCTTATATATATATGTGTATTATTTTTCTTTTCCCTTAGCTATAATATTTGCTTTACTACTTTACATACTTGTATAAGATAAATAAGTTTCTGCCCCTACCTTGTGCTTAATTATAGGTTTTGCTTTATTACTATATGTATACTTGTATAAAATTACTATTATATTATATTACTAATTTTTTTTTTTATTTCCTCCCTTCCCTTTTATTTTATTTTTTCTCTTTTATTTTATTTTTTTTTTTTTATTTTATTTTTTTTTTTTTATCTTATTTTTTTTTTCCCTTATATTATTCCCTTACTTTTACTTACTTACTTTTATATTATAAGCTAAAATACTAGTATTATTATATAAGATAGGGGAGTTTTTGTATAATATATTATTACTTTTTTTTTTTTTTTTACCTATAGTTTATATTTTCTTATAATACTTATATAAAATAAGTAAGAAGTAAGTAAATTTATGCTATTTGCTTTTTTACTTGCCTTTACTTACTTTTACTTGCTTTTACTTACTTACTTATATACTAGAATACTAGTACTATTATATAAAATTAGTAAGTTTTTATATAATATTATACTACTTTTTCTATTTTTTTAGCTATAGTTTTTGCCTTTATTATATACTTATATAAAATAGGCAAGTTCCTTGCTTTAATATACCTTATTTCCCTATAATACTATAATATAAAGTATTATATTATAGTTTACGTATAATATTAGTATATTTCCTTTTTACTAAAGCTATTATAAGTATTATAAGTACCCTAGATTATCCTATATATTTCCTATTAATTCTAGTTAATTTTACTTATCCTAGTTAATTTAGTAATTTTTCCCTTAGTCTCCTGCTCCTTTATTCCTTTACTTTTTTACTCCTTTTTACTATTGCTATAGATTTATATAATATATAACTAGTTCTTTAGTAATTAAATAAGATTCCTAGTAGTCTTTTCTTTTTTTTTATCCTTTTTTAATTTATTATTATATATAAACTTACTGCTACTTTTAATTTTAATTTTATACTTATTATTATTATTATTATCTAGGTTAATTAGGTTACCTGTAGATCCCGGAGCTATTTAGCGCTAGCGCTGGCGCTGGCCTTGGCCTTAGTTTTATTAGCGCTGGGGAGGAGGATTGCCCTGGCTTAAGTACTCTTATTATATAGGATTATTTATATTATTATATCTGGTATAGTAAGTAGCGTAATTATACTACTTATAATTCCTATAGCTACTGCTAAAATAGCCAGGGAGTTATATATAAGTAGGGAAAGGATTAGTATAGCTATTAGTATTAAAGATTATTTTCTTTTAGTAAGTAATATATAATAGTTAGGCGGCAGTACTATAGCTCTAGATAAGAAAGGTATTAATATAGGAGTTATATATACTAATAATCTAGTTTAGTTATATATAGCTGTAGAGGAAAGTTATAATATAGCCAGGGAGTTAGAGGATAATATTTTACAGCAAGTTTTTAATATATAGCTACAGCTGCTACTAGGTAATATTAAAGTTAAAAAGATATATATTACTAGTTAAGGAGTTTTATATAAGATTAGTTAGCAGCAGTGGCTAAAAAAAAAGAAAGAAAAAATAAAGGTTAGCTTTTATATAATAAGTTAAGGCTAGAAAAGGGGGGAAGAAAAGGAAAAAAAAAAAAAAGTAAAAAGGCAAACTTATAGTATTAGGATTTAATAACTGCTAGCGGAAAGCTATAAGCTAGGTATTATTCTAGCTAAGAGAGAGAGAGAGAAACTAGAGTTAGCTACTAGGTTTTATATAAAACAGAGCCAGGGAAGGAATAGAAAAAGCAGAAAGGCAAAAAGTAAAAAAGGAGGCTTAGGGGGAAATACCTGGCTATTATAAGATAATGCTATTAGTTATATAAGCGTAAAGGCTAAGATTATTTATTAGTGATAGTATTATACTCTGTATGTTATATATGTATTATAGAAAGTGGTGGATTACTTATTAATAATAGCAGCTTATAATAATATTAGGTATGGGAGGGAGAAGGAATAAGAGAGAGAAAGAGAGAGAGAGAGAAAAAGAGGTAGCTTTTTTTATCTTTATTATATAATAGAGGTATAGGCAGTTAGAAAAGTAAATAATACTGGAAAATATAAAGCAGGCATATACTGTAATTTATATATAACTTAAAATAAATATATTACTTATATTTACCTTTTCCCTTTCTTACTTTAATTTACTGCAGAAGCAGTAGCTTAGCCTTTTTATATAAAGCCGGCTTTGCAGTAATATATACTATTATTATACTATAGCCTTTTCCCTTTTTTAAAAACTTATTAGCTTAAATACTAGGTATATATAAAAGAGTATAGTAGTAATCCCTAGATTAAGGGTATAAAAATAAAGTTTTAGGGATAAAGCCTAGGCTTAGAAATAATACCTAAAGCTACTAGCCTAAATATTTATATATATAATAGAAAAGAGTTATAGTAATTCCTAGATTATATATATAAAGCCTAAGTTTAAGAATAATTTTTAAAAGTAAAGGCTAAAGCTAGTAACCTAAATACTTATATATACTAGAAAATAAAGTTATAGTAGCCCCTAGATTAAATATGTAAAAATAATATTTAGGGATAAAGCCTAAGGCTAGTAACCTAAATATTTATATATATAAGAGAATAAAGCTATAGTAATCCCTAGATAAGGTATATAAAGACTAAGTTTAAAAACAAAGCCTAAGACTTACTAGCCTAAATACTTATATATATAAAAGAGAAAGAGCTGTAGTAATTCCTAGATTAAATTTATAAAAACTAAAGTCTAGAAGTAATATTAAATATAATATATTATACAGAAACCCGCTGCTTACGTATAGTATTAGTATATTCTTCTTATTTACTAACCTAGCTTATAAAGTTACTAAGTTATTTTACCTGGCTATTATTTAATCTTTAATAATCCCAGTTTTTACTATATCCCTTTCTCTCCTCCTTATCTTTTTCTAATACTGCTGTTTATTTATATAATATATAGCTAGCCCTTTAGTAACTAATTAAGGCACCTAGCAGTCTTATTTTTTATATACTTACTATAATTATATAAGGTATTATACTTAGAGTAGTAGGTAGCCTAGTTATATTATATATAATTCCCGTAGCTATTACTAAAGTAGCCCGGGAGTTATATATAACTAGGGAATAGACTAGCATATTTATTAATATTTAGTATTATCTTACTTTAGTAAAACTTATAAAAAAGCTAGTAAATAATACCTTAGCTTTAAACTAGAAATATATTTATATATAAGCCTTATATACTAAGAATTTAGCCAGGGATAATATAATAGTAGAGGAATATAATAGCTTAGTCGCGGAGTTATAAAACTATATTTTAAGCAGTATTTTTAATATATTACCATAGCTCTTACTAGCTAATATTAAACCTAAAAAAGCATAGGCTATTAGTTATAGCCTGTATAAAATTAGTAGCCAGGGGCGGCTATAGAAAAAATAAAATAAGAATAGAGGTTAATTTTATATAATACTTAGATAATAGTAAAAAAAAGGAAACTCTAGGGGTATATATATATAAGTATTATATAAAAAACCAGGGAAACTTACTATATCTAGGCTTAATAATTACAGCCACTGATAGTAAAGTAAAAGCTAGGTATTATTCTAGTTAAAGGGGAGAAATAAAGTTAGTAAATAGCTTTATATAAAAGTAAGGGCAAAAAAAAAGTCTATGGGGGGGGCATAAAAAAGGGAGGAGGGAGATACCTGGCTATTATAGCGCTATCTCTTAATCTCTTAATCTCTTATATAATAGGCAAAAACTAAGGCTATATGTAATAGTAGTAATAGTAGTAATAATATAAGCTTATATATGCTAGCGTAAAAGGTAGCTGTAATATTTAATAAGGAAGAGAGAGAGGGAAAAGAAGTAGAGGGGAGGGAGGAAATATAATATTTTTTTATTTTTTTTTAGTATATAATTAAGGTATAGGTACCTAAGGCAGAAATAGGAGAGTT
Source organism: Trichoderma sp. TW21990_1 (assembly GCA_010015515.1). Classification (NCBI taxonomy): domain Eukaryota; kingdom Fungi; phylum Ascomycota; class Sordariomycetes; order Hypocreales; family Hypocreaceae; genus Trichoderma; species Trichoderma sp. TW21990_1. The sequence goes on from ML974124.1 coordinate 111,663, forward strand.
AAGTAAAGAATATATAACTTAGGATTAATAATAGTAAGCACCTGCTGTAATTTATTAATAGCTTAATTTTATATAAAATAGGCGAGTTAATAGTAGTTTTCCCTTTTTTCCCTGGTATTATTAGTAAGTATTCTGCTATAACTTACTAATAGACTTAAACTTATATAAAGCAGAGATACTAGATAGTGTTTTTTTTCTTTCTTTTTTCTTTATAAGGATTAGAAATAAGCAGCCTGCTATAATTTACTAATAGTTTAAACTTATATAAAGATTTTTTCTTTACTTTTCTCTATTTCCCTTCCCTTCTCCCTTCTTTTTTATTCTTTTATTATATTACCTTTTATATATATATACTTCTCTTTATTATTTACCCGCTTCCCTCTATTATTTACCTTTTACCTTATTTTTTATTTTATTATTATTACCCTTTATATATATATTTCTATTTCCTATTACTCTTTACTTACTCCCTTTTACTTTTACTTTATCTTTTACTTATTCCATTTACTACCATACTTTTTATATATTAATTTCCCTTAACCTTTCCTTTTCTTTTCTTTACTTTTATTATTTACTTTTTCCTATTTTTTTTCTATAATATATATATATTTCCTTTTTTTTCTTACGCTTATATATAGCAGCTACTAGCTATAATATATGGCTATTATATAAGTAATATTTTTTTTCCCTTTTTCCCCTTATTTATCTATATTTTACTCTTATATATAGCTAGTCTATTAAAAACTCTTCCCCCCCCTCTCCTTTTTTTACTCCCTTCCCTCTTTAATACTTATATAAATTAACACTAATCCCCGGGAGCCTAAAATATCTTTATATCTTTACCTTAGATTACTTATTATAGTTATACTTATACAGGACTAGGGATCCCCGAGAGCCTAAGATATCTTCCACTTAAATTACCTATTATATTATATTATAGTTATACTTATATAAATCCACCTAGTTTCCCCCAGTTCCCCCAGAGTCTAAAATACCCTTATTTCTCGGATTATCTATTTTAAATATATTCTAACTTAATAATATAATCTCCCTTCTTTTTCTCTTATATAGTCTATTTTTCTTTTATATATATTTAAGCTTATTCCCCTAGCTTATAATCCCTCCCTTATAAACCTCTTTTATATATTTAAGCTTATCCTCTAGCTTATAATTTCTTTTCCTTAAGCTTTCTTCTCTTCCTTTCCCTTCCTTCTCTTATATAGGGCCTATCTTTTTCCTTTATATACTTAAACTTATCCTTTAGCTTATAATTTCTTTTTCTCTTTTTCCAGCTACCTCTAGCTTGCAATTTCTCCCCTTTAAGCTTTTTTCCCTCCTTTTTCTTTTTTTTTTCCTTTTCTTTTTTTATATAATTTATCTTTCTCTTATATATATATTTAAGTTTATTCCCCCCCCCCCCCCCCCCCCCCCCCTAGTATATAATACCTCTCTCTTATAAGCTTTTTTTATATATTTAAGCTTATTTATCTGGCTTAGCTGTATAATATATTATATAGCCTGCCTGGCCTAGGGGAAACCTAGTTTATAAGTTTATCTGCTTCTTTAATAGTAAGTGGATTTATAAATAGGTTTTTTTCTAGGCTAGATAGGTTTATATAAGGTATTATATAGCATAGCCGGAAACTTTTTTTTTTTTTTTTTTTTTTTTTTTTTTAGGAGGAATATAATTTTTTAGTATTATTATTATTATTATCTAATATTATTCCCAGAGCTTAGGGTTATTGATTTTTTTTTTTTTTTTTTTCTCTTATTCCCCCTTACCCTAATATACGAATTATTTATTAAGCTATATAAGACCCCTGTGTTTATTAAGCTATACCCCCCTGTAAGTTAGTGCACGGGCCATAATTTTATCGGGCCGTGCCACGGCTTAATGCAGAATAATATAGTAAGGCCTTAACTAGCAAACCTATACTTATTATATTTAATCCAGAAAAACCTATAATTATTAAAACTAATATTTCAGACTATGCCCTTGGAGTAATCCTTAGCTAACTAAATAAAAAAGGATAACTAAGACTAATTACCTATTTCTCAGAGAAATTATATAGACCAGAACTTTAATACCCTATCTATAATAAGGAATTTATAGCTATTTATGAAGTTCTTAGCAAAAAATATTAAAGATACTATTATAAAGGAAGCAAGTTTCCTGTAATAATTCTTATAGATTATAGAAATATTACTTATTTTACAACTACTTAGGAATTATCTTATAAATAGGTTAAATATTATAAAAGACTCTTAGAGTTTAAATTAATTATTAAATACTATAAAGGAATAGATAATAGAAGAGCAGATGCTTTTAGCAGATAACTAGACTTTTTTAAAAAAATCCCAGAAATTAAAGCATAGGTATTAGAAAATAATAAAAACAGAAACCTGATATTCTGATCTATTAATATTCTATATTAAATTAAGATAGATAACCCTATTATAGATAATATTAAGGAGTATGTTAAGAATTAGGAAAATAAATAATATCCCGAAGGTATTTTTATAAATAAAAGATATTTAATACTAAATAGACTTGTTTAGGTACTAGAAGAACTTAGAGAAAAAGTAGTTAAGAATATTTATATATATTAACTTAACGGATATAAAGGAATTTGTAAAACTACTAAATAAGTTAAAAAATACTATAAGTTTAATAAAATTAAGAAATAAGTATAAAAGGTATTAGCTAAATATATTATATATAGAAAAGCTAAAGCAGGATAATACCTTTTTTACGGAAAACTATAACCTTTACTAGTTCCAGAAAAAGTATAGGAATTTATTTTATTTAATTATATAACTAAGCTATTATTTTTTAAAAAACCCATAAGCAGAAATACTTGGGATAGTATATTTATTATAGTTAACTAACTTACGAAAATAGCTTACTTTATCCTATAAAGAAAATTAAGTAGCGCCGAAAACCTAGTATACTAGTTTTTTAGATATATTTATTATAATTATAGATTACTAAATAAAATTATTTTAAATAAAGGATCTATATTTATATTTAAATTCTAGTTATTACTAATAGCAAGACTTAGAACTAATTATAAAGCCAGTACTACTTATTACCTATAAACAGATAAATAAATAAAAAGGATTAACTAAATTATTAAAATATACTTATAATATTACGTTAACTTTAACTAGGATAATTAGATTAAATTTTTACTACTTGCATAAATTTCCTATAATAATACCCTAGTAGAATTTATAGGATATTTGCTATATTACGCTAATTATAAATATAAGCTAGACTTCTATAAGTTACCTAGGAAAGGAGAAAATATAAAAAAAGCTATTATTATAGCTAATAATATAAAGAAATTTTATAAAAAACTATAAGTTTAGCTTAAATTTATTAAAAAAAGAATATTAAAATTTATAGATAATAAAAAGATTAGAGGACTAAACCTTCAGGAAGGAGATATAGTTTACTTACTATAGTATTTATAAAATAAAAAAATTATATATATTAGGATAAATAGGCTAAGTAATAAATTTAATTTTAAGAAACTTAGACCTTATAAAATCCTAAGAAAAATCAGAAATATAAATTATAAACTTAATATCCTAGTATAAGAAGGAAAATAAGGATATATACTATATCTAATATTTTATATTTTACTACTAGAAAAAGTACTAGTAAATAAAAATATAGGAGAAATTATTTATAATAAAATTAAAATTAAAAAAAAAGAACTTAAATATAAAGTTAAGAAAATTATATAAATTAAATTTAATAACTAAATATACTTACCTAAGTATCTTATAAAATAGAAAAACTATAATAATGCCGAAAATATATAAGAACCTATTAAAAACCTTAAATATATAAAAACACTAGTTAATAATTTTTATTAATAGCTAAACCTAAAAAAGTTATTAAGGAAGGATTTAACTTAAAACCTAGTTAATTAAAAATAGAAAAACCCTAAGCCCCGGAACTACCTAAATTAGGTATTAATAAATAAGCCTAATAAATAGTATCTGCTGCCTTATACTCTGCCTTTTTAATATGCTTTAACTCTTTTAGATTATTAATACCCTGAGATATAGTATGCGCTGCTTTCTTTAACTATTCTTTTTTTTATTTATGAAAATAAATAACCTTTACTATAAGATTTATAATCTCTTCTTTAATAGCCTTAACTTTATTATTTAATTAATTATAATAACAAGAAATATATAATAATTATTAAGGAAAAAGAAATGCCTTATAATAAGACTTATAAGCCTTAATATATTTAATATAATAGCTAGAATCTAACTTAGATACTAAATATTTAATATTTTACCTTTTATAAAATTAATAAGGTTTTATTTTAATAAAATTAGATAAAATAGTTGCAGTAAGAATAATATTTTTATTTAGTTTTTTCCTTTTAAATTTCTATTAGAAAATATTAGCAGATTTCTGTACGTAAGAATTTATATTTATTAATAAAAATAAGTAATATTAAAAAAAAGAAAAAAATACTTACCTAGGGAAAGGGAAAAGTGGGTATTTATATATTAAAGATACCCTGGTTTTAAGGATAAGACTAAAGGAGGGGGGATATTATATTATAACCTAACCCTTATAGTTGCGATAATAGGCCTACTAGCCAGGCGCTCCCGGATAAATATAGGACTAATACACTAATAAGTATTAGGTTAACATAAATTAATAGCAAGTCTTATTAATTCCTGAAACAAATTAACACGGATTAATATTAAATCCTATTAATTCCAGGAATAGATTAATAAGAATTATCTACGATTTACAATAATCTAGAATATATAACTAGATATATAAGTTATATTTATATTACTTATTAGAATACTTAGATAGCTAGTTATTATTACCACATTAGCATAAGCATTTATAATATAATTAGATTAGAATACAGAGATCCTTTTTATTACTATTTACTAAGCTGCGTGATAAGATTGCTTGTCTACTGACTTAACTGCTCCGCTAACATAAACCTAGAACCACAGGTTTATCCCTTGGGAATTACATAGTCTACACTAACCTATAGACACCGGTTTGTCACACCTGCGGATATTAATAATATTAATATTTATAAGTCCTGGCTTCCTATTATTAAATAATACTAAGTTATATTTTTTACCTTAATTAGTATTATATTAGAGATATTAGTAAGGTTTATTATTTCCCTTTTTCTTTACTTATTATTTTTTTTATTATTTAAATTATTAATTATTAATATAACTAGCTTTTTTAGATAGTTTTTTAAATATAGCAGGGAAATTATCTTATATTAATTTATCCTTAACTTCTAACTTTAATCTATAATAATATAGTATTTTCTTAGAGGTATTATTAATATCTATTTTAGTACTAATTTAGATAAATTCTGCGGTATATTTAGTATATATGCCTTGCTATTAAAGTTTAATTAGAAGGTTTTCGGCTTCTTTTTTCTTATTAATTTATCTAAAAAAGTCTTTAAGCTAGTTTTTGAATTTTTAATAGTTATTAAAGAGTATATTAGTAGTTTCTTTTCTTTTAGCTTATTTATAGTACTTAAAGTCTCGAAGGTATAGTTTAAATTAATTTTTTAGTTTTTTAATAAGTCTGCTTCCTATAATACTAACTTATTATTTTTACAAAGCTATAGTTATTAGGAAATGCCTAAAATAAGCTTTTATATTTATAAGAAATTCTTTAATTTTCCTTAGGTTTTTATTAAATAGTGCTAGTAAGGGTAGTTTAATAATTTCTCTGGGTTTTTTCTTATATAATCCTTACTATTAGCCCTGGGCTATAGGTAGTTGGCTTTATTATCCTTAAGTATTAAATTATTTAGTAAGTCTAGTAATAATAGCTTATTATTCCTGGATAGTTTATTTTATCTAGTAAGTTAGGCTTTTAAGGTTTATTAGATATTAAGTCCCTTTAGCTATACTAGTTAGTAGTTTTTATTAAGGAGTAGCTATAATTATAGTATTTTCAAATAGGTTTATAATCTTAATATTACTATTAGAATACTTACTCTAGACTTTACTCTTTTAGTCTATTCTAATATCTAGAACTTAATAATTAACTATTTAGTTATTCTTGTAGCTTATTACCCATAGTCTAAGGTAACTATCTAAATAAGAGTTATAAATATATAATAAGCTAAGCTCCTATAATTAGTATAAGAGGGATTCCTAAGGGATAAACCTTATACTAGGTTTATATTAGCGGATAAGTTAGGCTAGATATTCGGGTAATATAAATAATTATGTAACTAGTAAAAAATATCCAGTAGATTTAATCTAAATATTATATTTATAACTAGCTAATTAATTATTTTAAACAAGTATTGTAAATTAAATATATAATATAGTACTTACTTAAGCTTACTTTCTGAAAGTAAGCTACTACCTAATTAGAAAGTATACTTACTCAGGCTTACGATTCTAAAATAAGTCATGCCTATAATTAGTTACGCGGATCTAAGTTATTCCGCGAGTGTCTGCCTTATGGGCCTGTTATTACGGCCATAAGGGTTGGCTCGTAACAGTATACTACTATTTTTTTCTTTTTATTTGCCTCTATCCTTATTGCCAGTATCGAACTTTAGATCCCAGTACTTATAACCCTTAGGCAGTGTTATTTTAGTTCCTCTTTAAAGCAATTTGGCATTGTCTTGTGCCTTACGTAACCTCTTGAGATAAAGTCAATTTGTTACCTAGGTGATCGTAGTAACAATATCAATACCGCAAGCTCATGCGACAGTCTAACTAGTCTACTCTTTGACAAGGAATAATATGTCAATGAGCGCTAAGGAGCCTGATCCAACCATCTCGGCGATATTGAAATACTCCTTCTGCGGTGCTATGCATACTCCGGCAAAGGAGCCCGCCGCTACCGAAACGCTAGCGAGAGACAATGCAGGCCGTATATCGGCAAAATAGTACAGAAATAAGGTAATAAGGGAGCCGAATAGCTGCACGCAGCTTCTTTCCAACCAAATTCAGGTAGCTAGTCTCGCGCCAGGTATACGCACTATGTTGTCACTGAGGCTTTCTTTGTTACGGGTTTTCTCGCTCATATAGTTACACGAAGTAAACTGCTGAGTAGAGATGGTCTTGAAGGATCTCGCTATTACGGAGATGTTATCTTAGCTGGCTACGAGACTGGGCGCTTCGCGCACGCCAAGCTCTCTCAGCTGCTTGAAAATTATGTAATTACGCCAAATACGGATATATATAATCTAGAATTTGCGTATTGGATATTTGATTTACCCAGCATGTTAATATCGATGGATCTAGGGACTATTAATAATGTATTGTGGTACGTCAGCTTATTAAAAAATACAGATACTTAGTACTTATTAGGTAGTTGTTTCTACTCCATGAGTTATACGCCAAACTAATGCAGCTATGAATTGGTATATGGTTTGCGTAATAGACTTGCTGAGCGCGTTAAAGTTGATAGATTTAAGTAGCAGTGGCTATGTACCTTTATGACTTCTGTTAGCTACTTTGTGTGCCTTAGCTGAGGCCAGGCACAGCATTAGTTTATCAGAGACCGGATACACTAGGTTAACAAAGAACCTCGGGAGTTTGGGTCAAGTATTTAATTCTAATCGATCTTGCCAAGAAGAATTCAGCAAGAAGCACCAGACATATAGAATTTCTGCTTGAAGACTTATTTAGATAAATATGGATCTAAAGCTAGCTACGGCCTCGAATACTATATTTTATTTTTATATCACTTAACTCTAAGCAGTGAGTTAGCCACGGTTGCTGTTGATAAAGCTGACGTAATTGCCAAGTCTGGTATAGACTCCAGGGAATCCCTTTTCAGCACATCCCTGGCCCCAAGAAACAACACCGACAAGAGTTCCGCTGGGGTCAACGATAGGGCCACCACTGTCTCCAGAGCATGAGTCCTTGCCTCCTGCTGCAACAGCAGCACAGAACATGTTGTTGCTGATCTCTCCATTATAGTCGGTGTTGCAAGTGCTGCGGGCAACAACAGGAACCGATACCTTTCTCAAGGTGGATGGGAGAGAGTTTGAGTTCTCACTGGTGGTTCCCCTATTTTATAATTAGCACTGTTTCTCCTTCTGGATAAAAGAGCATTGGTATACATACCAGCCCGCAACTGTAAGGGTTGTGCCGGAACTAGGATCCTGTCCCTGGGCAGGCAGAGTAGCATAGCCAATCGTAGAGCTCTGAGCAATGGAGCTCGACAAGTGCCAAACACCAATATCGTTATCCGGCACACCTTGGCTATCTACGGTATAGCTAGGGTGCAGAGTCAAAGATGAGACACCAACCTGGGTGCCACCAGAGGCCCAGGTCTGTCTTGGTTAGCAGCCGCTTGAAATTCTGTACGTTTCCTGCTAATTTATATAAAGAGAATTGGAGGAGAGGTGTCCGTTGACATTGTTGGAAATCACAATGTGGTTGGCAAAATGAACTTACAATAGTTCCGGCGCGCACTCGGACAGAAGAGGCTCTTTGGCCAACAGTGCAATGACCAGCTGTAACAACAGTGCGGGCGTCGATCAAAACACCACCGCAGAAGTGCGAACCACCCTGAGACAGACTGACGATATAGGGGAACTCGCCGAGGGCAGCAGTTGTTCCTCCAACGATATTGCTACCACGAGGAGTGATAGCGGCTCCCATAGAGAGAGCGGGCAGTGCTGCGAGCACAGAGGCGATTGCGAGAATGGGTGCCATTGCGAGTGTCAGCTCTTTTTCTAGAGCAAAGATGTTTTGCAAAGATAATTAAACGAGATTGAAGGAGGTGGTGATTTTCTCTCCGTAGAAGAAGGGTAAAGGAGTTGTATTTATACATAATTCTCTAAGTTAGTTTATTACACAGACAGCAGTGAAGGTATCATATACTGTTACCGATTTGTACTAGTAGATTGCATTTTCAATTATTATATAGGAAAATTAAAAAGTTCCTGAGATCTCCTTCCTAATATAAATTCCGAAATACAATACTATCTAAGCCAGCAGCTATACTGGAAATAGAAGGTAGTGACATAACCTCGATTTTAAAGTAATAAATTAACAAAATATATAATAGAAGGCATTTATTAAAGATAGATTTGGAACTAATACCAAAGATAGCATATGGTCTTAATTAATACGCTTATCTTTAGCTTACCTTTAAGCCTAAGTACATAATACTATATTTCAACAAAGGGGAAAAAAGCAATACTATTGTTATTATCTTGCAAAGCGTGCATTACTAGGAATCAACCCAAATTACAAGTAAGGTACCTAATACTAAGCCGAGGGATCTTTTGATTGTAATATCCCTGATTTATGCGCAGTGTGTCATAGCTAATATTATTATTATATGTAACTACGATTTAATCGGTTAATTTTGTTATGTTTCTCTATCTTTTTTAATGTACACGGAACGCTGTATTATCCATTTATAGCTAGGTTACCGCGCTCGACCCACAAATTGCAACTGTCAAAATTTATACGACCTTCTATATTAAGGAACTAACACTTGCAATCTTGTATCGGTAATCTCTTCTAAGTAGGTAGATTAATAAGGAAGTTAAGTAAAATGCGCTTTCCACTTTGGATACAACATAAAGGAGGGGAAATCAAAACCATTAAATAAAAGTACTTTATCGGGAATACAAAAAGTCGGGAATAGCAGAATTGTTACTACTTTAACCTGATATCAGACATTGACAATTTATGGGAGTATAATATAGCAAATCTCCTAGATAAAGAAAAAATCCAAGGAAACCTAAGGGTAAACTAAGCTATAATTTTTATGTATAAGTGTATAATATAAGTACTAATAGGTGGGAGAAAAATCTCAGTACCTAAGGCAGTGATAGTATAATAAAATAAGCAGGATTAAATTAGCTAGGCTATTAAAGTTTAAGCATGCTTACATACCTTATAATTAATAATAAGTGTGTAATTTAAACTTGCATACTTACTATCTCTAGCTCTTTTGATAAAGGGTATATATAAAATTTTCTATATTATCGTTTAGAAAATAATTGCTCGAGAAAATAACATATAATAAAGTTATTGAGATTTTGAACTTATAAGCTGGACTCTCTTTTATAAATTATATATTGTTCCATTTACTCTCCAATATATATTTGCAACTATCCTAGATTTTGTCTTTGTTGGAACTCTTTGGGCACCTTATTATTTACGATAGGATAAAATAAAGGAACTTATATTAAGATTTGCACGTTAATGAGAATTATCTGAATGCATAACTGAAGCTAAATACGTATGTATGCCTAGCGCCCTGACGCGAGCTATATAAAGCTTCCCTATATATACACTTCGTAAAAACTATTCTTATAATAAATTATATAGGATTATTGTCGTTAATAGGAGTTAAAAGGCCGGTTTTGATATCGTACACAAAGCCAAAATATTAATCTGTGATCCTCTTAGGTATATAAGAAGATGTCTTCAGTATATAAAGGTTATCTCGGATACTTTATTTAACACTGTATTATATCAGCACAGTACCATAAGATTAGAGTTTCTCTTTTGAGAGAGGAAAATACTTGTCAAATGCCCCAAACACTCTGTCATTAATCTCTGAATAATCTAGCAGACGAATTTCATGGGCTTTACAAATATCTGCATTCTTAAAGTAACCTGCGCCGCAGTCTGTAAAGAGAGCATTGACTTTGCATATAAATATTATCGCAATGTTGAAAAACTCAACATACCTGTATAATGAATTACTATGGCACTGAGGAAAAATCCTAGAAAAATCTAGTAAACCTGAAAACTTACTTAAGTAAAGATAGGATTTTCTTTGGGTAGTGTCTGTGTCTTTTATATAACACGCGCCTAGACTAATATACTGCGGAAATAAAGCTAACATATTAGTGTATCTAGAAATAATGCTAATTATCGACGTTTGCATTTCGGGGGAGAGAATTTAACTAATCTAGACTCATAAATCGGTATCTAGAGTAATCTTGTATTCTTTTACCTACGCTTGTGTATTGTACTCCTGTATTCAATTCCAACTTAAGTTGACTTTAATTGAATCACCCCCAAGTTGTACGTTCTCACTCTAACTAGGAGGCTGCCTGGACCAAAATGGGGCTTTGATCAGGTAGTGTAGATGGACTACAAGCTGCTTGAAGGCGCTGCTTTATTCCGGATATCTGAAATATGATAGCAGATTCAAATAAAATAAGTTGCAGTCTTCTATTAAGTCTCCTTACAAACCCTTAGTTACAATAGCTTTCTTGCTTGGATTTGTGGAAAGGTAGGTCTGGGTAAAAATGTCAAGACAAATATTTTGAAAAACACTAAAATGTTGTAAGTATTTATGCCCAAGAGAAATGCTCGGAATGTAAATAAACCCCCCCTGACTTAGAGCCCTTTAGGATGTTTAGATTGGCTTCCGCAACAGTATTTCTAACGTCATTTTGCATGTTGACAGGCCCGCAAACAAAGACAGCGAGCGATTCCCCTCTAGTTGCCACTCTTTCTGCCTCTTCTTGGATAATCAGCGGTAGCTGTGGCCGGCCGTTCAGCTGCTTGTCAAATAGCGCTGACGTCGGCGTCTGTGTTCCGCCTCCATCTTGGGCTATGATAGTCACTGGCGAGGAGGCAGACTTCGTTAGTCCTGCTGGAATGTCACATGCTTTGTCAGTCAAGTCTGCCTCTTGTGCAGCCTGGCCAGTCAGGTGTAGCTGGATACGAATGTTGGAAAACGACGATCCTGTTGAGTATCGGCATAGCAGCTCCTCTACTGTTCGTATGTACCACACCCGAGTGCTGGCATCGCGAATTGCCACTATGACACGTAGAGCAAATGACCCATGAGTGTCGCGCTCATTACTTTTGGTATCTTTCTCGATGGTGTCGAGGTCTGCTGCTTGGCCACGCTCTTCATCAACGGCTTTTGATTGGCACAAGACAAATTGCTCAATAAAGGGTAACGTCCACCCCGCACCTGACCCTCCTGCAATGACAAGAAGATGGTCGCTGTGAGCGTATGATTGCAGGTTAATCCCCCCATACGGGCCATCGACAAGTACTGGAATGGAAGCACCTGGGTACTTCAGAGCACCTTGGTACAGACGTGCCGTTAAACCACGCTGGTAGCGAATGTAAAAGATAAGCTCAGACTTTTCGTCTGTTCTTCCGGATGGCAACGAGCATATAGTGAACGGATGTGCCGAGAGAGCCTGGAGGAATCCAAAGCCGGTGAAGCGGAGGAAGCAGTGCTGTCCTGGTATCCACGTGAAGTTTGCCGGGATTGAAATGCGTATGAAGCCGCCGTCTTCGGCGGTGACTTTGGCTGTTTCCTGCGTGCCGTACTCGAAGCAAGTCCGAAGCCATGGATAAAGGTAGCAAGGAACGTACACAGCCGCTGTCGCAATGAAATAGTGCCTGTGGATACATCAGCGTCCGAGGTGGAAGGATATTTACAGTCACCGCTTGCTCTTACCAAGAAGTCAGGGTGTAATCGCAATGCCAGAAGAATATCAAGACAAATACTGCGGCGGCAAAGAAATGGGTAGCTTTGAAGAACTCATAACCTAAGTTTCTGTATAATGCGTCAGATATGCGGTCGTGGTGGACTTACATTATGCACAATCACTTACCGAACCACACTATGAGATGCAAAAGTAAGCCAGGCCTGAAAGATAAGGGCCAGGATGCCTGTCCAGTAAAATACAAGGCCCATTTCGAACTGCATAACCATGTCACCAAATCGGATGTGGTAGACGATAAAGGGAAATGTATGCATAAGTGCGAGGAGGAAAAAAGCATAGGATATCCATCGGTGGAACACCTGTAGCTTCTCGTGCGAGACCCCCGTGACAAGTGTGATCCAGTTCGCCTTGCTCGCCGTCGCGCTGCGGAAAATCAGTATTCGGAGAAGCACCTGCCGGGTCGACTGGGTGGCCTACAAGACAAACGGCATGCATGCCAGGGCCATCCATCCCGATCTTGTTCCCAATGGTGGAGAGCCGCCAAAATCCAAACTTGGCCAGTAGTATGGCTGGGGAATCAGATCCATGCCTGTCAAGGTAACTTGTCAGTCACGATGTCTGTCTCGTCGAACTGGGCTCACCGCCGACCTACAGAAGAAGAAGATAGTCCCTGCTGCTGCCAGGAGAAGAAGTCCCAAGGGGGCCGAGCTCCATTGCAGTGCCTGGATGTGGAAGCCGCGGTAAGACAAGTATCGTGTTAACGCGACCGTCTTCCGCCATGGGAAGGAGCCTCGCCATGTTCGATGTCCGAGCAGTTGTGAGACAATGTTGCCAATGACGAAGATACCGAGGACGCTCATAAGAAAGGCGATGGTCGACAGCGCAAAGATGTGATCAGCAATGAACCTTGGGAAACAATTATTTAGTAATGCCGGATAGACTTTGGATTATGGTTTCTAGACGTTTGATTTCCCTCACCAGAAATGCCAACGCTGCTGGTAGTACGCGCACTGCTCTTCTGTAAAGCCAAAACTGTCGCAGGTAAAATCGCGGCTCCCCGTCAGTGTGACGGGCGGAGTGAGCCAGGCGGCTGACATGGTGAATGCGTTTCGTAACGAATTGGTAACTCTTCGATAAGTATTTCACAACAGAGGCAACAATAGATCCATTGGTGGTTGATGCTGGCGCGAGGATGAGTGAAACGTGGCCAGCTCTGCTCAGGCGGTCTGTTGGCTATCACTGTGCAGCTCCAAAGCTCAGTCCAAGGGTAGAGTTCGCTCCTGTTCGTGTGATATGTATATTACCAGGTATCGCCTAGTAGCTACGATGGGATCTATGCTGATACCGTACAGCACTACTCCGTGCTCCGTACCTATGAAGAGATACTTTGCACTATTCCCGGATCGCCGTGGCGCCGGCGCAAGCGTAATACATGGCAACCTAGATGGATTGGATTGCACTGAATGCCTTCATCCTGGGCAAACATGAGCACCCAACAGCGGAGACCTGGACAGGGGCAAGCAAGCAGCCCATTCGCTCAAAACCATATTGAACAACGTGGCGTAGATCGCACATGTCCTTCCGTTGTGGCCCGAGCCACACCTGCAGTAGCTCCTGGCTCTATATTGAGCAAGTTTGCGCATATATTTTTGAAAGTTGCGCCTTTATGTGTACCCCCTAGTCTACGGACGTTATGAAATGCCCCAGCTATCTCCGCACTCTGGTATGCTCCCAGGGCACAGAGCAAGAATCACGCGACTAATGATTACTTGTACCTAGACCCAGAGAGCTGCTGCTACCTTGTGCGGTATGATCTATCAGCCTGTCCAAATACACGCAGAATATCTTTTCCACTGCAAGATGGTATCCTCGTCGCCTCTCATCCCTGTGACTCATGTTCCGGCGGCTTGGCCCAATAGAGTGCTCAGATTCCATATCCAGTCGCACGTTCGGCTCACTCTTCTATTCGTTCCTATAGTGAGCCGCTTAAAAACGTCGCTGGCCCGGGCCATTCTTAATCTCGTTACTTGCGCTCGTCCTCTTCACGCGGAACTCGGCAGATATACACCATAATCGCCACCATGTACTCAGCATCGTCTTCAATGTCCATGGCGATGGATGCCACTCCCAGCATGGCCATGGCTTCTTCGACTGCCGGTTCCATGCCCATGCAATCATCCAATATGACGATGAACATGGAGTCGATGGCCATGGTATTCTTCACCTCCACAAGCACGCCTCTTTGGTCACCAGCTTTCGCACCCAACACGACCGGACAGTACGCCGGGGCATGCATATTTCTTATAGCTTTTGCTGTAGTGTTTCGTATGTTGCTGGCATTGCGATTCAACTTGTACAAGGTGGTGGCTGTGGCCAAGCAGAGGCGTAGTGGTGGTCTGCTCCAGCCGGACATGACCGAAATCAAGGCGACACCCCGACCTTGGAGAGCCAGCGAAGCTGTCATCTCTGGTGCACTTGACGCAGTGATTGCGGGAGTGAGCTATCTGCTGTCCGTCTGAAATGCCTACGTGATGTGACTCTCAAATTTGGCTGCTAACCTTGTCTTAGTATGGTGGCAGTTATGACGATGAATCTTGGTTACTTTCTGTCGGTACTTGGTGGTGTTTTCTTGGGCAGCGTGCTCTGCGGCCATTTGACAGGCAGCGCCGGGGGCCATTGAACCACTGTTCAATTTCTATTCAGGACGGCCATCGAGGCGACTATATAATGATGCTCTTTTGTTGGAGGACTACAAAACATGTAGTCTCACAGAGCCAGTTGTGGAACGTATCCGCGGATTGCGACGTACAACACATTCTTTTCCTAAAGAGGAAATTGTATCATCACAGCGGCGTGTAAGTGCTATGCTACGGTCAATTGGATTTTAGCCATTAATCGATTAAATGTGGCTGTAGATACAGCGAACGATTAACTCCTGTTTACCTTAGAGTAACATACCATCTGAGGTTCATAATTCACCACATTGAGTTTGTTTATATCGGAATTTTAGTCAGGCGCCGTCTTAATTAGGAAATACGCCATTGTTCTCTCGGCCTCGTCTTCTTTCAAACTACATTTATCCGTCATGCCTAGCATACGTCGTAAACTCCTTGTCGGCCTTTAGCCTTTCCATATCCTCTTCTACAAGGCACACCGCCAGAGCGATCTCTCCGCCACCCTTTCGAGGCATAAAATAAACAAAACTTTGCAATGGCGTGAACCATGGCCGGCGAACTGCCTCTGGCTTGCCAAGTCCTAAATTAAATTCCAGAGCGTAGCTGTCCGTTTTGGCCCACGAACTCACTATTACGTCGACCGAAACGTCCAACGACGAGGCAGGCGAGACGTGTGACTTGTTGGCTTGGCTATGCAAGTAGGTGGCCAAGGCACGCGTGTGGAAAGGGAGGATCGTGGTATTCGGCTCCAGGGCAGCTCGCAGCCTTGATGCTATCTCGCCCAGTGGCAATGTGACGAGCTCTTGCAGCGTATACGTCGTGTACGTCATGTTCTGCACGATACCTGTGTACGTTGCTGGCACATCCACGTAGGAACGCACGTCAACAGCTCTCGCAAAAGTCGTGTCCATGTCGGGCGGCAAGCGGGTGGCGCGCGCGCGCATGATGCTCTGCCAGATAAATGCGCTCAGCGCGTCATCAGTGGATATGTAGCTAGAGCTGCTCGGGAGAGTCTTTGTAGCTATTGACTTCAGGGTTGCCAACGATTTGGGATGAAAGGTGAATCCTGCCCAGACACTCCGAGTAGGCTCTCTTTCGCCCCAGTCAAGATCACTTCGGGATGGATCAGTCGAAGTGGCAGCCAGATGACGAGCAAGCTCAGGACCAGGCTTGTAATTATCAAGAAGAGGGACCACTGTTCTGCGATCGAGATTACCAGAATATAGTTCTTCGCTTGTGAAAGATTCATTATGGCATGCTTTTGAGAGGAGACGCATTATCTGTCCTTGCCCCATGATGTCCATGGTTTGATGTTGGCCGAGGAATGTGAGCACCAAGCCGCCAACGATGAAATTTGCCTGTATTAGAAACACAGGCGATCCAAGGCCGTGTTTATTCATGGCGTCTGCTGCGGGAAAAGTACTGCGAGGCGCAATGACAGTTTCGTTCAACATTCTCATTGGGAAGTTGGCTTCCCTGAGTTCCATCATCGTTGGGGCTGAGGTGGAAGTTCTGAGGTCTTTCGCTGCAAGATAGGGAATATCCCAAAGTTCTTTGATTTTGAATACTCCAGAACTTTCGGCACTTGAGCCTTCAACGACAACCTGGCCTGCCACCCATGGAAAGCTGGCCGTCAGCCGCTGAAGGCCAGATGTTAAGGTACTCACAATGGTGGATTGCGCAACACCATTGGGCATCGCAAAGCAGAGACATATTTGCGTATGGATGTTGAGTCTCGGCTGCTGTCCAAAAATGTCCAAGCAAAAATCCATGTCTCTGAGTAGATCTAGTCTTGGTAATTGTAAGCGGCGGTTTCTGGAGAAGCAAAACTTTGGTCAAAAGCCACTACGATTTTCCGTACGAAAGCAATTGACCTTTCAACTATGTTTAAGTGATGGTACAGTAACACCTTAGCCTATTGTTTCAGTTATTCGGATGTGGCGGGCTATGGCGCCTCGCAAGAATGCAAGAGCTAGAGCCAGCGTAATACAGTTAGTTCACGCATGCCAACAGGTGTGCTAGTGTCGCGGATGTTGCAGGAGCAATTTGGAGGAGCAGGTGCAAGAGAGTTGGCGCTGAGGGAACAGAGATATCGAAAGAACAGCAGGATACAGGAAACCAGCTGATTGATTCTCTAAGACGGACGTGGCTATCGTGAGAAAAACTTCACCAAGGAATGGTGTCGGTGAAGATCCAATGAGACTTGCATAATAAGGAATCCTTGCGTAGAAAGTGGTCACCCTCGCAGCCTGCTATATGCGCGCAAACTTGCTCAGCACATTCCTGTCACTCCGCTCCGAGTGTAATTTCGCCAATGGGTTTAGGAGGGTACGTAAATGGACGGCCGCTTACGGAGTAGAAATGGTCTGCGATTATGGAGTATACGCTATGACATCGTGGAATCTTGCGCACCTTCGCATGACAGATCTGAATTGCAAATTGCAGCAAACAGGGGTTATCAGAAAACCTGCGCAAATGAGTAGTCGCGAATGCCCAAACACTATGTCAACTGTCTAAGACAAAAGCAGTGCGAGATGATGATATTAAAATGTGGCAGCTTACAGGTGTCGAATCGTTCTCAGTGCTGTTTTACTTTCGTGTAAGGCGGCCTTCAAACGGAATCACATTGTGTCTGAGCCCTATAAGTTACACCGAATGGACAGCTGGTTCAGATAGTCCCGACAATTGTTTTCACACGCATTCACCACCGCTGCGATGCAACGAAAAGTGTCCATCATCGGCGCTGGCCCGTCTGGTTTCGCCCTTGCGGGTGATCTCCAAAGTCGCGGGATGGATGTGCTGGTCTATTCACACCCAGACCACTTTCGATATGCCAATGAGGTCATGGCCAAAGGCCAACTGACAGTTCGAGGGAAAATTGAGAGTTCTGTGCCCGTATGTATCACCTCGGACATGGGTGAGATCATTGAATTCTCCACGATCATCATCCTCACGGTCCCATCTACGGGACACGAGACAGTGTTGCAGCAACTGAGAAGATTTCCTCTGCAACAACACACCCTTATCGCCATACCGGGCAACTTATTCTCGCTCTTCGCTGATATCGAGATCGGATGCATCCTAGAGACCAACTTGTCTCCATATTCCTGCCGAATGGAAAGAGATGCAGTGGTGGTTCTGGGCAAGAAGAGTCTCATCTTCATTGCAGCACTCCAAACCCCCCCAAGTCAGGCGGTATGCGACGCAGTACAAGATATTATGCCAGTGAGACTCCGCTGGTGCAGCAGTGTCATTGAAGTCTGCCTGTTGAATGTGAACGGCGTGTTTCATCCGCTGATGATGCTGATGAACGCGGCCCGCATCGAAAACACCAATGGGGATTTTCTTCTGTACCGAGATGGCCTGACTAGCTCCGTTGCCAAGGCCATGATTGTTGTCGATCAAGTGCGGATGCAAATAGGCAAAGCATTCGGCCACAGAATGAAGAGTGCGTTGAAAGTGTCGAACGAGTGCTACGGCCACAGCTTTTCGGATCTAGTGGATTTAGCAAGGAATTCAGGGCCCCACAAAGGACTGAAGGCTCCATCCGATCTTCAAAACCGAAACATCTCAGAGGATGTTCCTGACCTGCTCGTTTGCTGGCACAGCCTCGCCGAGAAGCTTGGAATAGATGCATCGCCTATCAAAGCCATCATCGTCCTCGCCCAGATGGCTACTGGTGTTGATTATTTCCAGTCTGGAAGAAGTCTTCAGAAGCTTAATCTGGAAGACGTCTCGCGGAGTGAGCTTATTGAAAGATTCATGGCTCAACAAGACAGCGCGATTGTCAGTCGGTTGTAGCTTACGAATCAGGGCAAAGTCGAGTTGGTATTGGATCATAGCGCAGCATGTTGACGGGCGTTTTATTAGCGGTGGATCGACCCCTCACCAAATTCACCACCTAGCAACCTGTTTGGCTACCTAGATAACTGATTCAGTGGTCGATCCATTCTTTTGGCAGCCCGTTGATAATACATGGCATCACATAGACATCCATAGCAAATTTACCAATGGAAGGGTTTGTCTTGCCATTGCGAACCGGTTCCCAAGTTCACATTGTTAAAATTTTAATCTGCAAAACCGTGTTCCCCGAATCTTTGCACCGTGCACAGCCAAGATCCAGAGAAGTGGTGCAAGAGCAAGTGCAACGAAAGCCAGCAGGGAGTTTCCCCATCCCCATCCCAATGTCTTATACAAGTTCAGGCCGCTAAGAGGGATAAGCGCCCCAGCGAGACCTCTAAGTGCTGCATTGGCGCCATTGACACTTGCAGAGTGATCCTCGAATGCGTCGATCAGATAAGTTTGGACGGCTGTGAAGATTAGAATATACCCGAACCCCGTCATGGCTGTTCCAACTTGAGGAACGGCCCAGTGAAGATGCTTTTCCACTCCCCACCCATACAAAAATATCCCAAATGAAAAGCATAGGGCACCAGGCACTGTGATTAGGAAAGGGAGGCGGTCCTCCGGCGTAATCATCTTCTCGGCGCTGGCCCGTTTCTCTAATGCCTTGTCGCTGAAATATCCAAGGTAGACAAGTCCTGACAAGGTTCCAATGCCACAGGCAATGAAGACTAGCCCGGACGCAAAAGTGGAAAAGTCGTAGACCTCTTTGAATATAATTGAGAATGTCGAGAAAAATATGTAGATAATACTGTATAGAACACAGATGTAAACGCAGCTAGCCGTAACAATTGGGCACAGCATAAGCATTTTGGAAGGTCGCATGATGCTTCGTATGGCAAGCGCTTGAACGTCTAGGTCAGAAGCGAGCTTTGATCGGTAGTTGTCGTTTCCCGTTTCTTTTCTCAGTCGGCTGGCTTTTCTTTCCAGTATCACTGGAGGGTACGTCTCCCTTAAGATGGCTAGAGCGATGACTGTGACAAGTCCGGCCTAAGAAGCATAGTTAATGTGAAGAGCTCTTTGCCCAATTAGCATCCCAGTGACGGCTTACTACGATTGAAATAATCCAAAAGATCCATCTCCAGCCGAGAACCTCCGCCACATAACCACCGATGATGGGGCCTACCATTGGACCAACAACGGTGCCGACAGCCCACAGCGACACGGCCTTTCCTCTCTTATCTCGAGGCATAACATCGGCGATACTTGCCGGGCCTATCGATATCGTGGCCACGCCTGCGAACCCAGATAGGAACCGAAAGCTTAGGAGCATCGCTTCATTGTGTGAGAGGGCACACAACATGGTGAACCCAACAAACAGCACATTTGTTACGTTGTAGACGATGACACGACCATAGAGCTCACTGAGTGGCGGTAGAATTAGTGGTCCAATAGCGAAACCCAGCACGAATATTGACAAGACAAAGGCAGGAAATGTCGTCGAGTCATTGTGGAAATCCGTCAATATAAGCTCCACCGCTGGCGCGACTACTGATGACACGAGTGGCCTGCTGAGGGTGAGCATATGCCTCGGGCGGTATCTTGAGCTGTCTGGCCGTTGGAGGCTCTCACACTTACACCAGAAAACTCATCGCGGAGATGGTCAAAATGTTGGCCCATTTTTTTGTCGCGGTCCAGTTCATAGGATTCTCCAGATCTTGGTCTTCTGGCTCGTTCCACCAAACCAAGTGCGAGTCGACCGATTTGAGCGGCTGGTTGACATTGTTCGAATTTGGACTAGTTGAATGATTCACAAGGAATGTAGTTCCCATTGATTCGGAGCTGGTTCTGGCGTCCTCGCCCGCCTGCTCTATGTCTTGCGAAGATCGGGTCGGTGTGCGCGAAGATATCATTATCCTCTAAAGATTTAGCAGACTGCTGGGCTCCAGTGTAAATGGGTCATGTACGTACACCAGTCTGTACAATACCTGTGTTCAATTAATAAGGGTATCAGTTACGACCAACTATGTTGATCAAGGTTACACCCTTCGCAATCAAGAAGTTCCGCCTATCTCATGTCACGAAATAGTGCACTGGATGCCCGCCATAAATAGAAAATCTCTCCCAGCCACCATCATTTAAGTTCCGGTGCAGTGTCATTTGCTAGGTATGTAGGAGGAGGCGACCCGCCATTGCTACTACATAGCCCAACAACAAGGTAGGGATATGGCAGGTCGTGGTGGGATCCGGCGCAGACAAATAGATCTCAAAATCTATTGGATACCTATCTCCATGAAATACAGGACAACAACACCCGCCACAGAACTTTATGTTTTAGCAGCCACGGTCACCAAGAGATCTATATCCATATGAATTCCATCCTCCATAAGGAGTTTGTTCCATTCCATCTTCATTTCCTCCCTTGCGCGGGGCCGGAGCTCAAGAGGGATGCTGCCGTATGTCTTTCCTGATGAGCTTGCATCCAACCAGTCAATCATTTCATCAGCATCCTTGGTCGATTTTGTTATTTTGTTGACGACGATATTTCTTCTTCGGAACCCAGCATCGTCCAGAAGACCTTCGAGCTCTCTCTTCTTGAGAAATTTTGGCGGGCTCTCCTCTGGATACTTTCCGTATGGCTCCCTGGACAGCACATCGGCTTTGATCCGCTCCTGTGCGGTGAGCGTATCGCCTGATCCGCCTGAAATGCCGAGCAGCCCTCCCAACTTGAGCAGGCGGGCGAATTCTTTCAATGCTGCTGGTTGGTCCTGCACCCAATGCAGGGTAGAGTTCACGTAGATGGCATCAAAACTCTCTGTAAGAAACTGCGAGAGATCTTCAGCTTGGCCCTCCCAAAACGACAGGTTTGATTTTTGAATCCTCCGTGCAATCGTAATGCGTTCTGTGCTGGGATCGACGCCCACGACGCTGCCTTTCTCCCCGACAACCTGTGCTATGTGGGCTGTGAGATTTCCAGGTCCGCACCCCACATCCAGAACTCTCATGCCTGGGACAATATTGAGCCGTTGGAGAAGAAACAACCCAGCGTTGTACTGGGTGCTGTTAACCCGGGTGTATTCAGTCGCTAGATCCTCAGTGTCCCCCATTTTAGTGTTAATCCCAATATAAAGTCCAGGGCCAAGATACCAGAAACAGTCAGATGTTTTAGAATACTCTGCCAGGGACAATATGTGAGTTTCTGCTGCATATTATAAAGACCATAGGGACAGCAAACAAAGGCGTGACAGGCTCTGCGCTGAGCCACATTATTCATTTAATCGTGCTTACAAACAAAATCACTCAACCCGCCACCGCTTGGAATCCTGCATGGGTGAAGTCAGAATGTACCCAGTGTTTCACAGACTGCAGAAATGGCGTTTATATGCGGGGTGTGGTTGTATCCGAACCAGGAGTAAGTCAGCCTAGGGGCTAGTGGGACACCCCCCCGTCTGGGACACCCAAATCGGTCAAATTTGAAATCAGCGTTAAGGGAGAAAAACAACACAACAACGTTATTCTATATATTTCCTAGTATTTTATTTTATTCTAGTTGCCAAGAGTGGCATAGGTCTTTAAATTTAATTGCAGCAGTTGTCTGCGATGTTATTTGAGGTTGTAGTTGTTGTTTGAGTCGGTTTCTTGTATTTATTATCTCTTTAATCCTGATAAATCGTTTATTTGGGTTTTCTTCTACCTTCTTTTTCTTTTTTAGCCTAAGACTATTAAGTTAATGCTGTAGATTCTGAATCTTGGCTTCTGCTGCTGCTAACTTGGTGTTTTAGTAGTTTAGATGACTTCTAATCTTCTGGAAAAGTAGCCGGGCAGTTAGGTTAGCAATACTAATTAAATTAACGACTGTATAGACTTGTTGCGACTATCTTGGTGTATTGAAAATAATAGAATCTGGGTTTTTTTGTTTCCTAGCTGTTGGCAATGGTGTTCGGGGTATAATAGCTTGACTAGGCCAACTAGGTTAACCTTTTTTTTCTAGGATAAGAAATTGATTTAATATTAGCTTTGCTAGGTTAACTGGCTATAGCCTTAATCTAACTTACCCGGCTCGAGTATTTCTTTTAGTTAGACTAAGCTTCCTGGCTTAGTGATAGTAATAGAGGAAGACTATCTTGTTATATAGCGTGGAATTGTTAAGTTTAAGGAAGTTGGCAAGGGCTTATTAGTAATAGGTCTTGATAGGAGAAAAAATTAAGATATTAAGAGGTTGAAGGATGTGGGAGGTATGCGGCAGCAGGAATAGTAAATAGATATTATTAAGAAAGTATTTATATAGGAAATTATTTATATAATAACTTCCGTGACTGTTAATGATAAGTAATTGTTTTAATGGCTTTTTTGGCTTGGTCTAAGGAATAAAAATCTTTTACAGCTACTTAACAGCAATAATATTACTGGTCTAACCTCTCTCTAATACCTTAAACGCCTAGTTAACTAGGAATTTAAGTTCTGAGGGAAATTACTGGTGTTATATACTTAGGCCTTTAAAAATTACTAGTAGTATAAGAATTTAACCCGTTGCCGAGATATACTCGAGAATTAAAGTCTAATAACGTAAACCAGGTTATTTCCTTATTATAGCTTTCTTATTGGCTGCTCCAAGTACTAGCCTGTTACTGCCATGGCCTTCGAGAATACCGGTCTCGTCTATATTATAACGGTTGTTGGGTGGGATGTCTTTGATTGACGGGATTGCAAGAAAAGAGAAGAATTCCTTTACAATCTTAGTTATAGCTCTGTTAAGGCGGCAGGAGTTGATAGGCTTGCCTCTAACAGTCTTGACTTCTGGATTTCGTCGAAGGAAACCTTCCATCTATGCTTTTCCAAGTGGTTGATCGTTGCTGCTGGCTTTGATGATCCGGGTAGTAAACTCCCGGACTTGCTGATGCGATGGGGCAAAGCCTAGGTCGCCCTGTGATAGTATCTATTGTACGAGGGCCGTTTCTTGTTTCTTGGAAAGACGTTGGTTGTGTTCGTTTGCTTTATTTCGCGTAATAATACCGTTTAAACGGTTATGTAGCGTTGATCGGGGAATTCCCCAGCGTTGTGCAGCTTTTCGCAAAGATATCCCGTTTTTAATGTCTTGTATAGCTAAAAGAATAGTATTTTCAGAATAGTCAGGCATTTCTATGCATAATAAAAAAAAATTGAATAAAAAAATAATAATAGATGCGCGAGAATTCGCGAGTTACACTTTCGTGTTGTTGTTGAAGTGGGTTGAAAACGGGAAAAAACGCGTGTCCCAGATGGGGGGGTGTCCCACTAGCCCCTAGGCTGACTTAAACCAGAACCCACAGCGAGAGCTATTTTGAGCTCGTTTTTTTTTTCTTTCATGCAATGCAACTGTACTAGGCATCATGCGTGACATACAGTACTGTATTAGTGCAACAGCCAAACCAATCACGAGACAGGGGTATTATGTGCTCACGCAGAAGGGAGAGTAACCACAAGGTATCGGGACAATCCATATCCTTTTGCCACGTCGGCTCCAAATGTTTACTTAGCTCAGTGAGCGATGGCGCACCAGACACTTGTTGACCGCGAGGCAATCTTGTTCTGACGTATGGTTTCGACTATATGGTGGCATTAAATGCTACGCCTTACGTATCTGCAATTTGAAACGCTTTTCCAAGCCAACATCCACGAAAATTTGAGAATATTGTCGAGAAACAAATTAACAATACCTCATTTCAATCATGCTGATTCAACTCCTCTCTGCAACTTCGGTTGCCTCTACATTTTCTATCCTCGTAAGTGATTTATCCATCTTTATAATTTTTTGCTCATCCTTTACAGATCATTATTGGCCTCGTTATTCGGATTCTTCAAAATCGAATTTTTCACCCGCTACGTTCAGTACCTGGTCCTTGGGTCAACAGCTTGTCAGAGCTGCCTGCTACCATAGCTCTTGTAAAGGGAGACCAGCACCTCTACTACAGGTCTCTGCATGAAAAATATGGCCGGGTAGTACGAGTATCCCCAAACGAGCTGAGTTTCATTGGCACAGATGCTCGAGAAGAGATTTATGGGTTTCGCGTAAGTGCTTCAAGCTCAACATGGCCCCTTGCTGACTCAAAATCATAAAGAAGGGCGGGCTTCCCATGGAGAAGAGTCCTATATTTCTCGGGGCAGTAGGTAGCGTTAACGGAGAAACTGGTGTAAGCCTAGCACTGAACAAGGAGCATTCTCGCCAACGCAAGGCTTTAGGATATCTCTTCTCCAACAGCGCATTGGCCAAACTGGAGGACATACTTCAAAGTCATGTTCACAAATTTGTATCTGTGCTAGAGAAAAGGGTATCTGAGGACCAGGCAGTGAATGTCTCAGACTGGTGTATGCATCCGAAGGTCATTATATTCTGTATTTGCCTAGCTGACAATGGACCCAGATACATACCTTGCATTCGACATAATGGGCGACCTGTGCTTTGCAGAACCTTTTGGATGCTTGGACCAAGCTTCAGCTACGGAGTGGTCAACCTCTGTTATCAACGTTTTCGTAGCGGCTACATGGACACAAGGCATACGCCGAATATCTGGGGTCGGCACGTGGCTTGAGCGTCTCATGACTTGGCTTTTGGTTCCTACGAAGGCTTCATCATGGAGATTGATGCATTTGAACAATTCACGCGAGAAAACAGCACGTCGCCTCCAAGATCCGAGCAGAAAACATACAGACTTCATGTACCACATTATAAACAGCGAGTCCAAAAATCTGCTATCCAAAACTGAAATTCAATTGAACGTGGCCTTGTTCATTAGTGCTGGAACTGACACAACGGCCACGGCTCTAGTCGGGTGGACATACTTCATTTGTACTCACCCCGATGTATACATGCGACTTACAACGGAGATTAGAGACGCTTTCACGGCTAGCGACGATATTAAATGGGACAAGGTTAAAAGCTTGACGTACCTGGAGGCGACGTTGAATGAAGCTCTGCGTCTTTTCCCACCGTCACCTGCAAGCCAGCAGCGTGTGGTCCCTCCAGGAGGTGCTACTATTGCTGGGTATTATGTTCCCGCAGGAACTACAGTTGCCGTACCTCCATGGGTATCAACACATTCAAATATCAACTTTAATGAGCCTGACAATTTCAGACCAGCGAGATGGCTTGGAGAGGACGCTCAGTTCCTAGGTGACCACCTAAATGCTTCATTACCATTCGGAACAGGGCCTAGAGTCTGCATTGGGAAGAACTTAGCAAATCTTGAAATGAGGCTTATTGCATCCACGATACTATGGAACTTTGATATACAACTTGATAGAAGTGAGTATAAGACGGCGAATCAACAGTGGGGTCTGACTGGTCAAATGATACCTATGAAGGTATTTCACTCAATGACAAAGCTACCACTATGGATCAAACTGAAGCGAGTAAATCCAAAAGCTTAGCTTCCTTAATCCTGCTTATTACGACTCGACTTTTATAGCCGTGGTAAAGGACCTGCAGGACCGGCAGTTAGGATCCAAGACAGACTGCCCGACCAACTACAAACGGACCATAATCTAATGATCCGACTATAGATCTTCTACAAATTGAAATAATCTAGCCTAGTAAACTGGTTACATCAGTTTACATACCTACTCCCGTTTAATTAGCAACAATATAACTAGATTGGAACTTTATGAATTACTTGTAATTACAGCTGCATGACTATAGTTGCCTTTATGCTAACGTGACTTCACCTGCAATATAAAGCTAGGACCTAGAGGTTTGTCCTTTGTAAACAGTTATCCTATACTAACTATAGGAAACCGGTTATAGGTATATATAGGCCCATTGTCGTAATTGTAAGAGCCAGGTTGTAACAAAAGTCTTTTGTACCTGTTTAGTAACCTTCGCCCTTAGTTCCAGCAAAAGAAGCCCGACTAATACTTAAGGGGATGGTACAATATGTACCAGGCGGTTCGGGTTAACTTAGCACCGGTCTTCCCCACAAACTAACTTATAGGGATATAGTGGAATATCCATACACGAATAAGTATGCATAGGGCAAATATTCCAGCTCCTTTTTTCTAATGTTTACCTGTTAACTACACCAACTGAATCAGTCGACAATCTAACTGGACGTTACTTACTTGCGGTTTTAAGTTGATATGCATTAATATTCCTAACTCTTTCCTCATCCTCATCCTGACTACTGGAGTTCTCACCATGACAACTGCACCAGACACAAATGAGAACCCGGATCTTCATGACGGAGCATGCTCTACATGCCGCCGCAAGAAACAGAAATGCTCCCGCGAAGAACCTTGCCGAACCTGTATTTCAAGTGGCTCCGAGTGTATTTATGAGCATGCTCAGCGCCGCGGCGCCAAACCTGGATATATAGACACCCTCAACAAACGCATGGACACGCTTGAGGCTTTGGTTTTGGGACAATCAATGCTGCTTGGGCCCGCCATTGCCCCCACAAAAGATGCGTCAGATGATCCCCCAGACTTGGGTGAGATGCTGCAAGCGGTTCGACAGCGGCTACTTCAGCAAAGCAATAAAAGACGACGGACTCATAGCGTCTCCAATTGCTCGTCACCATCGGGTACATCTGTTTTGGTCCCGCGAGGTCAAACTAAAGGGCGCAGTGGTGCTGATGCCTCAACGGTGGACGTGTTGGGAAACTCGCCCAAGGCGTCTGTTCCGCCCCTACACATGATGCGGGAACTTGTCAACATTTACTTTAACCGTATACACCCGTGGATACCCATTTTACATAGGCCGGATATTGAAGCAGCGTTGGAAACTCAAAATGGAAGTCTCCCTGACATTGTGCTGCTGGCTATGACTGCGGTCAGCATCCGATTCTACACTTCTGACCGCCAAACCCAGGAACTATACAGTCGTCGATGCCATGACGCTGTGGTTCTTGCCTGTATGGATCGTTTTTCGGTTCAAACGCTACAGGCAAGTATAATCCTCGCCTTCAACACAATCGGCAGCGGTAAAGGTCCCACGAGTTGGTCCATTGTTTCGTCAGCGACTCGAATCGTGGAACAACTAGGATTAGCCGTAGAAGACGAAGGAATGTCACAAAATAGGTTTCTTAATCGCATAGGGTTTCTACCGCCGGCGAGGAACGTGACAGAAAAGGAATCCTTCCGAAGAATATTTTGGTGCATCTTCCTCTTGGATCGGTTTTGCTCCGTCGCTACTGGCTGGAATACGGGACTATCTATAGACCACATTAAGAGGCGCCTCCCTGTCGAAGGGTGTTTCTGGAGAGATCAGGTGAATAAAACCGCCAAGTTTTTTGACATTGACAACAACAAAATAGAGCCAGACGTCGACACAGATGCAATGGGGGGGTTGGCCTATCTTATCGAAGCATCCGAGTGTCTGAATCGTGTCGCAACCTTTCTCCTCCAAGAGTCCGTTGATCTTTCCAACAGTGAAAGCTTGCGAAAGTGGTTTGAGAGATTCCAATCACTAGATGCTATGCTTATACGTTGGAAAACCTTTCTTCCTACACGATGGCAGGTTTCTGGCATTGACGCTACGGGCAAAATGGATGAAAATCTTACGCTGGCTCATGTCACGCACAACACCAGTGTCATCATGTTGCACCAGGTCATGGCGTATCCTGACACCGTTTTGCGTAGCCGCTTGCCCACTGAGAATGCTGCCAAGACGTGCATCTTGGCGGCTGGTGAAATTGCTACAATCGCCGCCAAATTTATTGCGAACACAGTCGTCGTCATTCCGCCGACGCTGAGTTTCTGTCTGTTTATTGCCGCAAGGGCTTTGCTCGCTGATGCGAACTATTCAAATACACCGGTGGATGCTAACTTTGAGATACTGCTCCAAGCTCTTCAAGAGGGATCATCCCGATGGGTTGGCCCTGACGGCTCTACTGAGAGAGACAACTTGGCCGGCCAATTTGCCGACAGACTCGATGCTGCTTGGAAGTCTCGGTCGCCTGTCAATATTCGTACGGTCGCCTTTGAGGACGACCATAGCAGTTTCCCCATATCCTTCGCCAGTCCGCCAATACCGGATATATTTCGCGATGCTTCCGCCAACCTCTCGTCCATGTTTGGTTCAATAGTGCCGGAGCCATACAACGCCCCGGACATGGATTTTCAAAGCTTCGATCGTATATTTACTTGGACAGATGAAATGATTGACAATGGTCTTGATGTAACGTAACGACATCCTCCAGCCAGTCGAACGGTGTGGCAAAGTCGATACGTATCTATCTGTATTTACACTTTGATATCATCTACCGACTGCAGTAGAATAATAGAACTAAAGCTTTAGTGTCACTGACTTTAATTCGTAATACGATTCCAACCCGATCCGGCCATTCTCTCTGCCAGTACCGGACTCTTTCCAGCCACCAAAAGGCATGTCATATGGACCCACCTCACTACTACAGTTCACCGTGATCATACCCGCCTCAAAGGCCTTCACCAGCCGAAAAGCCCGCGACACGTCTCGTGTGAAGATGGTACCATGGAGGCCATACTCTGTGTCGTTACACTCGGCAATCACTTCCTCTTCTGTATCAAACTCCTGGATGGCCACGACTGGACCAAAGACTTCCGTCTTTAGAATGTTGGCGGCTTTTGGTACTTGAACGAAGATCGTAGGCTGGATATAAAATCCCTTGTCCTTAGCTCGACAACCTCCTGAGATCAAGGAAGAGCCTTCGTCTTTGGCTTCCTCAATTAGTTTGAAAATGTTGTCGAATTGTGTCTTATCTACCTGGGGACCGAAAGTCGTTGATTCATGACGCGGGTCGCCCACAACAATATCCAGAAATTTAGGTTTGAAAGCATCCACAAACTCGGAGAACACTCTTCTTTGAACGTATATGCGCGAGTTTGAAACACATATCTGCCCAGAGTTGAACTTGATGCTGGCTGCGACTGACTCAGCGGCTTTCTCCAAATCTGCATCATCAAAAATGACGGCAGGATTTTTGCCTCCGGTTTCGACACAGACTCTCTTCATATTACTCTTTGCAGCCGCTTCCATGACTAGTTTTGCCGCGCGAGTCGAACCCGTGAAGGAGATCTTGCGAATCTGCATGTGGCTTGACAATGCGTGCCCGACTGTATGGCCAAACCCAGATAAAACATTAATGACACCTGGAGGGAAGCCAGCCTCGACGACTAGAGCTGCTAACTTCAGGGATGTCAAAGGTGCCTTCTCTGAAGACTTCAACACAATAGTGTTTCCTGTCACGACGGCCGGTATCACTTTACCGCACCACATAACGATGGGCACGTTCCAAGGAATAATGGCTGCACAAACGCCAAACGGCTGTCGTAGAGTAAAGGTGACAAATCCAGGTGTATTCAAACTGGTTTCTCCATGGATATCGTGTGCCAAGCCCGTTGCATGCTTGATACCGTCAATGGCACCAGATACGCATGACAAATAGGCAGATATCGGTATTCCCATGTTTGTCGCTTCCAGCTGCGCAATCTCATATTTGTCCCGGTCAATGAGCTCGGCCAACTTAAGGCACTTTGATATCCTCTCAAACATGGATATGTCTCTCCATGCCGGGAATGCAGCTTGGGCAGCTTGGACTGCTAGGTTGACATCCTCCTTGTCTGCTTCGTGGACATCGACAATCTTTTCCTCGGTCGTGGGGTTAAACGTTGGGAACGTCCTGCCACATTTTCCAGTAACCCACTCTCCGTTAATGTGAAGACGTGTCTCAATGCTTCCAAGACTCATGCTGCTAAACGCCACGGGTGTTGGCAGGCCTGGTGAATTGAACAGGATTGAGCTACTGTATAGACCTCTTTGCAGCGACTGGTTGGTGTGAATCGGTAATTCGGACGCTTTAAGTTCAACTCCCTAGAGAATTTATGCACTACAATGCAAAGGAATTAGTAACCGCTGGCCACTGAGGATCGCAAGCTTGGTGTGCGAGGTAGACAACGTCCATGAAGGGGGGGGGGGGCGGGGACCGGTCCGGCGATATCGCCGCCCCGGCGCTATTGGAATTCTATAGGTCTAGCTGAATTTAGTCTCAACACGCACCTGGGGATACCCCATGGGGAACATGGGGAATCTAGACCAAAAACAATGGTAAAATTGACAGAATTAGTCGGCTGATGCATCAACCCCATCTCAGACTTTTATAAAAGTCAAGGGATCTAATCTTCATGCTAATCAGTCAAGAATGAGACTCTCCACTCTCTGAGATCATCCTTTACAACCCAATTCCTCAATCTCATCAGCGTTCACTGAAGCTATGACTCAGGACGACAAAAAGGTGGCCTCTGCAGGGAGCGTCCGCCACCGCTCTTATACAGAGGATATGGACAACACTGGTCATGTCACCCAGTTGATGGGTAATGCCAAGCCGAAGCTATGGACTAAACGCATGTTCCGCCTTTATGGTATTCTCTTGCTCGGATATCTCTGCATTGTGTTGCAAGGATATGATGGCTCCTTGATGGGTGCCATCAATGCAATGGTGAGAATTAACACGTTTGTTGCTTTAATGTTAAAGTATTCTCAACTGACCATTGCCGCAGCCACAATATCAGCAATTCTTTGGATTGTAAGCAACATGTGTAAACCCTTTGCAACTCACCCGTTGATCATCTCGAATTCAGGAAATCTGCCGGATCATCCACAGGATTGGTGTTCGCCATCTTCAATATTGGAAGTCTCTCCTCCCTTCCATTCGCAGGCCCAGTCAATGACTATTTCGGTCGACGATGGGGAATAATGCTCGGTTGCGGCCTCGTTGTCGTGGGAACATGTATTCAAGCCCCGGCTCGCGATTCAGGAATGTTCCTCGGCGGCCGTTTTCTATGTGGCTTTGGCCAAGGTTTCGTCAATGTCTCTGCCCCGACGTTTGTTGCCGAAATGGCTCATCCACATTGGCGTGGCCCCTTATCCGGCTTGATGCAGACGAATTATTTTGTTGGCTCCATTATCGCCAGCTGGGTTACTTACGGCACAGCTTTCATTAGCGGAGAAGGATCATTCAGAATCCCTTTATGGCTGCAGATGGTTAGTTCCGGCATAGTCTTCTTCGGCATCATGTTTAGTCCCGAAACACCACGTTGGCTTATGGCCCATGGAAAAACGTCTCAGGCTGAGCGCGTCTTAGCGGAGCTCCATGGTGAGGGCTCTGTTGAAAATCCCTTTGTGAAACTCCAAATGGCCGAAATGAACTCGCAAATTGGCCATGACGGTTCCGATAAGCGCTGGTGGGACTATAGAGACTTGTTCAACACGCACGCTGCTAGACGACGCATGATTTGTGTCGCTGGCATGTCGTGGTTCGGCCAGTACTCAGGAAACGCCCTAGTGAGCTACTACTTTCCCGTCATTGTAGCACAAACTGGTATCACCAATCCTCATACTCAGCTGCTTCTCAACGCGTTAAACCCCGTCGTGTCCTGGTTTGCCGCTATTTCTGGAGCCATGCTTCTCGACAGAGTTGGCCGTCGTCCCTTATTACTTGGTGGCGTGTTCGGAATGGCAGTCTGCCTGGCCGTTGTCACGGGCTGTACGAAGCTCTCTGTAGAGACAGCCAACAAAGCAGCTGGAAATGCAGGCATTTTCTTTATTTATCTATTCAGCGTCATTTTTTCTATCGGTCTTGTCCCCTTGCTTCCATTCTACATTGCGGAAACACTTCCGACAGAGACTCGTGCCAAGGGTACAGCCGTTGGAGCCGTTGTCTCATCTTCAGCTAGTATCCTTGGACAGTACACTAGTGCTGTGGCTATTGAGAAGATTGGGTACTACTATTACATTGTGTTTATTGTCTGGGACCTGATTGAGTGTTTGATCATTTATTTCTTCTTTGTGGAGACGAAGAATCGGACCTTGGAGGAGATGAATGAAATTTTTGCGTCGCCGAATCCTGTCAAAGCTTCTTTGAAGAAACGGACTACGGTGGAGGTGGTTGAGGAGACTATCAAAGGGGATGAATAGTTGTTGACACAGTGAGCGCTACACTTACCTCCATTGGTGGGGGTACAGACTGATTGCTTACAACTGTGTTTATGGGTTATTGCGATATATAACAGCGCACTTCGCTCTTAACAGTATTATATAATCAACTTTCTTTTCTACTTGACAACTGTTCAAAATACGGAACTTTAATTAGCGGCTATCTCGACTCGTTTATTGATATGTGCTTGATGACTTGTAGTTAGTAGGACGCGAAGCCATTCTAGGCTTAGTCGTTATAAATGTTTATCTAACTGATAGCCTTTACTCGTTTAAGTTCCTCTACGCGTAGATTTGCTGCTATGCACTGGTCATGGATGAAGAAATGTGCATAATATGTTTAGAGCTTCGTGTGTCTCCATCTAGTTAGGTGTGCTCCGAAGGGCTGGACTTTTCATTAACCAAAAGCTCCTACATGTCTGCGGCAGGTACCTTCTCAATACAGGATCAATACGCCAGAATCGGATAGGTAGCATCCAAGGATAACTCATCTTGACTTTCTCTGTCAATATACTTTTGCCTAACGTTCAATACTTAGTAACCGTTGTAGGAGAAGCAATCTCTAACATAGAAACCGCGACATCCTCAGTTCTGATTCATTTGTACGTAATTTTCTACTCATGGCTTTCTTTCGGACAACTAAAAAGAATGTACTTCTACACCAAATCATTTCCTTTCGCTCTCGCAGCGAGAGCGAAAGCTTGGTAACTAGCTTTCAATTAATAGATTAGGAGCAACCTAGAGAAACACAGACCCTATCACTACCAATTGTACCCACTGCTAGCAGACTGGAATATTTCGAAATTATTCATTTACGAAATAGCCAATTCTGCCCCTTCCCTCGTCTACCGTAAGAGATTTGTGTTCTGATTTAGGCGTCTATGTCTGAGCCCTGTCCAGTTGATGACACACGCATCGGTAGAGAAGCTATTGTAGCAAGGTTTCACGCGCCATATTAGTCGAGTTTGTAAATATCGTCATTAACGCCTGCAATTCTATAGGCTAACCACGAAATGCGGAGTCAAACTCTATGTTGGGAGCATCGTGTTAAGTTGAACTTGAAGAGCGGCATATAGATAAATTATAATGTGGATATAATTAATCTCGGGCTGAGTCGACTTTTATCCTTTCAAACGTTAGGTTTGACGCGCATAGGCATATTTTTCAATAATACGATAATAAGTTACGGTCTCGTTTTAGATCAACGAATATGTTGAATTTTAATAGAATATGGGGAATTACGAGATTAACAACCTAATTGATCAGATGTATTTCGAGACCTGGCTGATGTTGAGGAGATTGCTAGAACAAACAACGAGAAAAAGAAAGAGCGGTTGCCTGGAGTAACACCAGAAACCGACTACACGACAAAATCCACCAAGGCAAGACGAAGAGTAGAGTTCGTGATTGAGAATGGATTTCGTGCTGTCCGACCATCGACTCCAACAAACTACCCTAATTTAAAGAATTTCGTGGTTGCGAATGTTGGACTAAACCCCCCTTTGCCTAGATAGTTGCCTAGATAGTTACTAATTGGCATAATGTGGCGCCGCTCCATGCGCTGTAACTTGTGGTCCTACTACACCGGTGAAACTTCCGGGCCGCGCCCGGTCATGGTTCAAGCGAAGTCGGAGGAATCGACGGCAATAAGGACATTAGCTAACTTATAATTTAACGCCAAGCATGTCTAATATGAGGAGTCTCTTGCACGTTGGATTGTTTCATTTATTCGGATGCCTACTCTTCAAACCTCTTCGTGTTCGTCAGGTTCCTGCCCTCAACATGGGTGAAAACATGACTACCCTTAGTCAATTAGCACAATCTGAAAGAGGGTTTCTAGCTGCCCAGCGACTCCCTACAAGCAGTCAAAAAAGTTTGCAAGAGCTTTGTAACGATGTCTTGAATTATATTACAACGACAAAAATTATGCGAGTCGCATTACGTCCCCCACCAATCAATGACTACTTCCCACATCGAACAGACAGCAAGCAATTCCTCTACAATTACGAGGCATCCCACTGGTGGACTTCTGGGTTCTTCCCTGGATCTCTATGGCTGCTTTACGAGCGTTCGTTGCGTGTCAACCTTTCCTTCTCATCAGATGAGATCCTCGTACAGGCGCTGAAGTGGCAAAAGGGCATGGAGAAGGAGCAATACAACAAGGAAACGCACGATCTTGGATTCATGATTCTTCCTTCATTCTATCGGCATTACAAACACTTCAAAAGCACCACCAGCAAAGAGATTATCATCAATGCTGGAACATCGCTTGCCTCTAGATGGAGCGAAAAAGTGCAGTGCTTGCGCTCATGGGACACCTGCCTTACCAAACGGTTCAACTTCGAGAACCCAACCAACGACTTTCTGGTCATAATTGACAACATGATGAATCTTGAGCTCCTGTATATTTGCGCAGAATTGACGGGAGATGACGAGTTTCGAAGAATCGCGACGGCTCATGCTCAGACAACCCTACAAAATCACGTTCGGGCTGACAACTCAACTTACCATCTTGTCAATTATAACCCAGAGTCGGGCGAGGCGAAGGGTCGGTATACCATCCAGGGATACGATGACCATAGCTGTTGGAGTCGAGGTCAGGCGTGGGCGTTGTATGGTTATACAACTGTCTACAAGTACACAAAGGACAAGAAGTTCTTGAATGCAGCGAATAATTGTACCAGGTACTTTTGTGACCGCATTGGAAACAATTATGGCGCTGTAGTCTGGGACTTCGATGCGCCACGCTCTCCAGTTATTCTTGACACATCGGCCGCAACAATTGCTTGTTCGGGAATACTACTGTTGTATCAACTGACTGGCGATAACCAATATTTGCCATGGGTAATGCAAATAATGAAATATTGTCTGTCACAGACACTAGCCCCCGAGGGTAGTGATACAGTACTGAGAGACGCAACTGTTAATAATAATAAGGATGCAGTTGATCTATCGTTCCAAACTGGGTTAGTATATGCTGATTACTATTTGTTGGAAGCTGGGAATAGATGGCTCGAAATAAACGAAATAAATTAAGGGATAATTCTTAAAGTTTTTTTTAATTTACTTTAAGAGGCTATTAGAAATTAGGCTCTATGGTTTTATGATTTATAAATCAATAACTATAAGTAATATTAACTTTTTTTATTTTTTTATATAAAGCAATAAATTTAAAATTATATATTTTATATTATAATCTCTTAGCCTTTGTAGCTTGTCTCTTATTACCCATAAACTTTGGTTAAGTACTCTTATATTCTCTTACTCTATTGTAATTAAAGCAACAAATAGCATTTAAATCATTAATATTACACTTTTCGTAACCTCTATAATACGCTTATTAATAAGTCTTCTTAGGCAACTCTACTATACTAGACTTTATACTTTCACATAATACTTTAGTTACCAGTTATAATAAGTAGAAGTGGATTTTATTATAATCAAAAGTTGCTGCTTAAGATTAATCAACGTATTACAGAACTGTAAATGGAAAAGCATTAACCTTTTATATGAAACAAAGTGATATTACTGTTATAAGTCAAAAGTATAAAGAAGCCTTCTTGTCTTTTGAAATAATTTCTTTCTTAACCTCTTAGCATCCTACACTATCCCCCTCAGATTATCAGAACAAAAGTTTCAATACCACACAATCAACCTCCTCTCTATTCAAACAGCATACATCATGGGTTCAAGATCCACTCCGCCCTTATTGCAGCTATATGTCTGGCATCCAGTGCTCATGCCTATTATGGCATAACCATCAACCTGTTCTGGGACTCGAATTGCCAAAGCTATGCGACTAGCTTCCATGTCGACGATACTGTCCCTGGCCACAATTACGGATACTCAGGGGCCCATTCATTCGGCATCATTTCATGCACTACTGATGTTAATGGCGGAAATTGTCAAGCCGTTGTCAACGGCGCTAGTGGTCATTCGGTGGTAGATGGCAAACTTGGAGACTGCGTTGCCTACGATGATTCGAAGGACACTTTGTGGAAGCTTTACATTAATGACTTTATCGAAGGCATCATGAAATAATTCCAACAGTTCTGCTTATACAAACATATCAACACAATGGAAGAGCCACAAAGCACACACGCATCGCACGACTAGTCTAGAAAGATTATATATAATATGCTCTAAGTACTGTATAAATTATAATGGTGCAGTTTAGACTTATATATAATATGCACTTCGCTATGTTATTTTTCTCATTCCTATATGGTTAATGAAAGCTTTATCAGAAAGAATCTAATTGTGGTTTCCAGTACAATACTAAAAATCATGTACACACTCAAAACCTACCTAAATACTTCTCGCTAAACGTAATCTACTTAATAAACATAGCTTATAAGGCAATTTAGAATCTAGTTACCGTAAATGGTTTGATCTTACACACTAATAATTGCAGTGACTGCGACAAAACAATATACAGGCCTCGAGGAAGTCGTTTACTTCTTTTGCCCGTAATGTTTGTAATAGAATCTATACACACAGATGATTACCCTATTACGTCGTTACGCAGCTTTTACAACGACTCATTACCTTAAAAATTTCGTGAACAGTTTTCTTCACGATCTAAAACAGGAGATCTGTGCTAGTGTAATAATCCATAAGTCAGTACTGTTATTAAAGGGTAATGCCTATGCACATGATGACATAGATGGGTTTATTAGCTAATGCGTATCATAACTCATTAAACTAACCGAGGAACTATATTTCCCACCAAATAATTACGCAAGTTAGTTAAGTTATATCTAGATAGTTCTACGATAACAGTGGCAAGATATATAGAGAAACTACCTAAACTAGGTAATCCCATCTCGCGGCTTATTATAGCTCATATCTAATCCTGTGGTATTCACTGGGTGCTAACATATCTATAATTTACGTTGCGATCATTTCTCTTCGTCGCACAATATATTTATGCCTCCCGGCTACTCTTGATATAGAATTTTTCGATAGATTCGAGTCATGGATAGAAGCATATACCCTGTCTCTCAGAAGAGGCTCCGAATCATAGGTATGGAAATCTATGCCTTTAGCATTTTTCAGGCATAGTATCCAAGCTTCCCTCTTATATCTATAAGTACCCTACCTTTTAGGTATCCCCTTACTAAAAACTAGAATACCCGACTAGCTATTAAAATAATAACTTACTTTTTTAATATTAGTTACTTTTCCTGGGCTTTTACTAAAAACTATAGCTATACTTGCTAGATTTTTAAATACTTAGGGGATCAGGAACTTTACTATTATTAAACAGGTAATTATTAAAAACTATAAGAAAACTACCCTTTTAATTATAAAATAAAAAAATACCTTTAATTTTTTTTTTACTTTTAAAAAATAATATTTTTATAAAGCTAATAATATAAAAAATATATTTATTTTAAATTAAATATAAAATAATATTTTAGTATTAGGTTTATAAAAACTAAAAATAATAAAAAACTTATTTTTTTTTTAAAATAATATATAAGAAATAGCTAATATAACCCTTAAATAATAATTTATTATATAAAAGAAAATCCTTAAATAAATAAAAAAGATTAATATTAAGAAAAATATAAAATAAAATATTTTAATTTTTATTACTAAGGTTATAAATAATTACTTAAAAAAATTCTAAGAAAAATATAATTACCTAATTATAAAAGCTACTTATAAAACCTTTTCTTTTATTTTTTAAAATCTTTTAATTTTAAATAGCTAAAATATAAGGCCCCTTAAAAACCCTAAGAAATTAAGTAATAATACCCTTATTACCTAACCTACTCTTAACCCTATATATTAAAAATTAATAAATAAAATTATAATTAATAATAAGAATACTTTTATTAATAAAATCCTTATAAAAATAATTAATAATAAAAAACTTACTTATATAAAAATTATAATTAAAAACTCAGGCTTAGCTAATATATAAAAAAATAATAACTTAAATAATATAGTTAATAGCTATAGTAAAAGGCTAGCCCTTATTATAGTTAATAAAACTAGAAATTTAAAAATAATTATTAATAATTATATTTTTATTTAGGTTTTACTAGATTATATATAAAAAAAAATAATAAATATTAGGGCTAAATAAAAATTTATAAAATTTAAAAAATTAAAAGCAGAAAATATTACTTATTTCTAGAAAATAAACTTTAATTATATTTTTAAAATTAAAAAAAAATAAATAAAAGAAAAAATTTTAGGTTTTAGTTTTATAACTATAATATATAATTTTAAAATTAAAAAAATATATATATAAAAAAATTTTCTTATTTATAAAATACCTAAAACTTATATAAATATTTTAAGTATATATTTAATAAAATAATTAGTTTAAACTAAAGCCTAGGCTAAGGCTTAGGTTACTAACCCTTTTATAACTTATACTAA
Organism: Trichoderma sp. TW21990_1; assembly: GCA_010015515.1. Taxonomy (NCBI): domain Eukaryota; kingdom Fungi; phylum Ascomycota; class Sordariomycetes; order Hypocreales; family Hypocreaceae; genus Trichoderma; species Trichoderma sp. TW21990_1. The sequence continues at coordinate 150,962 of ML974124.1, forward strand.
AATACCTTTTAAAAAAACTTTAAATATATATAATTATTTTATCTCTTTTATTAAAAATATTAAGCCAGGCTTTTACTTTTTTAAATATTTAATACTAGTAAAAAAAAAAATTTAAAAACCCTAGGTTTTTTAATATAAAAAATACCTAGGCTTTTATAACTTAAGGAATTATATTTAAATACTCTAGTATAAAAAATATAAGAAACTAGAAAAAACCTATAGTAATAATATATATAATAATTACCCTAACCTCCTTTAATATATAAATTATAATAGCTTTTATAAGTTAAATATTATAGGCTATTATACTAAACCTAAAATTAAAAATAAAATAAAAAATTACTTAATTAGGGATTAACTTAAGTTAATTTAAGATTTTAGTATAAAAAACTTTTTTAAAACTTACTTACTTATTTTATTTATAGCCCCTAAAAATTTTACTTATATTTATAAGCCTTTTTCTAATACCTTAGCCCCTGCAGGATCTTAACTTATATTTAATATAATAATAAAAGTAGATTTAAAATTTAAAAATAAGAAAATATTAACTAAAAAAAATATTTTTAAGTAATTTATTATAATAATATAAGAAAATATAAATATAAATAATACTAGATTTACTTTAGTAGGTAATAAATTCCTGGGAAATAGTAAATAATAAAATATTAATATTACCTTTATTATAAAAATACTAGCTTTAAGATTTTTTAGGCTAATATTAGTAAAAATAGCTTTATTTAAAATATTACTTTTTTTCTAGCTTAGGAAAATAATTATAATATAATACTTATCTAAGAATTTTATATTTAATAAAATAATAACTTAGGTAAATAATAAACTAAAAATTACTTAAGCTACTAAGCCTATAACCCCTTTAATAATTAAAAGGAAACTAAACTTTTAATTCTTATATTTATTAAAATTTTACTTAATTTTTTAAATAAATAAATTTCCCCCCTTAAGTTAAAAAATAAATATATTTGCTAAATTAGATTTTATAAGTATATAATTATTAATATATATTATAAAATAATAAATAATATTATTATAAAAACCTTTATTAAATAAAAAACCCTTTCCCCTAGAATTATATTTATAAAAAATTTTAATATAATATATTAGCTATAATAATTAGGCAAGGCCTTAAATATAATAGGAAATAAAATAATAATATAGGCTAAGTCCTATAATCTTTTTCTTTTACTAATTAATTCCTTAACTAAGGCCTTAGGAAAATATATTAATTTTATTTTTTTTAATTACTTAATTTCCTTTAATATAAAATATATATTTAATATTAGCTTTAATTATTTTATAATTATTATAACTTTTTTAAAGCCCCTTAAAATAATTCTAGAAATAGGTAAAAAATATATTTTAATAAAATACTAGGAAAATTTTAAATAATTTATATATACTTTTACTTAAACCTTTCCTATAATTAACTTAACTTTTTCCTTTAGTAAAAACCTAAATAAAAATATTAAAGTTTTATAAGATTTTTTTAAAAATATTATAAAAATAATTAGGAAAACCTAATATTAGAATAACTATAATACCCTATAATAGATAAATAAGTATAAGAAAGCCTAATATACTCTTAATTATATTAAATAAGGTATAATAAAATATAAAAAAGCTAGAAAAAACCTAAAAGTAATAGTTAAGTATTATAAATAAGTATATTAAAATAAAATTATTAGTAATATTTTAGTTACTAGAAATATTTAGATAATAGTAAAATAATAAAAGGCTATTAATTATTTTTAACCCCCTTTTTTAATAAATAAAAATATAAATATCTTAAACCTAATAAAAAAAATTATTTATTTTAAAAATAAATTTTTAAATAAAAATTAATAAAAAAAAATATTCCTAACCCCTAAGAACTAGAATTATTAGTTAATAATAATATTAAATAAAATACCTTAGTTATAAAAGCTAAGGCTAAAAAAACTATTATAAAATCTAGTAATATAATCCCAGGGGCTAATAATATTTTAGTAATATTACTATAACTAACCTAGCTAATAATAGGTAAATATATTATAGATTTATTTAAAAGCTACTTAGTAATTAAATATTACCCTTTTTTATTTAAAAAAATAAAAGTAATTATTATTTTAAAGCCAGGTAAATTAAAAATAATATATATTATATATAAAAGCTATAGATTTATTTCCTTACTTTTATATATTAGAAAAAAACTAGAAAAATTACTAGTTAAAAAAGTAATTATACTAGTAATAAAATATAAACTATTTCCCCTATAATATTTTAAAGTTTTTCCTAAAAAATTAACTATTAACCTAATAGCCTGCCTTATATATAATATAAAAATAGCCCTAGCTAAAGGTTTTATTACTATATTTCTAACTTTTAATATTTTAAAAGCTTTTAATATTATTATATATAACTACCTTATTCTAAAACTTAAAAAATAAAATTAACTTATATTTTTTATTAAATAAATTAAGTTTTTTATAAATAATAAAAAAACAGGAGTTTAAAATAATTATAATATAACTTTTTTAAATATTAAGCTTAAATATAAGGCCCCCTAAAAATCCCTTATATCCTTAATTATTTTAATACTATACTTCTCCCTTATACTAAAAATAAATAACCTAAATATATATTTTAGTTATATTAATAATATTATAATTTATATTATTAGATCTAATACTAGAAAAATAACTAGAAAATTATAATAGAAATTATAAAATACCCTTAACTAGGGGTAATAAAATACTATTTCCTTTAACCTAAATAAAATAAAACTTATTTACTTTTACTATACCAGGAATTATATTTATAAAAAAAAAATAAATTTTAAAAAAAAATTTATTTTTCCCTAAATATTTATATAATAACTAAAAGTCTACTTTAACTCTAGACTTTTATTTAAAAAATATATAAAAGTTATTATAGGAAAAATATTTAAAATAGTAAATTTCCTTAAATCTCTTAATAAAATATAAAAAAACTCCTTTTCCTAATATTATAGTAATTATAGTAAAAGCTTATATAATATTAATTACTTTTTATAATATAAAAGCTTAGTAATTAAAAAATAAAAAATAGAATATTACCTATTTTAATAAATAAATATTTATAAGTATTACTAAACTAATAAATAAAATAAATAAAGTTTTTTAAATAATAATTAAAGCTATAATCCTTACTTAAAAAACTATAAATATAATTATTATATATAAACAGTCTAGGATTCTTATAGTAATAATAGCCCTAGTATAAGCTAAATTTTATATATTAGTTAAGTTTACTAGCCTAAATAAGAATTATTCTATTAATAAAAAAATTAATAAAAAACTTTCTTTTAGTTTTCCTAGGATTAGATTATAATAAACTACTGCCTTAGTTAATAAAATAATTAAAAAAAATTTTTTATAAAAAATAATAATATAATATTACCAGGACTAGACTTTTATAACTTAAATAAGGTAAAAATAATAGAAAAATATTTTAAATTCCTAGATTCCTTATCTAAATTAATTATTTTTATATATTTTAATAAATTATAAAATAAAACTAGAAATATAAAATAAGGAGTAATTATTTTTTATAATTATAAAAATTTTTTTTATATAACTTTTTCTTTAATATTAAAATATATAATATAAAAGTAATTAAAGCTTTTAAGGCTATAAAACTAGCTAAAATAAAAGCTAAAAAAAACCCAAATATTAAAGAAATTCTCTTATTTTTTAATAACTTATTAATAATTAATAAAATCCTAGAAATTATACTAGTCTTATTATAAAAAGCTTATATAAAATTAAAAAAAATAGCTAAAAAACTATAATCTTATATTACTATTAAAGTTACTTAAGTACTAAAATATAAAAATATATTAAAAAATAAAAAAATAAATAAACTAGTAAAAAAAAGTTTAAAATTTCCGGGAATTACTAATAATATTTTAATAATTACTTATATTAAAAAATAAGTAAAATTAAAAAAAAAATAAATACTAGAAATATACTAATACTAAAATACCCCTAGGTATTATAAATAATAAAGGCTAGGTACCCTAATAATATTACTAAAATTATATTTATTATAAATTATTTTTTATAAGCTCCTAGCTAAAAAATTAAAATATAGGGATTTCCAGGAATATTATAAAAGATTTAGATATAAAATATAATTTACTTATAAGTATAATAAACCTAAATTATAAAAATATTTTATAAAATATTAAATAATAGTTTTTTTTTTATTAAATATCCCAGAAAAAAAACTCCTATAAAAAATTATATATTTTACTTACTTACTTAATAATAAAAAATATAAAAAATTTTAGAAATTAATAAAAAAAACCAGCCCCTATAGCCCCCCCCCCTTAAATATAAATTAATCCCCCCTTTCTTTATTATATTAAAATATAATAAACGCGGACTCTAAACTATAGCTTTTACTATTCTAGTACTTAAATAAGGACTTATATAACTAGTTTACTTAGTAGACGTAAATAATAAAATAAATAAACAAACAATTTTCAGGCGTAGCATAGGCAATAGCGCCCGCGAGGTTTGCGCATAAAAAGAGCCAATTAAGCCATCACTGAACGATTATATTTGACGCGAGTCTAAATAGTCGGCTATATATTGAAGCACAGTGGTCTTTTTTTGACATATAGGCCGGAGAAAATATTGCCCCTTATAATCAGCCAATACTCCTCTAGCAGCATCGGTTAACATTTTCCTGTTTAACTTATGATTGAACGTTACAAAAGACCAAAGGATTCTCGATCAAAGATTTTCAACATAGATCGAGCTCCACTGAAAAGACAAGGTAAATACGAATGATTGTAAATCGTTGTATATGATCGGAAATACAACACTACCTACGACTTCAATTACAAATCTAGTGGTCCGATATTAGAAAAGCGTGGTCCGACGGCGAAAAGCATGGTCCGATAGGACTCATCCTGATCCGACTCATTTGAATCGACTGGAACTCCACGCTAGGGCGTATTGCGTGCCTATGGATCCACCGGATCAATGAATGTTACTAGCAATTGTATGAAAGAACGTCTATATATATGTATTCCACGGGGTATATTAATCCAACAGAGCACAATTCAAATCTATTTCTCTATGTTAAGCAACAAGAAATTCCACAGTATCTCCATGACCACTACACTGCATGCAGATCCATCGAACCGAGCCCGTACAGTAATTGTGACTGGAGCAAATGGCTATATAGGCGCTGCCGTGTGTCGAGCCTTTGTCGGAGCCGGCTGGAGGACCTTTGGTCTTGTTCGAAAACTCGAGGCAGTGGAAGACCTAGTGGCGGCTGAAGTTATACCCGTTGTTGGTGATCTTACAGACCTCAGCTTTCTTGACTTGGTCTACGAAAAGGCCACTATTTTTGATGCTATTATCAGTTGTACTGAGAACCTCTCAGAATATGCAGATCATTTCCTCGAGGTTATAACGCTCGTCAAAATCTTGGCTGAGAGAAGTAAGCACGATGGTGTTCGTTCTTTAGTTCTTTGGTCGTCTGGTTGCAAGGATTACGGGACGACCGAGGTCCACGGATCTCCTACACTATCTCCGCATACAGAGACGTCCCCCACCAATCCCCCAGAGTTCCTCCGTCCGAGGACTGAGAACTGCCTGCGTATCTTCGACTATGGCGAAACTTTTGACGCTGCTCTACTCCGACCCACAAGTGTATTTTGCCGTAGTGGCAGCTATTACGGAGCAATGCTGTCTTGGGTTGCAGCCGAGGCGGCGGCCAAGGCCAACACACTGAAAATCCCAGCGAACCCTGAAAGCATTATGCATGCGACTCATGTGGACGATTGTGGCACAGCTTATCTAGCTATTGCCGAGCACGCAGATCGACGTGAGATTAATGGGAAGACATTTAATATATCTGGATACCGGTATGAAACAGCGAGAGAGGTCGGGGAAGCCCTGGCAAATGATGACGGGTTTAAAGGCGGGGTAGAATTCATTCCTCCTGATGAAGCAGCACCATCATTTCCTGAAGGGCTACACATTGTTTTTAGCTTTAGCCAATGGGTCAGCAGTGATAATCTTCGCCAGCTTACAGGCTGGACTGATCGTGGCCCACTGTTCTCGGCAAATTTGAGTATCTATCGACGAGCTTATAAAGCAGCTCATCAGCGAGGAAATACTAACATTATGCCTATCGAGACGAGGATCAGCAGCAATTTTGGGAGACATGGATCCAACTGATAGCAAAATATAAACTCAATCAATTCACTTCAATCGTATCGAGAACTTGACGCACAGTAACAGGTGTTATACCGAAAAAGAGGCAATATGAGGTGTCTCCTTGTATTTGGCCTCTAATTGCGGTAATAATTACACAAAGGATCTGGAACTTTGGCTACAGATTCCTTTTGCCTATAATTTAACACTATTAAATAAATCGAATAATGTGATATCTCGATGCAATATTTACTTAGTAGTAATATTACCTTATGGCATTATCTTTTATAAGAATATTTCTAATAGTAATACTATATGTTTCTTATTATTTATTTATTTATTTTATTATTTATATTTATTAAGTAAACTAGTTATATAAGTCCTTATCTAGGCACTAGGATAATAGGAGCTATAGTTTAGAGTCTGCGTTTATTATATTTTAATATAATAAAGGGAAGGGGGTATTAATTTATATTAGGGGGGGGGGGGCTATAAAAACTAGTTTTTTTTATTAGTTTCTAAAATTCTTTATATTTTTTATTATTAAGTAAGTAAATAAAATATATAGCTTTTTATAAAAGTTTTTTTTCTAAGATATTTAATAAAAAAAGGGCTATTATTTAATATTTTATAAAATATTTTTATAATTTAGGTTTATTATATTTATAAGTAAATTATATTTTATATTTAAATTTTTTATAATATTCCTAGAAGTTCTTATATTTTAATTTTTTAGCTAAAAACTTATAAAAAATAATTTATAGTAATTATAATTTTAGTAATATTACTAGGGTACTTAACCCCTATTATTTATAATATTTAGGGGTATTCTAGTATTAGTATATTTTTAATATTTATTTTTTTTCTAATTTTACTTATTTTTTAATATAAATAATTATTAAAATATTATTAGTAATTCCTAGAAGTTTTAAATTTTTTTTTATTAGTTTATTTATTTTCTTATTTTTTAATATATTTTTATATTCTAGTACTTAAGTAATTTTAATAATAACCTAGGGTTATAATTTTTTAGCTATTTTCCTTAATTTTATATAAACTTTTTATAATAAAGCTAGTATAATTCCTAGAATTTTATTAATTATTAATAAGTTATTAAAAAATAAAAGAATTTTTTTAATATCTGGGTTTTCCCTGGTTTTTATTTTAGTTAGTTTTATAGCTTTAAAAACTTTAATTACTTTTATATTATATATTTTAATATTAGAGAAAAAGCTATATAAAAAAAAAATTTATAATTATAAAAAATAACTATTTCTTATTTTATATTTCTGGCTTTATTTTATAATTTATTAAAATATATAAGAATAATTAACTTAAGTAAAAAATCTAGGAGCTTAAAATATTTTTCTATTACTTTTACTTTACCTAAGCTATAAAAATCTAATTTTAATAATATTATATTATTATTTTTTATAAAAAAAAAATCTAATTATTTTATTAACTAAAGTAATAATTTACTATAATTTAATCCTAGGGAAACTAAAAGAAAGCTTTTTATTAATTTTTTTATTAATAGAATAATTCTTATTTAGGCTAGTAAACCTAGCTAATATATAAAATCTAGCCTATATTAAGGCTATTATTATTATAGGAATCCTAGATTTTTTATATATAATAATTATATTTATAATTTTTTAGGCAGGGATTATAACTTTAGCTATTATTTAAAAACTTTATTTATTTTTATAATAAACCAGTGTCTATAGGTTAGTATAGATTATATAATTCCCAAGGGATAAACCTGTGGTTCTAGGTTTATATTAGCAGAGTAGTTAAGTTAGTAGGCGGGTAATTTTATTATATAGCTTAGTAAATAGTAATAAAAAGGATCTTTATATTCTAATTTAATTATATTATAAATACTTATGCTAATATAGTACTATAATAATAACTAGCTATCTAAGTATTCTAATAAGTAATATAAATATAACTTATATATCTAGTTATATATTCTAGATTATTATAGATTATAGATAATTCTTATTAATCTATTCCTAGAATTAATAGGATTTACTAATAATTTATATTAATTTATCCCTAAAATTAATAAAACTTACTATTAATTTATATTAACCTAATATTTATTAGTATATTAGTCTTATATTTATCCAGGGGCACCTAGCTAATAGGCCTATTATTATAATTATATAAGTTAGGTTATAATATAATATCCCCCCTTTTTTAGTCTTATTCTTAAAACTAGGGTATTTTAGTATATAAATATTTACTTTTCCCTTTTCTTAAGTAAGTATTTTTCTTTCTTTTCCTTAATATTACTTATTTCTATTAATAATTATAAATTCTTATATATAAAAATCTATAATATTTTCTAATAGAAATCTAAAAAAAAAAAACTAAATAAAAGTATTATTTTTACTATAATTATTTTATCTAATCTTATTAAGATAAAACCTTATTAATTTTATAAAAAGCAAAATATTAAATATTTGGTATTTAAGTTAGATTCTGGCTATTATATTAAATATATTAAGGCTTATAAGTCTTATTATAAGGTATTTCTTTCTCTTTAATAATTATTATATATTTCTTATTATTATAATTAATTAAATAGTAAAATTAAAGCTATTAAGAAAAAGATTATAAATCTTATAATAAAAGTTACTTATTTTTATAAATAAAGAAAAGAATAGTCAGAGAAAGTAGCGTATATTATATCTCGGGGTATTAATAATCTAGAAGAGTTAGAGTATATTAAAAAGGCAAAGTATAAGGCAGCGGATATTATTTATTAGGCTTATTTATTAATACCTAATTTAGGTAATTCCAGGGCTTAGGGTTTTTTTATTTTTAGTTAGCTAAGTTTTAAATTAAATCCTTTTTTAATAACTTTTTTAGGTTTAGTTATTAATAAAAATTATTAACTAGCGTTTTTATATATTTAAAGTTTTTAATAGGTTCTTATATATTTTCAGTATTATTATAGTTTTTTTATTTTATAAGATACTTGGGTAAGTATATTTAGTTATTAAATCTAATTTATATAATTTTTTTAACTTTATATTTGAGTTTTTTGCCTTTAATTCTAATTTTATTATAAATAATTTCTCTTATATTTTTATTTACTAGTACTTTTTCTAGTAGTAAAATATAAAATATTAAATATAGTATATATCCTTGTTTTCCTTCTTATACTAAAATATTAAGTTTATAATTTATATTTTTAATTTTTCTTAAGATTTTATAAGGTCTAAGTTTCTTAAAATTAAGCTTATTACTTGGCCTATTTATTCTAATATATGTAATATTTTTATTTTATAAGTATTATAGTAGGTAAATTATATTTCCCTCCTAAAGGTTTAATCCTCTAATTTTTTTATTATTTATAAATTTTAATATTCTTTTTTAATAAACTTAAACTAAACTTATAGTTTTTTATAGAGTTTTTTTATATTATTAGCTATAATAATAGCTTTTTCTGCATTTTCTTTTTTCCTGGGTAGCTTATGGAAATCTAGCTTATATCTATAATTAGTATAATATAGCAAGTATTCTATAAATTCTACTAGAGTACTATTATAGGAAATTTATATAAGTAGTAAAAGTTTAACCTAATTATCTTAGTTAAAGTTAATATAATATTATAAGTATATTTTAATAATTTAGTTAATTTTTTCTATTTATTTATTTATTTATAAGTAATAAGCAGTACTAGCCTTATAATTAGTTCTAAGTTTTATTATTAGTAATTACTAAAATTTAAATATAAATATAAATCCTTTATTTAAAATAATTTTATTTAGTAATTTATAATTATAATAAATATATCTGAAAAACTAGTATACTAGGTCTCTGGTATTACTTAATTTTTTTTATAAGATAAAATAAGTTATTTTTATAAGTTAATTAACTATAATAAATATATTATCCTAAGTATTTCTGCTTATAGGTTTTTTAGAAGATAGTAGCTTAATTATATAATTAAATAAAATAGATTCCTATATTTTTTCTGGAACTGGTAAAAATTATAGTTTTTTATAAGGGAGGTATTATCTTACTTTAGTTTTTTTATATATAATATATTTAGCTAATATCTTTTATATTTATTTCTTAATTTTATTAAACTTATAATATTTTTTAACTTATTTAATAATTTTACGAATTCCTTTATATTTATTAAGTTAATATATATAAATATTCTTAATTATTTTTTCTTTAAGTTCTTTTAGTACTTAGATAAGTTTATCTAATATTAGATATTTTTTATTTATAAAAATATTTTCGGGATATTATTTATTTTTCTAATTCTTAATATATTCCTTAATATTATCTATAATAGAATTATCTATCTTAATTTAGTATAGGGTATTAATAAATTAAAATATTAGGTTTCTGTTTTTATTATTTTCTAATACTTATACTTTAACTTCTAGAATTTTTTTAAAAAGGTCCAGTTATCTGCTAAAAGCATCTGCTCTTCTATTATTTATTCCCTTATAGTATTTAATAATTAATTTAAACTCTAAGAGTTTTTTATAATATTTAACCTATTTATAAAATAATTCCTAAATAATTATAAAATAAGTAATATTTCTGTAATTTATAAGAATTATTACAGGAAACTTATTTTTTTTATAGTAATATCTCTAATATTTTTTGCTAAGAATTTTATAAATAGCTATAAATTCCTTATTATAAATAAAATATTAAAGTTCTAGTTTATATAATTTCTCTAAGAAATAAGTAACTAATTTTAGTTATTTTTTTTTATTTAGTTAACTAAAGACTACTCTAAGGGCATAGTCTAAAATATTAGTTTTAATAGTTATAGGTTTCTCTAGGTTAAATATAATAAGTATAGGTTTACTAATTAAGGCTTTTTTAAGTTTATTAAAAGCTTTTTATATATCTAGTAATTATATAAATTTTTAATCTTTTTTTATTAAGTCTATAAGTAATATAGCAATTTTTATAAAATTCTTAATAAACTATTAGTAATAATTAGCAAATCCTAAAAAGCTTTAAATTTCCTTAATATTTTTTAGTAATTTCTATTTTTTAATTACTTTAATTTTTTCCAGGTTTATTTAAATTTCTCCTAGTATAATAATATATTTAAGAAAAGTAATCTTCTTATTATAAAATTAATATTTCTCAGGTTCTATAAAAAGTTTATTATTTTATAGTATTTATAATACTTATCTAATATATTTCTTATATTTTTTATATTTTTTAAATAAATAAAAATATTATTAAAGTATATAATAATAAATAATCTATATAATTTTATAATATATAATTAATTATTTATTAAAATATTACTAGAGTATTAGTAAATCTAAAAGATATTATTTTATATTTATATAATCTATAATAAGTTTAGAAAATAGTTTTTTATTTATATCTTTCTTTTATATAAATTAGGTTATAGGCTCCCTTAAAGTTTACTAGGGTAAAGATATTAATATCCTATAATTAATCTCTGATTTCTGAAATTAAAAGTAATAGTATAATATCTTTTCTAGTTATTATATTTAACTATTAATAATCTATAACTAATTATAATTTACTATTTTTTTTAAGTATAAATATAATAAGGTAACTAGCTAAAAATTTAAATAATCTAATATATCCTTTTCTTAGCTAGTCTTTGATTTATTTATTTAAAATTTTAAATTTAATAATACTAAAACTATAGATTTTATTAAATATTAATATCTTACTATTAATAAGTTTAATTTTATAATCCTATTAGCTATATTCTAGTAATCTAGTTTCAAGTTTTTTATTAAAGACTTTTATACCCTGGAGTTTTATTAATATATTAGCTAATTTATTTAATTTTACTAGGTCTCTGGATACTAGTTCTTTAACTTTTCTTATAATTATATTAAAGAAACAAATATATTTTTTTTTTAGTTTTTTAATATATTTAATTTTTATAATATTTTTATTTATAATAATTTCTTTTTCTGGGATTTTATTTTCCTAAAATTATATTTTTTTTATAATTTTTTTTATATATTTTTATTTTTTTTATAATATAATAGCTTCTAGTACTTAGGTTAGGAATATCTTAATATTTAATTACTTATTTTAATTAAGTTATAATTTTACTAATATTTTAGTTAATTAAATATAAGTTTACTATTTTATATAACCTCTTATCTAATTAATATCTAGGTTATATATTCTAAGCTAATTATATTCTAGGAGAATATTATATCCTGTAATATCTAAAATATTAAACTAAACTAAATTAGTTAAGTTACTAAACTAAAATATAAAGTAATTAGTCTTATAATCTATAATTCTATTATTATATAAAAGCTATTATTATTTAATACTTATAAGTAAATAGGGGTTTTTTTTCTTATAGTTAGGTAATTATAAGTAATTTACTAGTTAAGGTATAATATAACTTATACTTGCTTTATTATTAATATATATAATAATATAATATTCTTTTAAAATTCCAGGAATTCTAAATTCTTATTTTATTCTTTTTTAAATTATATTAAGGTTATATATAATTATATTATTAGTATTAAGGTATTTATTATTATATTATTTATTATAATAGTTTTTTTTATATAAAGCTTATATTTCTATATTATTAAAGTTTTATTTATTAAATTCTTTAAAGTAAATATTATCTAAGTTTATAAAAAACTATATAGGTTCTGGAGTTCTAATATTATATTTAGTATACTAGTAATATTTTTCCTTAAAAATATATCTATTAGTAAACTAGTAATATTTTTTAATATCCTTTTAGCTAGCTTTATATTTCCTATTATAGCAGTATCCTTTTATATAATTTTTAAAGTCATATCCTTATTAACTTAGGTTTTATATTATATATTATAGTATAAGGTATTATTCTCTGTATTTAATATATCTGGTAATATTATATAAAGAAAATTCTTCCTATTAATATATATATAGGTTATGGGTATAATATTATTTAGTAATTTTCTATTTAAGGTATTACTTATAGAAAAATTCTTAGTATTTGCCTGGGCTATTTTTTTTATAGTTTTAGATAAATAAGATTTTTTAAATATTTTCTTTTATTTTTAATACTGCTTTATTATTATAGTAGGATATAGCAGGTTAAGTGCTTATATAATTGGATATTCTAAAATATTTATTTTTACAGATATATTTTCCTGTTTTTCTTTAAGGAAATATTCCTCTAGGGTTATAGTCTAGGAGTCCTTTTCCTTTTTATTAGCTTTTTCTTACAGGTAATATATAATAATAGTAGGTATTTTATTAAGTAGTAGGTAAGCTTTTAAAAGAATAGCTAGTATATTATTAATATTGCCTTTTTATTTATATTCTTTTACTTATTTTTCTAGAATTATAAGTTTAGTATATTATTCTTTAAGTTATACTATATTTTTATTAATAATTCTATTATTCCTATATTTATTATTATCTAATTATTTAAAATATAAGATAATATTAAGGGTTTTCTTAGGTTTCAGGGCTTTAAAAAAATATCTAGTTATTTTTTTTTTTTTTTATAAATAAAGCAGTTATTATTATAATATCCTGTCTAGTAAAAAATAATATAAGATATAGGGTTTATAATATTAACTATTTTCTTATTTTTAGGTTCTGGAATAGGCATAAAATCCTTTTTTCCTTTTTTTTAGGAGCTTTATAATATTTTTTAATATAACCCTTTTTTTTATAATTATAATATTTAATATTTTTATATTATTCTTAGATAATATTTATAATCTATTTTATTTTTCTGGGTTTACTATTATTATTATTAATAAAATATTTTTTTATTTCTTTCCTTAATTTACTTAATATTATAAATTCTATTTAAATTAGAAATTCCTGAATTTTTTTTTTTTCTTTTCTTATTTTTATTCCTAATTATAATTATTTATATTAATAACTTACTGGGTATAATTAATAAAGCTAATTTTCTTTTAATCTATTTTATATATTTTATCTTTAACCTTAGGTTTTAGGCTTTAATAATATACCTTTTTTTTTATTTCTTTTATTTAATTAACCTTAATTAAAAATTATAGAAAAATAATAATATATTTAAATAAAGCTTTCTTTTAGGTAAGTATTTTAAAATCTTTTTCTATTTTTTATTTTTTATTTATTATTCTAAAAGATTTTTTAAGTTAATTATAGAAATCTTTATATATATTAAAAATATTTTTTATTTATTATTTCTAGTTTTTAAAAGTATTAACTTTATAATTTTATATAATAAGTTATACTTATTCTTTAGCTACTTTAGTAAAATAAGTAATAATAAAAATAATCTTATTATTATTTTCTTCTAGTATATTAGGAAAATATCTAAAATAAATATTAAATTTTATAAAATATTTTTCTATTTTATATAATTTTTTATTATAAAAATTAGGTCTTTTAGGTTATAGGATTTTACTTTTTTCCTTTTTTTTTTCCTTAAGGGTAGTAATTTCTATTTTAAGGGCTATAATTTTAGCTTATTATTTCTTATTTAAAAGTTAAGGCTATAAATTATTTATATTATTTTAAATACTAATATTATTATCTAAATAATTACTTTAAGCTTTACTTTTATAATTTATATTATTATCTAAAACTTAAAAACTTATAAGATATTTTTAGGGGTTTTTTATTACTTATAGGTCTAAGGTAATTATCTGAATAAGAGTTATTATTATATAATAAACCAGTATCTATAAATTAGTATAGATTATATAATTCCTAAGAAATAAACCTATAGTTCTAGGTTTATATTAGTAAAGTAGTTAAGTTAGTAGGCAGGTAATTTTATTATATAACTTAATAAATAATAATAAAAAGGATCTTTATATTCTAATTTAATTATATTATAAATACTTATACTAATATAGTACTATAATAATAACTAGTTATTTAAGTATTCTAATAAGTAATATAAATATAATTTATATATCTAGTTATATATTCTAGATTATTATAGATTATAGATAATTTTTATTAATCTATTCCTAGAATTAACAGGACTTGCTAATAATTTATATTAATTTATTCCTGGAATTAATAAGACTTGCTATTAATTTATATTAACCTAATACTTATTAGTATATTAGTCCTATATTTATCCAGGGGCGCCTGGCTAGTGGGCCTATTATCGCAACTATATAGGTTAGGTTATGATAATTTTATTTATTAATTTAATAATATTTATAAATATTTATTTATTAAGGTAAGTAATATTTTATTTTTTAATCCCTGGCTATTAAACTTTTATATTATAAAAAGCTATTAATATTATATAAGCTTTTACTATAATTATTATAATATTAGGGGGGGAGTTTTTTTATATTTTATTAAGGAATTTAAGGAAATTTATTATTTTAAATGCTTTTTTTATAATAATTTTTATATATTTTTTAAATAAAAGTCTAGAATTAAAATAAATTTCTAGTTATTATATAAATATTTAAGAAAAAATATTTTTTTTTTTAAAATTTTTTTTTTTTTATAAATATAATTCCTGGTATAGTAAAAATAAATAAATTCTATTTTATCTAGGTTAAAAAAATAATATTTTATTACCCTTAGTTAAAGGTATTTTATAATTCCTATTATAGTTTTTTAATTATTTTTCTAGTATTAAATTTAATAATATAAATTATAATATTATTAATATAACTAAAATATATATTTAAGTTATTTATTTTTAATATAAGGGAGAAGTATAATATTAAAATAATTAAAGATATAAGAAACCCTTAAAAAGCCTTATATTTAAGCTTAGTATTTAAAAAAATTATATTATAATTATTTTAAACTCCTGCCCTTTTATTACTTATAAAAAACTTAATTTATTTAATAAAAAATATAAGCTAGTTTTATTCTCTAAGTTTTAAAGTAAAATAATTATATATAATAATATTAAAAGCTTTTAAGATATTATAAATTAAAAATATAATAATAAAGTTTTTAGCTAGGGCTATTTTTATATTATATATAAAACAGGCTATTAAGTTAGTAATTAATTTTTTAGGGAAAGTTTTAAAATATTATAAAAAAAATAGCCTATATTTTATTACTAGTATAATTATTTTTTTAGCTAGTAATTCCTTTAATTTTTTTCTAATATATAAAAGTAAGGAAATAAGTTTATAGCTTTTATATATAATATATATTACTTTTAATTTACTTAGTTTTAGAATAATAATTACTTTTACTTTTTTAAATAAAAAAAGGTAATATTTAATTATTAAATAATCTTTAAATAAGTTTATAATATATTTACCTATTATTAGCTAGGCTAGTTATAATAATATTACTAAAATACTATTAGCCCCTAGGGCTATATTACTAAATCTTATAATAGCTTTTTTAGCCATAACTTTAATAACTAAAATATCTTATTTAATATTATTATTAACTAATAATTCTAGTCCCTAAGGGTTAGGAATATTTTTTTTTATTAATTTTTATTTTAAAAGTTTATTTCTAAAATAAATAATTTTTTTTATTAGGTCTAAGATACTTATATCTCTGCTTATTAATAAAAGAGGTTAGAAATAATTAATAATTTTTTATTATTTTACTATTATTTAAATATTTCTAGTAACTAAAGTATTACTTATAATTTTATTTTAATATACTTATTTATAATACCTAACTATTATTTTTAGGTTTTTTTTAGCTTTTTTATATTTTACTATACCTTATTTAATATAACTAAAAGTATACTAGGCTTTTTTATATTTATTTATTTATTATAAAATACTATAGCTATTTTAGTATTAGGTTTTTCTAGTTACTTTTATAATATTTTTAAAAAAGTTTTATAAAGCTTTAATACTTTTATTTAAGTTTTTACTAAAAAAAGAAATTAAGTTAATTATAAAAAGGGTTTAAGTAAAAATATATATAAATTATCTAAAAGTCTTTTAATATTTTATTAAAATATATTTTTTACTTATTCCTGGGGTTATTTTAAGGGGCTCTGGGAAAGTTATAATAATTATAAAATAATTAAAGCTAGTATTAAATATATATTTTATATAAGAAAAGGTTAGGCAGTTAAAAAAAATAAAGTTAATATATCTTTTTAAGGCCTTAATTAAGGAATTAATTAATAAAAGAAAAAGATTATAGGACTTAGCCTATATTTTATTATTTACTATCCCCCAGAAACTTATTACCTATTAAAGTAAATCTAATATTATTTATATTTATATTTTCTTATATTATTATAATAAATTATTTAAAAGTGCTTTCCTTAACTAATATTTCCTTATTCTTTAACTTTAAATCTACTTTTATTATTATATTAGGTATAAATTAGGATTTTACTAGGACTAAAATACTAAAAAAGAGCTT
This sequence comes from Trichoderma sp. TW21990_1, assembly GCA_010015515.1. NCBI lineage: Eukaryota > Fungi > Ascomycota > Sordariomycetes > Hypocreales > Hypocreaceae > Trichoderma > Trichoderma sp. TW21990_1. The sequence goes on from ML974124.1 coordinate 168,505, forward strand.
ATAAGTATAAGTAAAATTTTTAAAAACTATAAATAAAGTAAATAAGTAAGTTTTAAAGAAATCTTTTATATTAAAATCTTAGATTAACTTAAGCTAATTCCTAGTTAGATAGTTTTTTACTTTATTTTTAATTTTAAGTTTAATATAATAATTTATAGCCTTTAACTTATAAAAACTATTATAATTTATATATTAAATAGGGTTAGGGTAGTTATTATATATATTATTATTATAAGTTTTTTCTAGTTTTTTATATTTTTTATATTAAAATATTTAAGTATAGTTTTTTAGGTTATAAAAGCCTAGGTATTTTTTATATTAAAGAACCTAGGGTTTTTAAATTTTCTTTTTTACTAATATTAAATACTTAAAAAAGTAAAAGCCTAGCTTAATATTTTTAGTAAAAAAAATAAAATAATTATATATATCTAAGGTTTTCTTAAAAAATATTTTAATATAAATTATAAAAGGGTTAGTAGCCTAGGCCTTAGCCTAGGCTTTAACTTAAACTAGTTATTTTATTAAATATATACCTAAAGTATTTATATAAATTTTAGGTATCCTATAAATAAGAAAACTCTTTTATATATATATCTTTTTAATTTTAAAATTATATATTATAATTATAAAACTAAAACTTAAAATTTTTTCTTTTATTTATTTTTTTTTAATTTTAAAAATATAATTAAAGTTTATTTTCTAAAAATAAATAATATTTTTTATTTTTAGTTTTTTAAATTTTATAAATTTTTATTTAGCCCTAATATCTATTATTTTTTTTATATATAATCTAGTAAAACCTAAATAAAAATATAATTATTAATAATTATTTTTAAATTTCTAGTTTTATTAACTATAGCAGGGGCTAGCCTTTTACTATAATTATTAATTATATTATTTAAATTATTATTTTTTTATATATTAGCTAAGCCTAAGTTTTTAATTATAATTTTTATATAAGTAAATTTCTTATTATTAATTATTTTTATAAGAACTCTATTAATAAAAATATTTTTATTATTAATTATAGTTTTACTTACTAATTTTAATATATAAGGTTAAAAGTAAATTAAATAATAAAAGTATTATTACCTAATTTTTTAAAATTTTTAAGAGGTCTTATATTTTAATTATTTAAGGCTAGAAGGTTTTAAAAAATAAAAGAAAGGGTTTTATAAGTAGCTTTTATAATTAAGTAATTATATTTTCTTTAGAATTTTTCTAGGTAATTATTTATAGTTTTAGTAATAAAAATTAAAATATTTTATTTTATATTTTTTTTAATATTAATTTTTTTTATTTATTTAAGAATTTTCTTTTATATAATAAATTATTATTTAAGGGTTATATTAGTTATTTCTTATATATTACTTTAGAAAAAAAAAAATTTTTTTTATTATTTCTAGTTTTTATAAACCTAATACTAGAATATTATTTTATATTTAATTTAAAATAAAATATATTTTTATATTACTAGCTTTATAAAAATATTATTTTTTAAAAATAAAAAAAATTAAAAATATTTTCTTATTTTATAATTAATAAAATAGTTTTTTTATAGTTTTTAATAATTACTTGCCTAATAATAGTAAAATTTCTAATCCCTTAGGTATTTAAAAGTTTAATAAATATAACTATAATTTCTAGTAAAAGCCTAGGAAAGGTAATTAATATTAAAAGGGTAGGTTATTATTCTAATAGCTAATTAAGTATTCTAGTTTTTAGTAAGGGGATACCTAAAAGGTAGGGTACCTGTAAATATAAGAGGGAAGCTTACTATATGTCTCTTAGCCAGTGCTTTTAATATTATATTACTGGGATATATTAATAAGAACTTCGTTGATACCAAAGCTCGGAAGTATTATTCTTTATTTCCATTTTATTTATCTATATGTGAGAAATATTCACTTTAAGTTATTTATAGATAAGATAAAAGAAAACTCTGATCTTTGTCTGTTGTAATATTGAACACAACCTATTACAAAATTCTGAAGTAAGCGTATATAGAGGTTTGTATATTTAAAGCGAATTTTTACGAATACATGGACTCGAACAGTATGCTGAATTGTTTAAACTGTAATAGCTGTTTGCTTAATCTACATCCCCATTATGTATCTTACAGTAATATCCCACTTCCCTTCCTAGGTACTGAGCTTTAAAGTATAAGGACTCAAAATCTTAAACAAGGTATTCCGTTCCGATAGTGTTCCGGTTGTTTTATTTCCCTTTAATATACCCTTTTACCTTGTTAAATTATTAATACTGTCCTTTTTACAAAAAGTAAGAATTCTACCCTAGAAGAGTTTTTATGAATCGAATATTCAGGAGCGATAGGTAGGATATATTTGCCAATTGGTAGAAAGTTACATTACTTGTACGTAATGTAAGCTTAGTATGAAATCTAGTAAATAATTATTATTTATTACCACTAATAGATTAACATTAATATTATATGTATATAAGCACTTATAACCGTTATAGAAAGTAATAGTGTGTTAATTTGCGGGTTTTTGATAGTAGAGGTAAAGCCCCATGGGTAGTCCAATTACTAACTTACTTTATAACTGAGACCACCAAATACTACATAAGCAGCCACATCTTTTAGTGTACTATGAGATCTGACACGAAATTATATGCTTTATAGTATATTGCGTTTGGAATAATAGCAGATATTACAAAGTATAAGCGGATACCAAGGTTGGTGCGGGCGCCCTAATCTACAGTAATCCACACATATACAGAGTACACAACATAACCTAATAATACTATACTAGGTAGTATTTTATTTATATTTTGCTACAACTCATTTGGGTTAAAATAAAAATTCTTTTTAATAATGATTTTTCCTCTTAATACTCTTTATATCTATTTTAAGCTTTCCAATAATAACCAAAGTCTATAAGTTATCTTCGATTTACTCTATTTTCCAGACAGCTTTATTTATTTATTTATTTATTTTATTATTTACGTCTACTAAGTAAACTAGTTATATAAGTCCTTATTTAAGTACTAGGATAATAAAAGCTATAATTTAAAGTCTGCATTTATTATATTTTAATATAATAAAGGGAAGGGGGTATTAATTTATATTTAGGGGGGGGGGGGGGGGGCTATAAAAGCTAGTTTCCTTTATTAATTTCTAAAATTCTTTATATTTTTTATTATTAAGTAAATAAATAAAATATATAACTTCTTATAAGAGTTTTTTTTCTAGGATATTTAATAAAAAAAAAACTATTATTTAATATTTTATAAAATATTTTTATAATCTAGGTTTATTATATTTATAAGTAAGTTATATTTTATATTTAAATCTTTTATAATATTTCTAGAAGTTCTTATATTTTAATTTCTTAGCCAAAAGCTTATAAAAAATAATTTATAATAAATATAATTCTAGTAATATTATTAAAGTACCTAGCCCCTATTATTTATAATACCTGGGGGTATTTTAATATTAATATATTTCTAGTATTTACTTTTTCTTTAACTTTACCTATCTCTTAATATAAATAATTATTAAAATATTACTAGTAATTCCCAGGAATTTTAAACTTTTTTTTACTAATTTATTTATTTTTTTATTTTTTAATATATTTTTATATTCTAGTACTTAGGCAACCTTAGTAATAATATAAGATTATAGTTTTTTAGTTATTTTTTTTAGTTTTATATAAACTTTTTATAATAAGGCTAGTATAATCCCTAGGATCCTGTTAATTATTAATAAATTATTAAAAAATAGGAGAATTTTTTTAATATTTAGGTTTTCCCTGGCTTTTATTTTAACTAATTTTATAGCCTTAAAAGCTTTAATTACTTTTATATTATATACTTTAATATTAGAGAAAAAATTATATAAAAAAAAGATTCTATAATTATAAAAAATAATTACTCCTTATTTTATATTTCCAGCTTTATTTTATAACTTATTAAAATATATAAAAATAATTAACTTAAATAAAAAGTCTAGGAATTTAAAATATTTTTCTATTACTTTTACTTTACTTAAGTTATAAAAGTCTAATTTTAGTAATATTATATTATTATTTTTTATAAAAAAAAATTTAATTATTTTATTAACTAAGGTAATAATTTACTATAATTTAATCCTGGGGAAACTAGGGGAAAGTTTTTTATTAATTCTTTTACTAATAAAATAGTTTTTATTTAGGCTAATAAACCTAGCTAATATATAAAATCTAGCTTATACTAGGGCTATTATTATTATAAAAATCCTAGATTTTTTATATATAATAATTATATTTATAATTTTTTAAGCAGGGATTATAATTTTAGCTATTATTTAAAAAACTTTATTTATTTTATTTACTAGCCTAGTAATATTTATAAATACTTATTTATTAAAATAAGTAATACTTTATTTTTTATTCCCTGGCTATTAAGTTTTTATATTATAAAAAGTAATTAATATTATATAAGTTTTTATTATAATACTATAATATTAGGGGAAAAGTTTTTTTTATATTTTATTAAGGAATTTAAAAAAGTTTTATTATTTAAGTATTTTTTTTATAATAATTTTTATATATTTTTTAAATAAAAGTCTAGAATTAAAATAAACTCCTAGCTATTATATAAATATTTAGGAAAAAAATAAGTTTTTTTTTTAAAATTTATTTTTTTTTTATAAATATAATTTCTAGTATAGTAAAAATAAATAAGTTTATTTTCTTTTAAGTTAAAGAAAATAATATTTTATTACCCCTAGTTAAAAATATTTTATAATTTTTATTATAATTTCCTAGTTATTTCTTTAGTATTAAATTTAATAATATAAATTATAATATTATTAATATAATTAAAATATATATCTAGGTTATTTATTTTTAATATAAGGAAAAATATAATATTAAAATAATTAGAAATATAAGAGACCCTTAAAGGCCTTATATTTAAGCTTAGTATTTAAAAAAGTTATATTATAATTATTTTAAACTCTTACTTTTCTATTATTTATAAAAAATTTAACTTATTTAATAAAAAATATAAGCTAGTTTTATTTTTTAAGTTTTAAACTAAAATAATTATATATAATAATATTAAAGGCTCCTAAAATATTAAAAGTTAGAAATATAATAATAAAACTTTTAGCTAGGGTTATTTTTATATTATATATAAAATAAGTTATTAGGTTAATAATTAATTTTTTAGGAAAAACTTTAAAATATTATAAAAAAAGTAGTTTATATTTTATTATTAGTATAGTTATTTTTTTAACTAGTAGTTTTTTTAGTTTTTTTTTAATATATAAAAGTAAGGAAATAAGTTTATAATTTTTATATATAATATATATTACTTTTAATTTACCTAGTTTTAGAATAATAATTACTTTTACTTTTTTAAATAAAAAAAGTAATATTTAATTATTAAATAACCTTTAAATAAATCTATAATATATTTACTTATTATTAGCTAAGCTAATTATAGTAATATTATTAAAATATTATTAGCCCCTGGGGCTATATTACTAGATCTTATAATAATTTTTTTAGCTTTAGTTTTTATAACTAAGGTATTTTATTTAATATTATTATTAACTAATAGTTCTGGTTCCCAGGGATTAGGAATTTTTTTTTTATTAATTTTTATTTTAGGAGTTTATTTTTAAAATAAATAGTTTTTTTTATTAAGTCTAAGATATTTATATTTTTATTTATTAAAGGGGGGGGTTAAAAATAATTAATAACCTTTTACTATTTTATTATTTAAATATTTCTAGTAGCTAAGATATTACTAATAATTTTATTTTAATATACTTATTTATAATATTTAATTATTACTCTTAGGTTTTTTTTAATTTTTTTATATTTTATTATACCTTATCTAATATAGCTAAAAATATACTAGGCTTTTTTATATTTATTTATTTACTATAAAATACTATAGCTATTTTAGTATTAAGTTTTCCTAGTTATTTTTATAATATTTTTAAAAAAGTCTTATAAAACTTTAATACTTTTATCTAGGTTTTTATTAAAAAAGGAGGTTAGGTTAATTATAAAAAGGGTTTAAATAAAAGTATATATAAATTATCTAAAATTTTTCTAGTATTTTATTAAAATATATTTTTTACCTACTCTTAGAGTTATTCTAAGAAACTCTAGAAAAATTATAATAATTATAAAATAATTAAAACTAATATTAAATATATATTTTATATAAAAGAAAATTAAGTAATTAAAAAAATAAAATTAATATATTTTTCTAAGGCCTTAGTTAAAAAATTAATTAATAAAAAGGAAAGGTTATAAGATTTAGTTTATATTATTATTTTATTCCCTGTTATATTTAAGTCCTTACTTAATTATTATAATTAGTATATTATATTAAAGTCTCCTGTAAATATAATTCTAGGGGAAAGGGTTTTTTATTTAATAAAGTCTTTATAATAATATTATCTACTATTTTATAATATATATTAATAATTATATACTTACAGAGCTTAATCTAATAAATATATTTATTTTTTAGCCTAGGAAAGGAAATTTATTTATTTAAAAAATTAAGTAAAACTTTAATAAATATAAAAATTAAAGGTCTAGTTTTTTTTTAATTATTAAAAAGGTTATAGGCTTAGTAGCTTAGGTAATTTTTAATTTATTATTTACTTAAGTTATTATTTTATTAAATATAAGGTTTTTAAATAAGTATTATATTATAATTACTTTCCTAGGCTAAAAAAAAAAATAATATTTTAAGTAAGGTTATTTTTATTAATATTAGCCTAAAAAATCTTAAAGCTAGTATTTTTATAATAGGGGTAATATTAATATTTTATTATTTATTATTTCCTGGAAATTTATTACCTATTAGGGTAAATTTAATATTATTTATATTTATATTTTTTTATATTATTATAATAAATTATTTAAAAGTATTTTTTTTAGCTAATATTTTTTTATTTTTTAATTTTAAATTTACTTTTATTATTATATTAGATATAAGTTAAAATCTTATAAGGGCTAAAATATTAAAAAAAGGCCTGTAAATATAAATAAAGTTTTTAAAGGCTATAAATAAAATAAGTAAGTAAGTTTTAAAAAAGTCTTTTATACTAAAATCTTAGATTAACTTAAGCTAATCCCTAATTAAGTAGCTTTTTACTTTATTTTTAATTCTAAGTTTAGTATAATAGCCTATAATATTTAACTTATAAAAATTATTATAATTTATATATTAAAGGGGGTTAGGGCAGTTATTATATATATTATTATTATAGGTTTCTTTTAGTTTTCTATATTTCTTATACTAGGGTATTTAAGTATAATTTCTTAGATTATAAAAGCCTAGGTATTTTTTATATTAAAAAACCCAGGGTTTTTAAATTTTTTTTTTATTAATATTAAATACTTAAAAAAGTAAAAGCCTAGTTTAATATTTTTAATAAAAAAATAAAATAATTATATATATTTAAGGTTTCCCTAAAAAATACTTTAATATAGGCTATAAGGGAATTAATAGCCTAGGCCTTAGCCTAGGCTTAGACTAGTTATTTTATTAAGTATATGCTAAGGTATTTATATAATTTAAGTATCTTATAATAAAAAAACTCTTTTATATATATACTTTTTAATTTTAAGGTTATATATTAAATTATAAGGCTAAAGTTTAAGATTTTTTTTTTTTATTTATTTTTTTTAATTTTAAAAGTAACTAAAGTTATTTTTTTTTAAAAGTAAATAATATTTTTACTTTTAGTTTTCTAAATTTTATAAATTTTTATCTAGCCCTAATATTTATTATTTTTTTTTTATATATAATTAATAAAACCTGGTAAAAAATATAATTATTAGTAATTATTTTAAACTTTTAGGCTATTATTAAATAGGGCTAGCCTTTTATTATAATTATTAATTATATTATTTAAAAATTATTTTTTTATATATTAACTAGGTTAGTTTTAATTATTAATTTTATATAAATAGTTTTTATATTAGCTTTTTTTATAAAAACTTTATTATAAAGTATTTTATATTAATTATAATTTATTTTAATTTTTAATATATAAAGTTAAGAGAGGTAAGTAAAAAAGTATTATTACTTAATTTTTAGGGTTTTTAAAGGCTTTATATTTAGTTATTTAAGGCTAAGAGATTTAAAAAATAAAAGAAAAGGTTTTATAAGTAATTTATAGCTAGGAAAAAGAAAGGGAAATAGGAGAAAAAAAAAATAAAATATTTATTTTATATTTTTTTAATATTATTTTTTTATTTATTTAGGATTATTTTTTATATTAAATTATTATTTAAAATATACTAGTATTTTTTATATATTATTTTAAAAAAAAAAAAAAAATTTTTTATTATTTTTAGTTTTTATAAACCTAATATTAAAATATTATTTTATATTTAATTTAAAGTAAAATATATTTTTTTATATTATTAGTTTTATAAAAGTATTATTTTTAAGGGTAAAAAAAAAATTAAAAGTATTTCCTTATCTTATAATTAAAAAAGTAATTTCCTTATAATTTCTAGTAACTGCTTACCTAATAATAGTAAGGTTTCTAATCCCCTAGGTACTTAAAAATCTAGTAAATATAATTATAGTTTTCTGCAAGAGCCTAAGAAAGGTAAAAGGTATTAAAAGGGTAGGTTATTATTTTAATAGCTAGTTAAGTATTCTAGTTTTTAGTAAGGGGATACCTAAAAGGTAGGGTACCTGTAGATATAAGAGGGAAGCTTGAAGGTTGTCTGTTTATTATATTAGTATAATCCCAAGATACCCTCGCACATCTATTCTAATTGCAGCTATGACTTCTATTTCTCTGTGTAATTGAATATCCTGATACACCTGCTCTTCCTTGGATCCGCGTTATAGTTATGGGAGTCAGGCAGCCGTCAGCGCTAAATTTATGATAAGGGCTTAGATGCCTTATGTCACTGGTTATAAATTCGAGTCTAATTAAGGCTTTATCTCATACTTGCAAAGATAACATCTAACAAATATATATAGAGCCTTCTAAACAAAACCTCATATCTCTATAATTCAAAAAGCGCAATAGTACTTACTTTTCCTTAAAGCAGCCATGAGTTTTTAAACTAGCTAGATCTAGCAGTGTTGTAGGTTAGCTTAGCAGCAGGGTATAATTATTTATTTATTTTATTATTAACATCTATTAAGTAAACTAGTTATATAAGTCTTTATTTAGGCACTAGGATAGTAGGAGCTATTATTTAGAGTCTGCGTTTATTATATTTTAATTATAATAAAAGGAAAGGGGGATATTAATTTATATTTAAGGAAAGGGGGGTATAAGAGCTAGTTTCTTTTACTAATTTCTAAAATTTTTTATATTTTTTATTATTAAGTAAGTAAATAAAGTAAATAGTTTTTTATAAAAACTTTTTTTCTAGGATTTCTAAGAAAAAAAAAACTATTATTTAATATTTTATAAAATATTTTTATAATCTAGGTTTATTATATTTATAGGTAGGTTATGCCTTATATCTAAACCTTTTATAATACTTTTAAAAGTCTTTATATTTTAATTTCTTAGCTAAAAGTCTATGGAAAATAGTTTATAATAGTTATAATTCTAGTAATATTACCAGGGCACCCAGCTCCTATTATTTATAATATTTAAGGGTATTCTAATATTAATAAAATTCTAGTATTTATATTTTCTTTAATTTTACTTATTTTTTAATATAAGTAATTATTAAAATATTACTAGTAATTCCCAGGAGCTCTAAACCCTTTTTTACTAATTTATTTACTTTCTTATTTTTTAATATATTTTTATATTCTAGTACTTAGGTAACCCTAGTAGTAATATATAATTATAGTTTTTTAGTTATTTTTCTTAGGCTTATATAAGTACCTTATAATAAGGCTAGTGTAATTCCTAATATTTTATTAATTACTAATAAGTTATTAAGGAAAAGGAGGATTTTTTTAATATTTAGGTTTTCTTTAGCTTTTATTTTAGCTAATTTTATAGCCTTAAAGGCTTTAATTACTTTTATATTATATACCTTAGTATTAGGGAGGAAATTATATAATAAAATAATTTTATAATTATAGAAAATAATTACTTTTTATTTTATATTATTTATTTTATTTTATAACCTATTTAAGTATATAAGGATAATTATTTTAGGGAGGGAGTCTAGGAGCTTAAGGTATTTTTTTATTATTTTAGTTTTACTTAAGCTATAAAAGTCTAGTCTTAGTAGTATTATATTATTATTTTTTATAAAAAAAAAAGATTTAATAGTTTTATTAATTAGGGCAATTATTTATTATAATCTAGTTTTAGGAAAGCTAGGGAAAAGTTTTTTATTAATTTTTTTATTTATAAAATAATTCCTATTTAAGCTAGTAAACCTAATTAATATATAAAATCTAGCTTATACTAGGGCTATTACTATAGTAGGAATTCTAGATTTTTTATAAATAATAGCTATATTTATAATCTTTTAAGCAGGGATTACTACTCTAGCTATTATTTTAAAAATTTTATCTATTTTATTTACTAATCTAGTAATACCTATAGATATTTATTTATTAGGGTAAGTAATATTTTATTTTTTATTTCCTAGTTATTAAGTTTTTATATTATAAAAGGTAACTAGTATTATATAAGTTTTTACTATAATTACTATAATATTAAAGGGGGAGCTTTTCTGTGTTTTATTAAAGGATTTAAAAAAGTTTACTATTTTAAATACTTTTCCTATAATAACTTTTATATATTTTTTAAAAAAAAATCTAAAATTAAAGTAAATTCTTAGCTAATATATTATTATTTAAGGAAAAATAAGTTTTTTTTTAAAATTTATTTTTTTTTATAAATATAATTCCTAGTATAGTAAAAGTAAATAAGTTTTATTTTATCTAGGTTAAAGAAAATAATATTTTATTTCCCCTAGTTAAGGGTATTTTATAATTTTTATTATAATTTCCTAATTATTTTTTTAATATTAGAGCTAATAATATAAATTATAATATTATTTATATAACTAAAGTATATATTTAGGTTATTTATTTTTAATATTAGGGAAAAGTATAATATTAAGATAATTAGGGATATAAGGGACTTTTAGGGGGCCCTATATTTAAGTTTAATATTTAAAAAAATTATATTATAGCTATTTTAAATTCCTGCTTTTTTATTATTTATAAAAAACTTAATTTATTTAATAAAAAATATAAGCTAGTTTTATTTTTTAAGTTTTAAAATAAAGTAGTTATATATAATAATATTAAAGGCTTCTAAGATATTAAGAGTTAGAAGTATAGCTATTAGACTTTTAGCTAGGGCTATTTTTATATTATATATAAGGCAGGCTATTAGGTTAATAGCTAATTTTTTAGGAAAGGCTTTAAAATATTATAAGAGAAGTAGTCTATATTTTATTATTAATATAACTACTCTCCTAGCTAATAATTTTTTTATTTTTTTTTTAATATATAAAAGTAAGGAAATAAGTTTATAATTTTTATATATAATATATATTATTTTTAATTTACTTAATTTTAGAATTATAATTACTTTTATTTTTTTAAATAAAAGGGGGTAATATTTAATTAATAAATAACTTTTAAATAAGTTTATAATATATTTACTTATTATTAGCTAGACTAATTATAATAGTATTACTAAAATACTATTAGCCCCTGGGACTATATTACTAGATTTTATAATAGTTTTTTTAGTTTTAGCTTTAGTAATTAAAATATTTTATTTAATATTATTATTAATTAATAATTTTAGTTCCTAGGGGTTAAGAATATTTCTTTTTATTAATTTTTATTTTAGGAGTTTATTTTTAAAATAAGTAGCTTTTTTTATTAGATTTAAGATACTTATATTTTTATTTATTAATAAGGGAGGTTAAAAATAATTAATAGCTTTTTATTATTTTACTATTATTTAAATATTTCTAGTAGCTAAGGTATTACTAATAATTTTATCCTAATATATTTATTTATAATATTTAACTATTATTTTTAGGTTTTTTCTAGCTTTTTTATATTCTACTATACCTTATTTAATATAATTAAAAATATACTAGGCTTTCTTATACTTATTTATTTACTATAGGATATTATAATTATTCTAGTATTAGGTTTTTTTAGTTATTTTTATAATATTTTTAAAAAAGTTCTATAAGGTTTTAGTATTCTTATTTAAGTTTTTATTAAAAAAAAAGGTTAGGTTAATTATAAGAAAAGTCTAGGTAAAGGTATATATAAGTTATTTAAAATCCTTCTAATATTTTATTAAAATATATTTTTTACCTGCCCCTAGGGTTATTTTAAAAAACTCTAGGAAAGTTATAATAATTATAAAATAATTAAAGCTAGTATTAAATATATATTTTATATAAGAGAAGGTTAAATAATTAAAGAAAATAAAATTAATATATTTTCTTAAGGCCCTAGTTAAGGAGTTAATTAATAAAAGGGAAAGGTTATAAGATTTAGCTTATATTATTATTTTATTTCCTGTTATATCTAGGTCCTTGCTTAATTACTATAGCTAATATATTATATTAAAGTCTTTTATAATTATAATTCTAGGGGGGGGGGTTTTTTATTTAATAAGGGTTTTTATAATAATATTATCTATTATTTTATAATATATATTAATAATTATATATTTATAAAGCTTAATTTAATAAATATATTTATTTTTTAGCCTAGGGGAGGAGATTTATTTATTTAAAAAATTAAGTAAAATTTTAATAAATATAAAGATTAAGGGTCTAGCTTTTTTTTAATTATTAAAGGGATTATAGGTTTAATAGCCTAAGTAATTTTTAATTTATTATTTACCTAAGTTATTATTTTACTAAATATAAAATTCTTAGATAAATATTATATTATAATTATTTTTTTAAGTTAAAAAAAAAATAATATTTTAAATAAAATTATTTTTACTAATATTAGCCTAAAAAATCTTAAGGCTAGTATTTTTATAATAAAAGTAATATTAGTATTTTATTATTTATTATTCTTTAAAAACTTATTATTTACTAAAGCAGATTTAATATTATTTATATTTATATTTTCTTATATTATTATAATAAATTATTTAAAAGTACTTTTCTTAGCTAATATTTCCTTATTTTCTAATTTTAAATTTATTTTTATTATTATATTAAGTATAGGTTAGGATTTTATAAGGGCTAAAATACTAGAAGGGGGCTTATAAATATAAGTAAAGTTTTTAAGGATTATAAGTAAAGTAAGCAGGTAAGCTTTAAAAAAATCTTTTATATTAAAATTTTTAATTATTTTAAGCTAGTCCTTAATTAAGTAATTCTTTATTTTATTTTTAATCCTGGGTCTAGTATAATATTTTATAATATTTAACTTATAAAAGTTATTATAATTTATATATTAAAGGGAATTAAAGCAGTTATTATATATATTATTATTATAGGTTTTCCCTGATTTTTTATATTTCCTATACTAGGGTATTTAAGTATAGTTTTTTAGGTTATAAAAGCCTAGGTATTTTTTATATTAAAGAATCCAGGGCTTTTAAATTTTCTTTTTTATTAATATTAAATACTTAAAAAAATAAAAGCCTAGCTTAATATTTTTAGTAAAAGAAATAAAATAATTATATATATCTAAGATTTCCCTAAAAGGTATTTTAATATAAGTTATAAGGGGGTTAGTAGCCTAGGCCTTAGCCTAAGCTTTAGCTTAAATTAGTTATTTTATTAAATATATACCTAAGGTATTTATATAAGTTTTAGGTATCCTATAAATAAGAAAATTCTTTTATATATATACTTCTTTAATTTTAAAATTATATATTATAATTATAAGGCTAAAGCTTAAAATTTTTTTTTTTATTTATTTTTTTTTAGTTTTAAAAATATAACTAAAATTTATTTTTTAAAAATAAATAATATTTTTTATTTTTAATTTTTTAAATTTTATAAATTTTTATCTAGCTTTAATATTTATTATTTTCTTTTATATATAATCTAGCAAAACCTAGATAAAGATATAATTATTAATAATTATTTTTAAATTTTTAGCCCTATTAACTATAATAGGGGCCAGCCTTTTACTATAATTATTAATAATATTATTTAAATTATTATTTTTTTATATATTAGCTAAACTTAAATTTCTAGTTATAATTTTTATATAAGTAAGTTTTTTATTATTAGCTTTTTTATAGGAACTTTACTAATAAAAGTATTTTTATTATTAATTATAATTTTATTTATTAATTTTTAATATATAAAATTAAAAGTAGGTTAGGTAATAAAAGTATTATTACTTAGTTTTTTAAGGTTTTTAGGGGGCTTTATATTTTAATTATTTAAGACTAGGAGATTTTATAAAATAAAAAAAAAATTTTATAAATAGCTTTTATAATTAGGTAATTATATTTTTCTTAGAATTTTTCTAAGTAATTATTTATAGCCTTAGTAATAAAAATTAAAATATTTTATTTTATATTTTCTTTAATATTAATTTTTTTTATTTATTTAAGGATTTTTTTTTATATAATAAATTATTATTTAAAAGTTATATTAATTATTTCTTATATATTATTTTAAAAAAAAATATAAGTTTTTTATTATTTTTAGTTTTTATAAACCTAATACTAAAATATTATTTTATATTTAGTTTAAAGTAAAATATATTTTTTATATTATTAATTTTATAAAAGTATTATTTTTTAAAAGTAAAAGAAAAATTAAAAATATTTTCTTATCTTATAATTAAAAGGATAATTTTTTTATAATTTTTAATAGCTGCCTGCCTAGTAATAGTAAAGTTCCTAATTCCCTAAGTACTTAAAAGTCTGGCAAGTATAGCTATAATCTCTAGTAAAAGCCTAGAAAAGGTAAAAGGTATTAAGAGAGTAGGTTATTATTCTGATAGCTAGTCAGGTATTTTGGTTTTTGGTAAGGGGATACCTAAAAGGTAGGGTACCTGTAGATGTAAGAGGGAAGCTTGCAGCAGGGTACAAGATATACAATCTTGACGCAGAATTATCAGCAAATTGCAAGATCGAGAGATCCAAAGGTGAATAGCTGAGTAATTGAAAGTTATTACTAGTTGATTGATCAGTAATCGCGACAGAGAGAGCAGGGATTTAATAATCATTTCTACAGAACTATGCCAGAAGCTAAATATAAGATCACTAATCAGGCCGAGCAATCGGTTATGAATTAGCTAATGCTTTGTTTTTAGCTGTCACAGAATACATCGACCGTCGTAAAGGATTTAGTTTATCTACTTACATCTGGTCCATTCAATTTACTCCCTCCTTATGAATGACTTTAGCTATGCATATCTAAATCTAAGACGTAGTCTGGATTTCAGCTATCAAGATGTCGGGTTTGAGATTGATCTTGGTCATAGGCGGAACAGGTGCCCAAGGTATCCCGGTTGTTAAAGGTTATTAAAATATCCTCGAAACTTGGTTCCAGGCTAACAACAACACTACATCAGCGCTCTCAGAAAGTAATCGTTACAGTGTAAGAGTCCTCACTCGAAATTGCAAATCATCTCGGGCTCTGCAGCTAGCTACTCTGCCAAACGTTACCCTCTTCGAAGGTAGTCAAGATAACTTGGAGGATATCCATGCTGCATTTAGTGGGGTATATGGAGCGTGGGTTAACCTAGATGGGTTCACACTCGGCGAGAAAAACGAAGGGTTTTACGGTGTTAGAGCTTATGAAATCGCTAGGCACCATGGTGTCAAGCATTACATTTGGGCAAACACAGACTACGCGCTTCGAAAAGCAGGCTGGGACGAAAAATACCATTGGGGCCACAATGATGCGAAAGGTCGTATCGGTGATTTAATACTTAGTCACGGCCAGGATAGCATGAAGACGACGCTTTTCACTACTGGCCCGTACATGGATATGCTCTGGGATGGCATGTACGTGCCACAGGAGCAGGACGACGGATCATTTGTTTGGGCGAATCCCGCTAGTATGTTCACTGATCTACCTACCTTCTCCTTTGTGTCTCCATATCTAATTTATCACCAGGTGACGGGAAGATTCCCCTGATAGCACTCGAGGATATTGGTTTCTATAATCTCTGGATCTTGGACAACCCGCATGAGTCAGCTGGCCTTGATCTTGAAGTCGCCACAGACCAAGTCAGCATGGCAGATATCGCAGAGGCGTTTGCTCGAGTCACTGGCAAGAAAGCTATTCACAAGTGTCTGCCGCTCGAAGAATATTTACAAATAGCCGAACCTTACCCCAACGCGCCTGCCAACTGGGCTGCAGGCCCAGATGCGGTTCGTGACAAGTCTACTATGACTTGGCGGGAGAATTTCACGGCTTGGTGGCGATACTGGAGCGAGGGCAAAGGTGCGACTAGGGATATGGCATTCTTGGACAGAATTTATCCCCAGCGAATTAAGAGCCTGGAGGAGTGGATGAGAAAAGTCAACTATGATGGAAAACAGCGGGCAGTCCTCAAAGGGCTTGAAGACCTGAGAAGCCAAAACTCTAAGAATGCGTCTGGATAAACTGCAAGGCTTTTAGTGTCTTATCACCGCCCAGCTCTTATGATCACGACAACAGATCTGTAGGATAAATGGTTACAGAAAATTGTAGGATCGGCCTCCTAACTAAAAAAGGGATCGTCAGTCATTTAAACAATGCAATTATCTATTTCCATTATCAAGAAATTGATGCGATCTACCATTGTTAACTGGATACATAAGATAATTCTTTGCACTCGCTAGTCATCGTCGACACTAGCGTATCACAGGTGGGGAACAATACATATATCTATTTCTTAACAAGCTATTGAAGAATTTTAACCAACGATAGCAGAATCACTAAAATTGATGGGTAATGATAAACACGATAAGTGGTTCTGTCCATCTCTATTGAATTTGGCGCCAATATTCTGTATGCAAGGATGTACGATGATGTTGCAGCACGCATAAGAGGGCTACTGAGGGGTCTTGAGCCATCTTCCTGTACCCAACAAGTAATATGCCCGAGGTAAATGCAATTATAAAAACCGATGTGCCAGCTCGCAAAACCTTCAAGCCTCTACTGGATAGTAGCATCGGAAGAGTTTTTCTGTCGCTTTTGCAGTCTCCCCCAATATCGTAGAACTCTTGGATGTGTATAGTTCCCATAAACCAAGTAAAGATAATAAAGTCAATGAAGGAAATGATCTTCCAATTTGGCTTTTTTTCTCGTAAGCACTTGGTTTAAAAGGCGGGCTAGAATAAAATAGGAAATAGACGAGAAGTAGTTCCGCATGAACCAACCGCGGCCAAACATAACATGCAAAAATGAGCATCTGAAAGTGGAAGAGATGCAGTGTGGCCCAGATTCCAAAAATGAGTAGATAACGATAGGACCGAGTGCCCATGCCAGTATCCATCGAGTATTAGCCTGCTCAATACTAATCAAGCTAGCCGGAATTGGACGATTCGGCTTATTGAGATAGTCCTCATGTGGAGAAGAAGCCTGATTAGCTATGTCGAAGATATAGCTGCAGAGAAAGCCAACGAGCACAGTATTGAATGTTGATACAGCGATTTCTGCTATTGGTATGGGTGAGAGGACAGCTCTGGAGAGAAGCCCGCCCATAAAAATAAAATAAAAGCCCGCAGCATTAGACTGTAGTAGACGGATAGTCACATCGGACTTGGGCTGTAAATTCGAGAGTAGAGATGATATTGAAGCCTTTGAGGGTCCTTTATGCTTAACGGTCATTTTATATGGACTAGCTTTCAAGGAAAGGTCTAAGAGATAAAGAATGCAATGGACTCTGGTCAAGGTAAGATTTTAGGAATGAGAATATTTGTATAAAAATTCGTTTAACAAAAGAACAGCGGAATACAAAGGCTTAAATAGAATGTGTTTGGTATGGGGAATACAGGTAAGAATAACTAAACGCGAGTTCCTGAAATTCCTATCAAAGCCCAAGGGCAGACATATTCTCACTAATCCTCAGCATCCCCAACGTAATAGTAATCATACTTCAAAAATCCCTCAATAATGCGATGCAACTATGCGCTGAGTCAAGCATCCCTCTAGTTCCTTATTTTTTCTCCATTCAGAGTATGGGAGTTATCTTTTATTTAGATTCCTCCTTAGACACCGGAGTCAATCATGTAGTAGGTTGCGAAAAGGGAAGCTTCATGAGGCAAGCTTCATTGCAAGCTTCATTGGTTCGTACGCAAAATACAAGTGTCGCGGAACGACATCCTTTCTCGGGCATTAGTTGTTGTCTGCCTCTGCGGCTTGGTCACGCAAACTGGTGGTTATCAAACTCTAGGTAAGGTTGGTCCTTGCTTGCCCAACTATCATAGCATCGTTCCGGTGAGGATACGGTAACAGCGTAGAGACTGGATCTCTATTCCGCAAGTAAGATATATTGGCGTGTATAAGCATTTGAAGGGTTTTATGTTATGGTGCACATATTGCGGGCAAATTTCTATCTTGTGGGCCAAACTAAAAATACTATCATTACCCATTACATGAGAATTATACAAATTGTGAGGCCCGCATAATGCCCGCTCCTTTGTCTCTGTAATCCGTAAAGCTCTCTGTAAACTCCAACTCACACATCTTTTCTGGAGCATTTATTACAGTGGGTGTAGAACATTAAAAAAGTAGTTTTCGCATCTGTAATAGCGTATATACCTTTCAAGAGACAAATGTCAATTATATCCTACTTGCAACGATTCAGCTGGTGGAGAATATCATGAAATAGTGGCGGATGACCTCTGATAAGACAGAGGCTCGCCAGCGTCCAAGGTCGAAAACGTTATTTTCTCCGCTTGCGTCCGATATCTTGCAGCATGGCACTGGTAGAGGCGTCGTAAGCGCAGTGGTGGTCACCAGATACCAACATCCTAGCTTGAGAGCGAACAAGCAGGGGTGGTCTTACACCATGAAAGAAGAAAGAAAAAACTCGATGCCAAGGTTTCCCGTTGATACGCTGGAATGAATGCATCGGCGGCAAATTGACAACGGTCGAATATGTCATTAATGACCACCCACCGAAAGCGACAAGGATACCTCTCTGCATACTCTGCACCGAGTTCAACAAAACCCACGTAAGACGTCTTCTCTCTCGGAGCAGCACGCCTAAAGTCGATATCTTGAATGATGATATGAGTGTAACAAACCGATTTATATTATGCAAAAGATCAGCAATAGGCGAAAAGATTCAGAGACGTTCGTTCCAAAGCTTCATATGTTTGTCATATAAGTCTATCTAAGTATAGGAGGTGTATGCTACCACGGTTTATAATGAATCTCGATTCAATAACATGCTAAATTCTTTTAAACACCGGCATGTAGCTTAACGGGCATTTAACCCGAATTGTTTGACCACCTGGTAAGGCAACGCCATCAGCATCCTTCCACGTCGCCCCCTTCGGCAAATACACCTCCATTTCTGTTACACCGGGCTTCAGAACCGGACAACATAGGTATTTATCACCATACATGTACTGCTTGCCAACCTGCCAGCATTTCTCGTCCTCTGGGAATTCGTAAAACAGAGTTCTCATAACAGGGCTGCCCTTTCCATGGGCTGCCTCCATGAGCCTCCGGGTGTACGGCCTCATGCTTTCACGGAGAGCCATGTACTTTTCGCAGATACTGTAGACCTCTGGACCATACGACCACACCTCGTTGTTCGCACCGCTTTGGCAGGTTGCACCGCCAGTTGTCCCAAGCTGAGGCTGACGCGGTTCTCGATCGCCGTGAAGTCGGAAGACTGGGCAGAAGGCACCCCACTGAAACCAGCGAACAAAGAGTTCTCGGAAGGCTGGGTCGTTGGGGTCGCCACCGTGAAACCCACCGATATCTGTGGTCCACCATGGGATTCCTGCGATACCCATGTGGAGTCCTGCCGCGAGCTGGTTGCTGAAACTGGACCATGATGACGCGATATCGCCGCTCCAGACTAGGGCACCATATCTCTGGCTGCCGGCCCACGCACAGCGAACCAGGTTCACAATCTGTTCATGCCCTTCTTTCCTGAGGCCTTCATAAAAGGCCTGTGAATACGCAACAGGGTAAATGTTGCCAATGCTCAAGTTAGAGCCGAGATGATATCTGAAGTTATCAAAGTCATAAGCTGCATACTCGGGCTCTGCCTCATCTAGCCAGAACACCTTAATCCCTTTGTTGTAGTAATTCTTCCTCACCTTATCCCAAACGTACTCTCTAGCTCTCGGGTTGGTCGCATCAAAATGGACCGTGTCACCCTGGAAATCAAGGCCGATGCGGACACCACGGTCCACACGGATGAGATAGCCGCATTCGACCATCTCCTGGTAATTTTCGGAGCGCTTGTCAACGGTCGGCCAGATTGAAACCATCAGCTCAACTTTCATGTCTTCAAGTTCCCGGATCATTGCATCTGGATCTGGCCAGTATGTGGGATCGAACTTCCACTCGCCCTGCATGGGCCAGTGAAAGAAGTCAATGACAATGAGATCCAGAGGCAGGCCCCTTCGCTTGTACTCTCGGGCGACTTCGAGAAGCTCTTCCTGAGTCTGGTAGCGCAGCTTACATTGCCAGAATCCAAGTCCGTATTCCGGCATCATTGGGACCTTGCCGGTCGCATTAGCGTAGGCCTCCTCGATCTCTGCTGGACTGTCACCTGCCACGATCCAATAGTCCAGTATCGTGGTGGAATACGCCTCGAAGCTCATGATGTTTCGACCAAGAACCGCACGTCCCACGGCCGGGTTGTTCCAGAGGAAACCGTATCCGAGTGATGAGAGCGCAAATGGCACACTTGCTTGGGAGTTGCGGTGAGCGAGTTCGAGGTCGTGGCCTTTGAGGTCGAAAAAAGGCTGTTGATACTGACCCATGCCATAGATCTTTTCGTCGGGGTCGACACTCTCAAAGCGCATGGTGAGATGGTAGTTGTCCGTGCCAAGGATACTCTTGAACTCACGAGCCTCAATTTCAAGGGCACTACACTTGGCATCGAGCACGTCCTTGCGGTTGCGTGTATACTCCTCGAGCAACAGCTCTCCCTTAGAATTCCACACCATGACTTTACCCGCCCTAGTCACAACGGCCTTGATCTTGCCATTGACAATGATGCCGGTACTTTCGGTGATCTCGATGTTGGACTCTGAAGAACAAGGCGACTGGAGCGCCCAATTCTGCTCCGACATGGAAGGCAGCTTGGTTGCGCGAATTCTCAGAGAATTTACGCCCCACGGCTCGATCCAAAGCGTTTCGGCATCATAAGTGAACACCAAGCGGTTTTCCTGGGAGAATAACATCGTAACCCGACGATTCAGCTTAGCCTCTTCTTTTCCTTTCGCTCCCTGGTGTCCTTGGAATCTCGAATCTCTAGATTCTACAGCATGGAAAAATCCGTGGTCCGAGACTTAGAAACTAATAACAACACTGGGCAGCAGTAGAAAGAGGAGAACCCGAAAAGCTCCTCCATACGAGGTTGGCCTTTTAAACTGATTGGAGCAATAAATTTCAGGGTAAATGCTATGGTCTGGCGGATATGGTCTGGTGGCTGCATCCACGCCCCTGACCGCCACCGCGAGAGCAACTCCTTGTGCCTCAATCATAATATGAGGAAATCTTCCTTAGGATTGTTGGGAGGTACCAAACGGTCTAGTAAAGACCGGGAATTGCCCCTCTTAACGGCTCTCCGAGGCTATCCCAACCCCCACCCCCACCGGGGTTTTCCTGGGCCGATGACCTGATAAAACAAGACGCCTGAGATTTATAGCACCGCCGGATACTTCAAAGTGCACTACTAAACGGCGCATGCACTGAACCTTAGCAGTGCTTGGACAAATTTTTGGTCCCACACGCAAGCCAGAAGCAGTGTAAGCTGTCCATCTCAAATTAGGCAGAATGTGTGTACGGCACTGCATCCAAAGCTATTGCATGGAGTACCGAGCACCATGCGCCACGGCTTCTAGCCCATACCATGGAACGTATACCCAGTGAGGGGCAAGGCTGTAATATCGCCCGGCGGGGTGTTATCGTTCAATGGCGAAGGAGGAGGGGGTGGACTGTATGATTGGGGAAGTCTAGTTGGGAACTATCTCCCAGACGAAGCTCCGGTTTGGATGACGCTTCAGTTGGATGAGCAGATGAAGTCTATCACGACCCATGCTCAATGCAATGGATCAATTCAAAACATGCACAGCCCAACCATGTTAGCCTCTGTTATTCATTGTACCAGCTGTCTGAGTAACATCACCGAGCTCTGAATTCTTTTATCGATCCCCAGATTATAGCAGAAGCAACTAGAACGACGTTGCCGGCTAATGTTTCCTGACAGAAAGTAGGTTCTCACCGCTAATTGGGCTTATTACAGTGGGAGTTGCGCCTACAAAACAGCAGCACACCAGCATGGTGGTGTGGGCAAGGAGGAGTGAGCGGGAATAACGACAATGGGCCGATATAGATACTTTCTTGAATCAAGTGACCAATAACGCTAGCTACAAATCCGGTTGGAGTTTGATATGGATGTTTCATGGTTCGCTGGCTGCTGAGTAATTCTCCCACGTAGGGCAGAACCACCAAATCGAAGATAAGCAAACTCGTTCTACAGATCTTATGAAATCGGATAGATACCTGAGTAACTATGGAAGATTCGTACAATTTTTTGTTCATAGAATATCCATGCTAGCCTGCTTGGTAGCTACTGGGGAATATTACGTCTCTTGAAGATCGAAAGATTTGAGATACTCACACAGCCGAAAGAGATGGCTCGAGAACATCCTCGAGCCTATGGCACATTATGATTCTCGTTAAAATGCACGCATAGCCCAGCACTGGCTAGCCCCAGACAATTCGCAGTCGTAGGCAGTTGAGTTCGTTGGCGCATTCAAAGTGACGATTACCTGTTTCGTTATCATTGCTTAGTCTGGGATAGATACCACGCCGCATTTGCTGGTTTCTGCTCTGTTGGCCAAGCATACTCGTTATTGTCGATCGGCCTCACCGGCACACCAAAATTAACGAACAGTGTATTGAAGTCCGACACATTCAAGCCAGAACAGCGCTCCCATGCCTCGATCTAGTGCCAAGAGTAGCCATCGGCCACAGTGTCATTACCGACGATGGATGGCAGCCAGGCGCATTGACCATAGGTCGTCCTGCTCTGCGCGGGTGAGTAGCACCACTACTCAACATGGCGAAGCAAAATGTTTGCGTACCTAACAATGACAGTGGTGCGGTTCCAATACTCGAGGAACTAGTCCCAGCTGCGCAGCCGGAAACCTGTCCCATCGGGCTTGTTCCAGAGATCAGTGATGAGGCCGTCCAACATCTCATTTTCCATCAAGTCTGTCATTCATTGGTTCCAAAAGGTCTCCATCTCAGTTCAATTCCCATTGCCACTGTGCCGTTGTCAGCACCCCACATGTCATGAAGTAGCAGGATAAACCATCTGCCATATTTCCGCGTGATACGGTAGCTTGACAAGGCTGGCTGAAGCCTTTGCGCATAGCCGCTGAGCCCGGCGACCCTTCGACGGGAAGTTGAGCCCCATCGGCATGATTCGCATGAAAGTTCATCCCCGTGACGATATAGATAGATTCGAGGCAGATATTAACATTATTTCTCCACCCGTAGATGAACCCAGCTCCGGCAAAGGTGGCCGGACCATACGTTTAGCTGATGTCAACGGCCGTCAATGTGCTGTCAGCGTAGGAGAGGTGACAACCAGCAGCGAAGACAAAGCAACGATGGGAAGAGGTATTGTGGCATAAACCAAAAGTTGGGAAAAGTGAGTCCGGCAGCCCACGGAGCTGCAAGATAATGCGAATATAAGAACCTGATGCTTCTGTATCAGGCTTTCTTGTAGAGCTCAAGGGGCTTGAGAACAGTCATCCCCACCGGAATGCACAAGCTTTTTCCTTCCTTCCATCCGGTCTCTGGTATGGAGCAGCAGCCACGTGGGAAATCCCAAGAATACGGTGAAGCAATTGAACAGCTGTACCGTATATACAAGAATAGACCAAGTTTTTGCAGAGCTGAGTGTCTCTTCTCTACAGCCGATGAGCGCTGTGACCCTTGGAAGTTTCCGAGTCCCGGCTTCACCGCCCCCACGCATTAGCTTAGCCGCGTACCGGCAAAACGGAAACTGTCCATGTATAACCCCACCGGGAATTTTCACGATCCACCCACTACATGTACCTATCCATGTACCTATACGAACTCATTCTGCAGCGCCTCTCATTCGTCGCGAAAATTTGGGTATTCTTTCCATCTAAACTTGCACATACTGTATACGAACACTGTTAAATCAGCATGGGAGCACTCGAGTGTCAAGTGATAAAGGAATTACATAACCAGTACCCCGGCATAGGAATTGGATGTTGTTTTGAGCTGCCGTTTCGTACTAGCGACATGTACCTTTATGTAGCAGGTCAGCGATACGTACAGCATAGCGCGATCAAATCATCATCACAGGGAGGTACTAACTTACAGGTAGTACAGGTACTACCTGGTACTATACCTAGGTAAGGTAGGTAGGTAGGTTAGTACATACCTTAGTACCTAGTAGGTACATATCTGTATACGTACCGTCGGGTGTTTCGCGTTACCCATCATCAGTCAATTGTACAAGGCATCTAAGCACAAATTGCGGCGCGGTGTCAGGCTTCCCAAGATGTTACGGAGGATTCATCTGCAGATACTACCTAGTAGTACCTGTTATTTCTCAACAAGGTCGTTTGCAACGGTCAACTCTACCTACTAAGTGATAGTTTGCGCTCTCTTTACCAACGTGACATTTCTCGCCCAAATACATGCATGTATGCACTCGACAATAACCCGCCGAAGTGGTATATCCATTGTACCAATCCAAAGTCGTCCCAGTTTCGCTAACGGGGAAACTCTTTTCTGTGCGCCATTGTCCTGGTTGTCGCGTGTAACTGTAGTCCCAGTACTAAAGTCGTGCAACTTCCAAAACACTGAACAGCGGCTGAGGTTCGTGGGAATACCCAGGACGGATTGAAGGATGTGGGTTGGCCACTGAGTGAGTTAGCGCGTGTAGGTACATTAACCTGGCCTTGATGGCGCTTGGGGCTGCTGATTTGTCGCTGCGCGATGCCCTGAAATGCCCCGATAGGCCACAAGCGACCGCCCGTGGAAGGAAATACAGGCGCTGACCGGCAGGTACATGTACCAGCACGGCTAAAAGGACAGCAGCACACAGGGACTGCTGCAGCTTCCCCAGAAAATCCCCCAAGCATCAACTTCGAGATCTCCAACTCTCCAACTCTCCAACGACGGCGCCTCACGCACATGAGAACCTTGAAGCATCGCCATCCTGTGGCCGTCTCAAGACCCCAGCACAATCTCTCTTTGGCTCTCCATGAATATTAAATCGAATCGAATGCAAGACATGGTGGCCGTCAGTCCGGCTGCATCAAACCTCCAGGTACATGTGCATGCAGCCACGGGTAAGAGATGTGGCATTTGTGATGCCACTTTCAGCAGACAGGAGCATCTTGCACGTCACATCAAGAGTCACACGCGTGAGAAGCCCTACAAGTGCGTCATTTGCGGCAAAGGATTTGCTCGCCAGTAAGTCGCTCGCACCTCATCTGCTCTATCCAACCGTCCAAGCACACGAGATGACGTTTGCGACCCTGTATATGCACATGTAGGGACGTCCTGAGCCGTCATCGCACGTCGCATGAGCAGGATAGCGAAGCAGCCAGGAATACGGCGTGTTCCAGAGCATGTAGGCAATGTGCCGCAAGTCGAGCCCGCTGCTCCCGGAGTGACCCGTGCAGGCGGTGCATCGAACGCAACTTGACTTGCGCCTTTCCCACATCGCGGAAACCCAAGGCACCCGCCATTGTCGGCTCGAGCATGGAGATTGGCAGCGAACCAAGAGATTTGAGTGTGGAAGCAATTCGCCAAACCACTGGCGGGCAGGCTGGAGATGGGACCCCGCTGCTGACAACCGGGCCTGAAGTGTCTGCAGACATCGATAGCGCTGGTCCGGACGAATGTGGCCCCGAAGGGGCAAATAGCAATCATATAGCATCCAGCACCGATGCTTGGACCCAACGACCGGCCATGTTTGAAGTCTCGCAAGCCGTGGGGCCAGTAGACGCCGGCACACAGCGTATCTACGAACTCAGCTCCATCTCTGGTTTCAATGAACAGGCCATGGATCTGCTCTCAATGAACTGGATGTCTCCTGAGAATTCTACCTCGTTTGGATGGAACGGACTCGTTGCAGCGCCGCCCTACGCTGACGATGCTAAGACTGATCTATATATGCCATTTCTCTTCCCTGCCTCGGGCCATTTGCCCGATCTTAGTCGGGAGTGCGTGCCATGTAATAATGGACAAGCGCCTGGCATTGACCGACATAACACCGGCATCGACAGCGCTAGCCAGTCGACTTATGCTCCCAGCAAACTCGGGTCAGAGGAAAATAAATCAGTGACTGGGAGCTACTACGTAGATGGTGATGGCTCCCGAGCGCCGTTTCGCGGTCAAGCTTCTCGACAATGGGGAGGAAGGCGCATCATGGCTGCAAACGATGCATCGACACCGAAAAGCAATGTGACCAATTACACAGACGGTGAGACAGGTGGTCTATGGGAGGGCACTTTAGTGAGCGCTGACGGCTATGACAACATGATACGAGAACTGCACCTTGAACTGGCCAGAGAGAATATGGTGATTGCTGCCAATTCCTTTCCGTCGCTAGAGTGCGTTGCCACAAGTGTTCAGTCGTACTTTGCTGTGTTCCATCCTATATTTCCTTTCGTTCGGAAGACGACGTTCCTTGAAGACTCAACACAACACTGGATCCTTCTCCTGGCTGTTGCCGTTGTTGGGTCGAAATACGCCTCCTCTGGTGAAGAGCGACTGCTGCTTAGCCCAGAGTTCATAGCTGTTCTGGACGGCATATCCAGCAGCCGAATATGCCACCATCGATCAATGCAAACTGGAATTTCTTCAACACCACCACCATGGGGGCTGGAAAATAGCGCCTTCAGCCTGCCATCGATACAGGCGGCTACCCTATCCTTGATCTGCTCTCTGCACAGGGGCAGGCTAGATATGACGAGGCGCGCTCTACTCGAACGGCATTACCTTATTGGAGCATGTACCCAATCAAATTTACTATCTACGGAGTTTGAGCACAATCATCGCTATGAAGATGGTAAAAAGCTTGTCCAGGACTGGTCGATGAACCAATCTCGTATCAGGACTGGCTTGATGATATGGGTGCGGCCTATAAGCCATCAACTTCAAACCCTCCCCCAGCTGACTTGCCTCTAGTTGCTCGACGCCATGATCTCGTACGAGTTCAACGCAGCTCCATTGATGCAACTTGTGGATGCAAACGTCCCTCTTCCTTGCTACGATAACATCTGGGAATACCCATCAGTAGAGACAGTTGCTGCAGAGGAGAAATCACCTGGTATATTAACCTGCGGATGGACTTGGGCCTTCCATAAGATCAACATGCTGATAACATCTACACATAGTCACACTGCTAGACGCGCTTGAAATGCTATACATCGAGAAGAAGCTCCCGGAGAGCCTGAGCGAATTTGGCACCATTTTAATTATCCATAGCATTTGGCGAAGGTCCAAGGAGGTCATCAGTCAAAACCGGACCCGACTGGCGACCTGGATTCCCAGTGCTGCAATTCAGGCACGAGAAGCTCAACAAGGCGCCTTGACAGAAACCTGGCCGCCGTCAAACTCAACGCTGTCAAAGTGGCGCAATAGTGCATGCGATTGTCTGGATATACTGCACTGGCGGGCAAATGCAAAGGCAGCCAGCGCCGCAGGATCTGAACACCCTGCCATCATGTACTTGCATCTATCTCGCCTCGTTTTACTTACCCCCGTAGCGCAAATCCAAACGCTGGCGACCAATCCTAAAGCCAAGAGCGCTGTAAACCTCGCTGTTAACCAGGGATACACAGAGGCAAGCAACCATGTGCTAAAATGGGCCATGAACGACTCGTTCAAGGCTCGGCTCGCAATCATCCATGCTGGGGCGCTCTTTTGGCATATACGGCGGTATTCGACAAAGAGTTTTCTGGAGCCTTTCGCAATATACATGGCCACACTCATCATCTGGGCGTACAGCATCTCGGTGCAGTTTGCAAGACAGCAGGACGAGCTCCAAGTTGTGACCTCGATGGAGGGGCCCCTATCGCCTGAAGCCGGCGTGGTGGCCACAGCGTGCCAGCAGCCAACGATTGCGAAGCAGGATGAGGAATTGTGTTCGGAGCTCCCATTTTTCTTTATTGATCGGCCATGCGACGATGAGATGGTGCAAATGTACCTCCGCTTCGGTTATAGGATGTCTGCGCATATGGCGAGAGTTGGGGTCATTACGCAAGCCTCCGCCCCAAGCAGAATTCTTCAAGAGGGCATCCGGCTCCTTGCTAATGCCACAGCAGGTGATGGCTTATCCTTTGTGGCAGGTGCGGATGGGCAGGGCAGAACTGAAATAAGCACATGGGGGGCAGAAAAGACTTACATGGAGGTGCTGGTTGCCTTGACTCAGGCAATGGAGCAGAAGCAGACATGATTTTCCGCGGCAAATGCATGGCAACAAGGCACATCATATCACATCACCACTATTTCGGAGGGAGATATGCTTGGCATTTCGGTGACACGCTATGGCCACAAGTTAGGCATGGTTCAAGGGTCAGCAAACATGCCCCGGACCACTACAGGTCATGGGCAGGCGAACAAGCAATGCGTGCGTCTTGAGATGCACGTCTGTGCCATTCCCCAGACCCACCCCCATCGCAGTTTGTCTTCCCGTCCCCCGGATCTTACATCTTCCCCACCGCGATGCCACCGGGTCTGGCCACTCCTCACCGCAGCGAAGCCCCCCGAACCATCGAAGGATCTCCGGATTAAGGCTCAGTACGCATGGGGGACTTCAGCCCACAAGTTGCAACTTGGGCGATTGCTCCATGTCACACCACATGCCTCCCATTTCATTTTGTTTCTGGCTGTTTTGTCCTAACCCGCCCCTCCCCCACAACCTTAACCTTCATAGAGTGCGGGGAGACCTAGCAGAGCCTAGCTGGGGTGACCTATCATACAGTACACTGTTAGCTCCCAGTGTTAGAAACGACACTGTCAACCGCTTACAAGAATCTATATTTGAAGCCTGTTGGACCTGAATATCCCCATCCTGGTCCCGTTATGCCTATTCATCACACCACTTTGCTTTACTTCTCAGACTCGTGCGAGCAATCATGGCAAATGACAGTGAAAAGGTTGACGTTGTCGCCCTAGAGCATCAAAGCTCTAATGGTGGCAAGGACGTTATGCTGGCGAGGCAAGCAGCCGAGGCCGAGCATAGTCTGAGTTTCCTGCAAGCTGTTCGCAAGTATCCCAAGGCTGTCATATGGTCCGTTCTGTTGTCGACCTCTATCATCATGGAGGGGTACGATATCGTCCTCGTCTCGTCGTTCTTCGCGCAGCCATCATTCCAGAAACGATACGGCGATTTTGACCCTGGATCCAATACCTATCAGATCTCCGCATCGTGGCAGAACGGCCTCAGCAATGCGGTTAGTATCGGTACTATTATCGGTGCATTTGCGAACGGATACTTCACGCACAAGTTCGGTTATCGTAAAGTCCTCTTGGCGTCTCTCCTGCTCGTTGTCGGGTTTGTGTTCATCCCCTTCTTTGCTCCCAATCTTGGAGTTTTGTTGGTTGGGGAGCTGCTTTGCGGTATTCCTTGGGGAGTTTTCGCGACCATGGTACGTGTCAAGTGTCTTTAATGCAAACCGCCGGGGCACTCTGACGAGTCCC
This sequence comes from Trichoderma sp. TW21990_1, assembly GCA_010015515.1. Taxonomy (NCBI): domain Eukaryota; kingdom Fungi; phylum Ascomycota; class Sordariomycetes; order Hypocreales; family Hypocreaceae; genus Trichoderma; species Trichoderma sp. TW21990_1. Next base: position 198,282 of record ML974124.1, read on the forward strand.
GAAACCCGATGCAGGGTTGATTTACTGACGTATCCAACCAAATAGGCCCCCGCGTATGCCTCAGAAGTTTGCCCAATGGCTCTCCGTGGATACTTGACCGTATACGTCAACCTCTGCTGGGCTTTTGGTCAGCTCATTTCCGCCGGGATTCAGTCCGGGTTTGAGAAGAATACGACGCAATGGTCTTATCGAATACCTTTTGCAATTCAGTGGGCCTGGCCCATCCCCCTATTCTTCATTCTCTGGTTTGCACCGGAGTCTCCATGGTTTTATGTCCGTCGAGGTTTACTCAGCGATGCGGAGAAGACCATCACTCACCTTGGTGCTGGTAGAGATATGGCTAAGCAGACATTGGCTATGATGGTCCATACAAACGAGCTGGAGGAGTCAATCGACAAGGGGACATCATATTTGGATTGCTTCCGTGGAATCGATCGCTATCGAACTGAAATCGCGTGCATGGCCTTTGCTGCTCAGCCGTTTTGCGGATCAGCAATGGGAGGAACGCCGACTTACTTCTTTGTCCAGGCTGGGCTGCCAACCTCAATCTCCTTTCAAATGTCAGTCGGCGGGCTAGGGCTCGCATCAGTGGGAACCATCATCTCCTGGTTCTTGATGCATCGCCTCGGAAGACGTACCATGTACCTCTGGGGCTTGGGTGTCCTGACCGCGATTTTGCTTATCGTTGGATTCATCAGCGTTGGAGCTGCAGACTCGGTGGGGGGCAATTATGCTCAAGCGACTATGATCTTGCTATGGCAGTTCGTTTACTACCTCACTGTGGGCCCCATCTGTTACGCCATTATCGGCGAAGTATCTTCTACTCGCCTCCGAAATAAGAGCGTCTGTCTTAGCCGAATCACGTATTATATCGCCCAAATTATCTGCAATGTGGTCAACCCGTACATGCTCAATCCTACAGCGGGAGACTGGCGCGGAAAGACTGGTTTCTTCTGGGGCTTCTGGGCTTTTGTTTTTTTCGTATGGACCTGGTTTAGGCTCCCCGAAACAAAAGACAAGACATTTGAAGAGCTAGACATCCTATTTGCACGTGGCATCAATGCCAGGGAGTTTGCGAGTTACAAGGTCGACGCCTACGTTGAAGGAGAAAAACGGCTGACTAAGAATTCATAGGCATTTGCATGAATGAGTTGTGGTCTGATTCTTATTCAATTCTATTCCAGTAATTGATCACAATCGATGGAGGACTAGTTCTCAGGCAGTTCGTATTCCCTCTGGGTTACGATATAACTAGCTCGATACCTATTCTTTAATTAAATACAAATGTACCTGGTAAATAATAACCCTGTCTGAACATGATTAATTCATTGAGTACTATTTACCATTTGATGCTGTATCTCCTCTGTTATATCATGATGGGTCTTATCGCTGATCAATTCGGTATGTCATAGCCGTGCGGCTATAGTAAGCGAAACCCGTCAAACCGACAACCTAGTTAACGCAGCAATTGTTGCTATAATTACTCTTATTGGTTAGATGGAATTCAACTTCAAACCAGTTGGAACCGGATACAACGGCTCTTTATGTAAGATAAGGGGATATAGAAGATAGAAGACGCAACTCTGTTTTGTCTTAAAAAAAAACAAAAAAAAAAAAAACAACGAAATTGTATACGTCTTTACAAGTGTCCGACTTTATCCATAAATAAGACTGTATTTCTTGCTCCAAGGGCATCTCCATCAATTTCTTTAAATACAACGAGTAATTCCGGAAGCAGCAAACGCCCTGATTCTACACTTGTAATAACATATTAACCTTTCTCTCTCTCTCACTTGTTCGCAAAAGGGCATGGTTTAGGAACGCCGGGTTACTGGCACTTCTAGCTATCATTTTGGGTGGCCAGATCACTTGTCAAACAAAGATTATGAGGGCCCAATTGCCGGAGAGTTTGAGTCAATCGATGGAAATCTCGACGGCAACAAGTTGATTCCATACACTAACAGTACATCGTTTGATTAGTAGGTTATTCTATGCAACAGTGTAGTCCCATACAAGCATGCTGATAGGATCCAAAAGGTGGTATTTTGATCCATTCTCAGCTTCCACCAAGGCAAAAGTCGTTTTTGGCTTCTGCAATGCAGGTCCACAAAGCCTAGGGCCAGGCTGGTACAACGAGAGCAATCTATGGTTTCAGATTCAAGGAAACTTTCCTAATGGCACAGTACTTCATCGGCATTCTGTTCCAGCAACCGAAGCTATTATCAAAACGGATTCCAAGGGCTTAGGGCAGAATGGATTGGCTCTAGTGCTAGTTTTCAGGCAACTAGCCTTGACTCGCCTTTTATTACACATGTAGTGACCTTGGATATACCTATCATCGGTATGTATGGATCGGTTACGTCCTACTCAGTAGATTATAATGGTTTCATTTTTCTATGAGTATTTATTAGTCGGATTGATTATGCCCCATTGATAGGCATTAACTGAGTGAGTTATAAGCTTGCACCGACTCACTACCCTTGCGGGCCGGATATCGCAAGTGCGGATGGGCTATGACTGATGAACAGGCATTTGTCGACCTTGTCATCAACGGAACAAAACTACAGTTTGGCGACGGTATCGGGTACAACGACAAGAACTGGGGAACTGCTCCTCTACCGCGCTACTTGGACACTTGGTATTGTGGCCATGCCCGTGTTGGTCGCTATTCTCTCGTGTGGTTCGATGCTCATCCACCCACTGGCGCTGAGAGATTCTCTGGTTGTGTGGCCAAAGATGGCAAAATAATTTAGGTAAGTTGCGCAAACGAAGCCGTTGTGGTTCAGCCATGGGGTGCCAACGATACCTACCCGCCCCAGCCGTCTACTGGACCTGGGCAAGGCCTGGAGGTAGTATTCGATCTTGGAAATGGCGAAACCTTGAGGGCGAATATTACTAGCGGACCTGTGATTACTGAGTTTGGTGGCTTTTATGTTCGAAATTTAGGCTCGGTACCAGCCACTCTCAAGTCATCCAGCGGCGTTGAACACGAATATCGTGGAGGTCAAGCTTTATATGAGGAGTTCAAGTATGGCACTTCACAGCAGGAACTTTATTTTCTCAAGGAAATCATAGTCTCATCATCTGAAGCGACGCACTCAATACCGAGATTGATAATAACGTGTCTTGAATATGAAGGATACGGAAACGGAAGTCGGCCTTTTGTATTTATCTTAATAGCAGATGTTGCATTCTTATCCGGAGACTTATGTTGCAGCTTTTTCTCTCTCATAGAGTGTAAAAAGGGACTAAACATTATAATAATGGACAAACGGAGGAAAGTTTTACAGTAGGGTCCTTAGCAATAGCCGCGAAAGGGAGAAATGAGTAAATCTTTGATGCGTGGGAATGTTTCAGCGGTTGCACCCATTGTGAATTGTAACAGAGGCTATGCAAGAGCAAATATACGCCAATACGGATGGTGTGAGCTCTGGCTCCGTATTATATTCTCACTGTCAAACAGAGCTCAGTCTAATAGCAATCTTTTCGCTTGGCCATGGAATTTTCTGGGGCATTTTCTTAAGAGACTTTCTATAGAGGTGATAAGGAAAAAGAATTATTGGCGCGAAGCCTTTCCTTTGGAGGTTATGTATTCCTATCATTTGCCTTTAGGGATTACGATTGTCGGCTACACACGGCAGTGTGTTGGAATAGTGAGGGGTAGGTGGGTAGAAAATTAGGTACATATAACAAGGCGCCCTCTCCGGAGATTAAACCTTTGGGGGGAGGCCAAGTGCTACAGTTGTTGCGGATGCAGACTACTGCAGTAACAATCGTTCAAGGGAACCTTGAGCGAATCAATTCTAGTTTGAAGTTTGGATTTTAGCACAATTGCTATTTTGTTGACAGTATCTACAGAGCAAAGCATGACTGGAAAGATGCCCTTGTTATTGGAATAACACACTAACCTGGAAATATCGCTGCTTACAACATAAGAAGCAGAATACTCAGCAGTGGTGTCAAGAAGAGTACAAAAGCAGTAACAATTTCGTCCCAATCAACCACCATTTCTTGTCTCAGGGCTCAATTTTCGGCAACTCAGAGCATAGCTATTCACTACTAAAACCTTACAGTTTCACTTGGAATTATCATGGCAACACGTATTCATCCCTTTGACCCGCTGCGGCCTGAAGAAATCACCGGAGTATGTCCTAGGCAACTTTTCACATGTAAACTCACACTAACGAAAATGTTACCAGTTCGCAAAAATTGCACGACCCGCCTTTGCAGACCAAGCTTTAAATTTCCGTATCATCACTCTCAAAGAACTACCTAAAGTTGAGATGGTAGACTTGCTTAAGAGCGAGCATCGCAAACAACTGGAGGGGAAGCGGCCGTCGAGTTTCGCCCGGGTCGAAACGCTGGTGAAGAATCAAGCTGGTAAACACAAATTGCATGAACTGCTTCTCGATATCGATAAAAACACGATCATGGAGCAAAAATACCTTGTAGGAAAGCATTCCTATATCGATTCGGAATACATGAAAGCAGTAGAAGCCGCCTGCCTAGCTGAAAAGCAAGTGTAGGAGGAGATTCGTAAATTAGATCTTCCAACAAGATCGACCGCAATTGTTGAGCCTTGGGCATACGCAACTGATGGCATGAATGATATGTCCGAGCGCATCACCATGGTAAGAAGGTCAAGGTCAACCCATGTGTCTCCAGGAAATTTATATTGCTGTCATTTCGACCATCTTGACATACACTACTATTGCGCTGACCCTCTCGATATATGTGCCAAGATATCAGAGCACCTTCGAGTCCTCCGGGTTTATCGTCTACCCGGAACAACAACAGACGAGAAGGTCAACCACGAAGATTGCCGTTATGATTGCCACATAATACATGCCATTTCATCCAGTAATAGCACCCTGATCTACGACTGAAGCCGCAATCTATGACCAAGCCCAATTTGGTGGTACAGCCTGACGGCCCGTCGTTTCAGGTTCGAGGTAATCTGGTCAACTGGGAGAAGTGGAGCTTTTACGTCGAATTCAACTATCGAGAGGGTCTGACGATCCACGATATACGGTATGACAGCCAGAGTCTTTTCTAACACCTCTCACTAGCCGAGTTGTTCCTTATGGCGAAGCGCGTGCTCCATACACACGAAAAGCTGCCTTTGACCTCGGCAATGATGGTGCCGGAATAAACGCAAACAACTTACAACTCGGCTGTGATTGTCTAGGTACCATGAGATACTTTGGTGCTTGACATAGCACCCAATCGGGAGAACCTATGAAACTGCTAATGTTGTTTGCTGTCACTAGCGAGATGATGGTATCCTATGGAAAAAATACCAAGTTTCATACAGGCAATGCGATCGTCACTTGGTCACGCATTCTGGTTCTGCGAACCATCATCACAGTCAGCAACTATGAATATCTCTTTGCATTCCAATTCAATCATGATGCATCCATCTTCTATGAAGTTCGGGCAACTGGTATTCTGTCTACCGTACCATACCACACCCTCTGGACCAGGGCGAAAAAGTTCCATATGGCACAGTAGTCGCACCTGGCGTTTTGGCGCCTTATCATCAGCACTTATTCAGCCTTCGCATAGATCCGGCTGTCGATGACCATTAAAATACGCTGTCGATTGAAGAATCTCATCTAATGCCCGTTGGTGACCCGACGATCCACAACCCCTTTGGAGTCGGTTATTACACTGTGAATCGCTATGTTGAGAAGAAAGACGGTCTCGATCTAGATATTAGCAATGGTCGAGTCTTCAAATTTACCAACGAAAACAAGATCAATCCAATCACTGGGACACCTGTGGGATTCAAGTTGCGTCCTCAACCGAGTCAGATGCTGCTTTCGCATCCAGATTCGTATCACGCAAAACGATCCGAATTTGGCCAACATGCTGTCTGGGTTACTCATTACGAAGACGATGACCTCTTCCTGACAGGCAGATAAACAATGCAATCTTCAGGCGGCGATGGCATTGCTTCAGGTATTCGGAAGCAAAATGCTTTGGGTTCCTCTCGATCCGTTCGGAACGCAGACATTGTCGTCTGGCACACGCTTGGATCAACCCACAATCCTCGAATCGAGGATTGGCCTGTCATGCCAAGTGAGAAAAATGACAGTTGGTCTAAAGCCAGTGAACTTTTTTTTTTACCGGCAACCCGGGATGAGACGTGCCCGTGTCAACTCAACAGAAGAACCAGAGCGTCTTGTACACAGAGAGTTCGGAGAAGAAGACAGACATATATTTTAGACCCTCTTTGTAGGCAAAATGGCTTGTAACAGTCAGAGAAACGACTGTTGACGCGGTCTAGCGGTGTGGAACTTTTGCGTGTCACGGCCTAATCTCTTGCAAATGCGCAAATGCAACAACAAGTGGATGGATATAGCACTAGAAACTCAATGTAGAAATATCCCGTGCCACAGGAACGGGACTAAATAATGAAATAATTGGAAGAGAAAGACTGGATTCTTCTACATGACTTGCCCAGTTTAATTTGGATGAGAGATTTTTAGATCCTGCCAACCTTGATACGAGCTCTGCCGGCTTTCTGTAAAATGGACTGAGGGTCTAGATACAGAACATGGTTGATTCACTACAATAGTAATAGTAATACTACTCCGCATATAAGGCGGAAAATTTGATGCACACGTGTTAGGACTAAGTCTCTGTTTCTGAAGATACAGTGGGGGTTTCTGTATAAATTCGTATAACCTAGGCAAGTAGTATACAATTGCGCTAGGTATGGAGCTAATAACACACAGGGCTAACGCTGCATTAAATACTACCGAATACTTAACTTACCCCAACTGAACCCAGCTTTGTGATATACCTGGAAGTACCCATTGAGTTATTTTCAAGACTTGGGTACTGCTTGCATTAGCGATAGTGAGACCAAGTTTAACCGATTGAACAATCATGTATGATACATGATTAGCTTCAAAGGGAGGCCTCCTTCTCACCTAATCAAGGAGGCCTCCTTTTCCAAAGCTTGAGGTTTTAAAGTTCTTACTAGGATGTAAATAACTCATGGGTTAATAGATACCTGCTTAATTAGGCCTTAATTAGGCTACTATTGACTTTGCATAAGTAAAAACTATATATAAAAATAGGAAGAAACAAAAGAGAGGAGTAGAAACGAAATAGAGGAAGGAAAGGAAGAAGGAAAGAAACACTATTGCAGAACAGTCAAGATGGATTGAAATAAATACAGTTTAAACAAAGAAATAATACAACGAAAGACATTTCGCTTGCTTCCATAAAAAACGTATATCCCCTTCTTCATAGACTAGAATCTCAGATTAGTTTGGGACGCCTAAAGGTAATATGTGTTTTCCAGCTTAACATTGCAGCTCGCTATGTAGAGATCCGGCTATTGCCTATTATTACATGCGTATGTTATCATACTGCAGCTCTACATCATACACATAAGAAAATCGCTCATAGTATTCCAATACAAGTCCATTGCCCTAACTGGTCAAATTTGGGCAAAAAGCAAGGGGGCGTTAACGCTGTGTCTTCGGTGTAAACGCTGTTCAAATTCTCAGTCCTCCTTCTCTAGATTTTATTATTTAAAAGATTATTCTCTTGTTATTCATCGACCCTTAATTCCTCATGAATTTAATGATATATTGTCCCTCTCCAAGTCTATTGCCTCCTCTCCGACACTGCTCTTCCTCCCTTCCAACGGCAGAATGACGGACAACAATGAAGAGGGTGATCCCGAAAAGGGAGCACCAAGAACCTTTGTTATAAACAAAGGCAACATTGGCACTGATAGCGCTACAAAGCGTCATATCCGATATTTTGATGACGACGACGAGATCCAACAGATCGATGTTTCTCCAGCGAACAATAATGGCAAACTCAAGAGAAAGACTTCGTCTTACTCTATCCACTCTCTGTCCAGCATAAAGAGTGGCCATCGGGTGGTCGATCCTGCCTCTGCCCTTCCTGTTTTGTACCGTACTTTGAGTATGGATATGGCCCGTGGGCAGGGTAAGAATGTGGCTTTCAAGAAAACAGAGCTTGGGGATAAGGCTATAGCAGGTAAGTTCGTCTTTGAAGAGTAACTACAAAACTTCTAAAGGCTGACCTACCTATTACAATAGATTTAAGTGATCTCGAATGGCATACTTTATCTATTCAATCGATTACGCAGCGGCTAGACACATCTATCGAAACCGGTCTCTTGACCCAAGGAGTCAAGGATAAAGCTGCAGAATTTGGTAGCAACACTCCAACTCCACCAAAATCCCAGCTACCTCAAAAATTGTTCTTCTATCTCTTCGGAGGCTTTGGCTCTATTCTCTTTGGTGGAAGCATACTTGTCTTTGTTTCATGGAAGCCACTTGGCGAACCGGCCCCTGCAGTGGCTAACTTAGCGTTGGGAATCGTCCTAGCTATTGTATGGTTAGCGCAAGCTGCCTTTAATGCCTGGCAAGATTTCTCTTCTTCCAGGGTCATGAAAAGCATTACCGGCATGCTTCCTGAAGACTGCAGTGTTCTTCGTGATGGAAGCAGGAGATTGGTCCCGGCATCTCAAGTTGTCCCTGGAGATGTTCTCTATTTCAGCGCCGGCAATAAACTACCTGCCGACATTCGGTTCGCCAGTGTGTCCACTGATGCCAAATTCGACAGAAGCATCCTGACCGGCGAGTCTGATCCTCTGTCCGCAGCAACTGAGTCTACGGAGACCAACTACCTTGAATCTAGATGTATTGGAATGCAAGGTACTCACTGTACCTCTGGAAGTGGTCTGGGTATCGTTGTCGCTACCGGTGATAACACGGTTTTTGGTCATATCGCGAAACTGACAAACAAACCCAAGTCTGGCCAAACTACGCTGCAAAAGGAGATCTTCAGATTTGTTCTCATTATCTCAACCTTGATGGTTGCTATGGTTGTGGTGATTGTTGCTCTGTGGGCCGGTTTTATTCGGCACAAATATCCCGATTATATCTCAGTCTCAACATTAATCGTGGATTGTGTCAGCGTGGCTATTGCCTTTATCCCAGAGGGCCTGCCAATAGCTTTAACCGCTTCACTCACAATTACTGCCGGCATTATGAAGAAGAATAATATCCTCTGCAAATCTCTGAAGACAGTTGAGACCCTGGGAACTGTTTCGGTACTACTGTCAGATAAGACGGGTACTCTGACCAAGAACCAAATGTCTGTAACAGATTGCGTCATTGGTTCCAGCTCCTTGACGGTCACAGAAGCCATACAGGAAGCTGCAGAAGAATCAACTTCACGCAAAAAGGCGGCTCTCAAGCAGCTTTGCATCGCGTCTGCAGTGTGCAATGCTGGGGAGTTTGACCCTACAACTATTCATCTTCCCATCTCCGAGAGAAAGATTCTCGCCGATGCGACAGATCAAGCTATTCTTCGCTTGTCGGAATCATTAGGCCCCGTCCATAAATCTCGCGGATTGTGGCATAAACGATTTGACCTCGCATTCAACTCGAGAAATAAATTTTCCTTGTGTGTCAGCTCTCCCAGCACTCAATCATCACTGGAATCTACGCTTTCTGATTCCGAAATCGCCGGCTTCAGTGCTGAGAAAGATTTTGTTTTGATGATCAAGGGTGCACCAGATATTCTACTCTCTCGATGCGCAAAGTATGTTGCCGAAGATGGTGATGTGCGCGATTTTGGCGAACCTATTCGCTTGTCCATTGAGACAATGAAAAATTCGTGGTCGAGCCAAGGTAAACGGGTTTTGGCTCTGGCCCGTAGGTCTCTTCCTGGGAGCTCGATACGCTCAAACCCAGAAGACAATTCCTTTGAGAAGGAAGCTCTCGAATTCGCCCGTTCGGACCTCACTCTGATTGGACTCGTTGGTATTGTAGACGCTCCAAGGGAGGAAGTACCCGGTGTAATTGAGACGTTGCATCGGGCTGGCATCCGTACCGCTATGGTTACGGGAGATTTTCAACTCACAGCACAAGCGATTGCTCGCTCTTGTGGTATTATCAGCGTTCCGGATTCTCAAGTCCATAGCGTCCAGGATCTCCCACGTACACCCCCCAACATCCAACCCAACAAGAATAACAAATCCAATCATCTCCCAGACGAAATCAAGGCAATTGTTTTGACTGGTCAAGATCTTATGACGCTGCTTCCACACCAATGGCACACTCTGGTAACAGAATACACGGAGATAGTATTTGCTCGAACTACGCCAGAACATAAACTTCAAATTGTACGGGAATTCCAGTCGCAGTCCTACGTCGTGGCTATGATCGGAGATGGGGTGAATGATGCTCCAAGCTTGAAGCAAGCAGATATTGGTATTTCACCTGCATCCGGCTCCGACATCGCCATTGAAGCTGCAGACATGGTCTTGTTGGATACATTCTCTGCTATTCCAGCGGCCGTGCTCTATGGTCGCGTAGTATTCGACAATCTGAAGAAAACGATTGCATATCTACTACCTGCCGGCTCTTGGTCAGAGTTTTGGCCTGTGTTTACCAACGTTGCCTTTGGTCTGCCTCAAATCTTGTCGTCATTCCTCATGATCATTATATGCTGTTTCACAGATTGTGCTACGGCAATTTCCTTGGCTTACGAGAAGCCAGAGGCAAACCTCATGCTTCAGCCACCTCGAGACGTTGTAAACGATCGCCTCGTCGACTGGAAGCTACTTCTTCAAGCCTACGGTTTTGTTGGCACATTCGAAACAGTTCTCTCCTTCACCATGTCGTACTGGTACCTCCAGAGAAATGGTTTAACTTTCTCATCGGTATGGTTCTCATTTGGCTCCATTCCCACTCCTGAAGGACAGACTGTCGATGATATTACCACGCACCTAACAGTCGCATCTTCTGTCTATTTTATAACCTTAGTGGTGATCCAGTGGTTCAATGTCATGGCACTACGTACCCGTCACCACTCAATCTTTACACATCCGCCACTCTTTAATTCTGATACTCAGAACTGGCTCCTTTTCCCCGCCATCTTATTTGCCCTCGTCATTGCTTTGATATTCACGTTAGTTCCTGATATTAATTATCTTGGCTGTGCGCCTGTTCCGGTAGAGCACTGGTTTATTCCTATGGCTTTAGGTCTTGGCTTGTTGTCTATTGATGAACTGAGAAAAATGATGAAGAGAAAATATCCTGGGGGGGGAGTTGCGAGAATTGCTTGGTAGAGAACGAGACGTCGACAAATTGAAAAGATTTATATTTGAAATACGTATTAACTATCTTTAAAGCTACATTAACATTATTAACATTCACTACCATAATACCTGTAAACCTAATAGCAAAACCAGTATAGCTGATTTACTCAGCTTTCTTAGACGCCTTCGTTCGAAGTTTCATCATACCAAAAACCAGCGCGTATCCAGTGATGGCGAAAATAACTGAGATTCCTGCATTTCTCCAGCCGTAGAAGTAATGGTTGATGTTGAGTGTTGTCAAGAAGTCACTTCCATTCTTGAACTCGCAGACTCGGCAGCTCGATGTGGCATCTGGGTTCGTGAGGTTGATCCGCCAACCCTCCCCGGCAATATAGTCCCGGAGATATTCGGCGCAGGTTCCATTAGCTGGGTCAAAGACGGCGAATTCTTCCTCCCTGCAGGAAACCCTGGCACCCCAGATGTCAAAGGTCAGCATTCCTGAGACAACGTAGTTGAAAGGGTTCAGCCAGTATAACCAGTATTTCCAGAAGACATTCAACTGCTGATAGGGCACAAAGATGCCGCAAAAGAGTGTTAGTATACTGATGATGAGGGGGTTCACTAAAGCCGCGAACGTGGGGTTGGGTGCATAGGCAGCGACGAACTGGCCAATACCCGTATAAATGAATTCGTATATAAGCATGATGAAGAAGGTAGCACCAGAGCGGTTCGAACTGTCATTCAGTCGCGCGCAGTAGTACCAGCAGACGAAATAGAGGACAGCACAGACGCAGAGATAGGGAAACTCCGATACAATTAAACCGACAACGAAAGAAACCCAGGAGTACATCTTCGACTTTTTCTCGCGCGCGTCATAGATATCGCGTCTTTGGATGAAGAGAGGCTGAAGCTGATTGATAACGCCGGGGGCAACGAAAACGAAGTTGAAAACCGTAAACATCTTAAGTTCCAGGTCAGATACGCTGTGGCCAACTCGCCAGAATGAGAAGCCATTCAGCAATGCAGAAATGACGTGCAGTGAGAATTTATTATTCACATAGTTGGTGTTTCGGAATAGGGCAACATTCATTCGATGTGTTACAATCTTGATTTGTTCCCATAATGGCATTGAGAACTCATAGCCATCATCAACGGTTCCAGGCTCTTTAGCGGCAGCTTCAGAGACCATGTTGTCGAGTTCAGTCATCATTTGACCATATTCGGAAGATTCGAGCCACGTTTGATGCCAGTCCTTATCTTTGACACTTTCGATGCCACCAGTGACCACGTCAATCATGAACTCTGCAGGATTGGCCTCGATAGGACAAACGGCACCGTACTTCCCAAAATAGTCCTTGATAGTCTTCGCGTTGTCGCCGATGTCCCCAAAGTAAACCGTTCTGCCTCCGCGTGCCAGGAGTAGGAGAGTGTCGAATTGTGCAAATAATTGAGCCGAGGGTTGGTGAATGGTCACCAACACAGCTTGGCCAACATCGGCTAATTTGCGCAGGAAACGAACGGTATTGTATGCAGACTGTCCATCCAGGCCAGAGGTAGGTTCGTCAAGAAAGATCAAGATGCTTGGTTTCGACACCAGTTCAACACCAATGGTAACACGCTTTCTTTGCTCCACACTAAGCCCATTTCCAACAGTGCCAATAAGCGTATCTGCTAAATCATGGAGCTCCAGAAGGTTGATAATGGTTTCCACATACTTAAGCTTCTCTTCTTTTGGGGTTGTTCGGGGCTGGCGCAGTAAGGCAGAAAATTCGAGAGCTTCGCGGACGGTGGCAAAAGGCTCATGAATATCTAGTTGCTCGCAATACCCAGCCATTCTTTGGAAGGAAACAGGTAGAGGGCGGCCATCAACCAGAATACTACCCTTAATAGTACCGTCTGTTTTCCGTTGGGCGAGGACGTCGAGCAAGGTAGTCTTACCTGCTCCAGAGGAACCCATCAATGCTCCAAGCATACCTGGTTTAACCCACCCGTGAATGTTATTCAAGAGTACACGATCACCTGATGGGGTTTTGACGGTATACGTGAGGTTCTTCCATGTAAAGACCGAGGTGTTGCGGGATAAGTTATCATCCTCTTGATCCGTGGTATTACCAGAGGTGCCGTCTTTAGCATACTCTGAATTTTGAGCCTGTGACTCCTCGTCTCGGCGGGCGCGGTACAGTTTGAGCTTTTCGCGAGGAATCAGCAGCGAAGCACCACTGCTACCCCCGGCTTTCCAAAAGCATGTGCAGACGACGGTGATAACGGCAAATAAACCCCACCAACCCCAAACAACACCGTAGTTTCTCCAGAGCTGGGAATGCTTGTAATGCAGTGAGGAAAGGTACTGGTCACCAGTCACGTAGTCTGCACCGGGCAAGGCACCACCGACTCCGGTACACGCCCTGTTGGCGGAACCAACATTTTCGTATCCGGGTCCATTAGGAACAAGATTGTTGCCCACGCAGGGGATATGCTGGTCATGGAATTCATTCGACAGGGCGGCTTGGAATGCATAGGCGAATGGGTTAACATAGTACAGCTCCACAAACCAGTTCTTGATCTTGGGTTTCGGGATCATATATCCAGCGTACATGACAACTCCCTTGATGGCTGTACCGGAAATTTTCGAAGCGGCCTCGAAAGTGCTGAATGCAGCACCAATGCTTCTAAATAGCGTCGTAACACACTTTAATTGGTCAGTTCAAATTACTAGAAGATGCTCGCAGTAACTTTCACTCACCAGAGTAGTTGTGAACAGAATGGCCCAGAAGGTAAAGAATGCGGCTGCCGTGGCCTTGAGTCCAGCCATCCAGTATATAACAACAGAGAAAATCGTGCACTGTAATAACAAAACGGGAAAGTCTGCAGTAATCTGTGCCAGACAGAACGCCGCAGAATGATGGAATCCAAAGGACGTATGTTTCACCAGGACCGGCCGTCCTTTGAATGATTCTGTGACTTCAGACATAGCAACAATGCAATTATACAAGAGCGAGAAGAAGACAGCGCCACCTTTGGTAAAAAGCCCAGCAGAGTTATCGGGGGAGTTATAGAAACATGCACCGGCAATCAAAGACATGGCGAGTGACAGGGCCTGCTTGGTCAAAAAGGTCGATTTCTCACCCCATAGAATCTGATACTGACGAAGGGTGCACGCCTTGAGTTGCATCATGAAGCTGGTAGTGAGAACAGTATTCTTCGGTAAATGCCTATGTTTCTCAAAGGCAATGGATTCCTTGAATGATTCGGTTCGGTCGCGCGCAACGTCGGTGTTGGGATAGTTGTATTCCGAGACCATAGAGCTGTAAATCGAAGACTGCTTGTACTCTGCCAAAATGGCATCGGCATTTCTTGGAAACTTGTTTTCGAAGCCAGGTTGGATTTTTCGCTCAGTAGGCACGGTGACGCCCGTCAGAAAATCACCTTTTATCTTTGTCAGCATTATCCTCGCTATGGAGACGGATAGTAAAAGGAGATTCCATACCAATGTTAGCGCCGTCGGTATACATAAATCCCAGATCTTCTATGAACGGCTTTGCTGCAGCAGAAGGCCCATAGAATATCTGTTTGCCCTCATCCAGAACCAATACTTTGTCGAAAAGATTATAGATGCCGTTTCCTGCCTGATATAGGGTGACGATAGTCGAAAGCCCCTGGACATTGGTCATGGCTCGGAGAGCCTTCGCCCATTCCAACGCCGTGCTTGCATCAAGGCCACGCGTGCTATTATCCCAGCAGAATACTGATCCTCTGGTAGCGAGACATTCGATAATTGATACACGTTTCCGCTCACCACCGGATACGCCTCGAACAAACTCGTTTCCTACTTTCGTCTCAAATGTATGCGCGATTCCCATGGACTCTAGGAGAAATTGTTTCGTCTCAGCCACATGATCCTTCTCTGATATGGTACCATCAGGGAGATGAGAAGGGACTTTGAGTTTGGTGGCAAAGTCCATTGTTTGGCCGACTGTCAACCGGGGGTAAAAGAGCTCCTCTTCGGTATTCATCACAATCTGGGCTCGATATTGATAGGCCTCTTGCGCAGTCATGGTTCCAAACCGCACGTCGCCCTTGATTGTATGGTATCCTTCACGCTGGTTGGAGAGCATTTTGAGGAGAGTGGTACATCCAGATCCTGGGCGGCCCAAGACCAATAGCATTTCTCCAGGTTTCACGCAGCCATGACTGTCCTTTAATATGCTTTTCATTGGTGGCTTCTGGCGCCAGTCTTTGATGAGCTGAGGTATGTTGTATTGAGAGAACTGATTTTCCTTGACGGCTGCTGAAGCGGCGGGGACTTCGACCGTGAGATTCTCCCATGTGACACCGAGCTCGCGTCTCTTGAAGCCCGCTGCGGCTTCACGCTCTTGTTGCTGAATCAGTTGGGGGGTCATGCTCCATTCGGAGCTCTGATTAGGTGGAGATGGGTTGATTGCATGATAGAAAGTGAGAGTTTCTGCGCTGGATGCTTCCCTCATATCGCGAAGAGGGATGGTTGTAGTATGACATTCCTTTGTTTCAGGCAAATCTGCCTCAGAATCGTCCGTAAAGTCGTTATATTCCATGGTAGTTGAATCTTTGCTGTTTGAGAAGAAGCAACAAATTATTCTCCAAGCATGCCACCTCAGAGTTGTTTAACTGGATGGGGGGACTAAGGCACATTATATCTTCATCCATTGTGGGCACTAATGGAAATCTCCTTTATATACCGGTGTATACGCCTTTCTTTGGGTTTATTACTAAGCCAAGTACCCACGAGTGGAGTGAATCACAGTGGATAGAGAGATATTTCTGTAACCCCTGATAAACGTCATTAAGAGCTATCCTTCCGTTACCGGGAATTCCATGGAAAAGGCGTAGATTCGGGATCCAGTCATTATCAAAGGAGTCAATAAAAGTGTCAGGGCCAGCTTATCTTGGAGATCCGCTATCTAGATTAGGGGCAATCATCGCACGTATCCTCTTTCGGTGTTCCCCTACTCTCTGTGTCTGTCAATTTATGTGTACATAGTATCTAGTGCAGTGTTTGTGTATGAAAGTGGGGCATTTACGAGATACAGGTGTTCAAATCAATTACTTGGATGAAATCAATCATGGTACAGATACTATATTAAACATATGGTAAAACATCGTGATCTGTGAGTCCTAATAGATGTTCCAAAACATCGTATAGATAACTTACCAACATCCTAATGTATCCAGATTTTCTAGATTTGTTCTTTCACCAATCCGTAATCGTGCGCTCCGCGGCTTTTACAGGGCCCGGTATTTGTGGGGACTTGAGATCTATATAGCAGGGTACCGCGGGACGGCCGGCCGCAAATATCCATCCGTTTGGCGGGGCCGGGACCACCGAAACCATGTTTCAGGGGTTTTGTTCGGCAATACTCCTCGGGAGGTAGCGGTCTGCCCTCGGCATCGGCTACAATTTATTTCGTAGCCCGAATACCTAAGATGGCGGGGCAGCGTCCTCTGCTCGAGTCAACTCTCGCCGGCTTATATTCGTAGGCATCCACTACCTCATAGATGCCCCTTTTCACTGCCTGAACAATAGGTTCAGAAGGGCTCAAGTATTGCCTGAGACTACGACCATTTGGTTGTGAATTCGAAAAGCTAATAGAAAAAGGAAGGAATTCATATGCCGTAGAAAAGTTCATCGGACAATTTACGGGAGGGCCAGCGAGGATCCGGAATCGGAACATGAGGCCTAATTTGCAGAACGGGACGGCCGGCAACGGCTCAGGATTGCGGCTTTTGTTATAAAATCCATCGAAGATAACAACGTCAGCTATAGCTACTGATAACAACCAGTGGATAAGCTAATAAAATACAAGGCTAAAAAGAACTGGTTCCTTGATATCTATTTTTACTACATGTCGCCGGGTATTAGGAATGTGGATAACGCTATTCAGAAATGAGTATAAACTAATCGGTTCCTTCGGCTATAAGTCAGAGCTACCTGTCAGCTCCTGGAGCAAGCACAGAGCGTAATGCCGACAAATGCAATGGGTATAATATAAAATCAACGTATTCAGAGGGCCGGGAGACTGTACAACGCATACAGCAAAGTCTGTTAAGAGTGCTAAGATTAGTACTGATAGCTTAGGGACATATAGTGGCCTAGTGATATATAATGGCCTAGTGAGATATAATGGCCTACATAAAGTATATCGTCCATCTTGGAGACTGGGATTTTGAGCAACTTCTGAGTATAGGTTAGCAATAATCTCAAGGCAGTTACCTGTTGAAAAACTATACATGGATTTGAATGTATTTCTGTATTAAAACCTATCATATCACCCACCCTCTCAGTTCTATTACGCTTGCATCTGCTTATTTCTCCGTGGCGTTGCTGCTCTTACGTTGTCTCTTACATGGCGCTACTTTAACATACACCTCTCACGTTGCTCCTGCTCTGGGTGAGCCGGTTGGATTGATTTTGACAATAAGTGTGTAGAAATACCCGTGTCTTGTAATAGTGATCAAACGCCATAGATGTGTAGCAAACACAATCGACAAGACCCATATATATAACCTAGTTACGTAGGGGCTACCCGTACGGTTTGTCAGACCGCCGATTGTAGTCTTCGTATTTATGGGCAATTAGTATTGCCCTCGGCGGAGGATAAAGCACTTAGTGGGACTAGTTTTTGCAATATAGTAGAATGCTTGGTGCAATAGTACAGTTGACATTCCATGGGAGAAGCATGCTGAACAAAAATAGTGCATAAGCATTGCGGATATATAGATATCCTAGGCAGCTCTTCCCTCGTCTACATATTTCCTCATATTGTCCACCCATAATACCTCCATTTTCTCATTCATATGCTGCTACTACAACATGGCTCTAGAGAATTTTCTCACTTAATGCATTCAATTACAAGTCTCCAATTTCGCAGAAGTGCCATTTAACGTGGATATCGGAATTCTCTAAACTTCCCCGCATTTCTTTACATTGTCTCACGAGCACACCGTGCGTTGAGTCGGGGCTGGGTATATAATCCCCTTCACTGCTGATTTTTTGGATGGCGCGCACACTCGGCGGGCGCCGTCGGTGCGAAGCCCTAGGATAAGCGAAAGTAATTATATTATCGAAAGAACAACTGTTTGAGCAATTTTGAGTAGAAATTTTGGATTCAATGTACCCTCAGCGTGACAGCCGTAGGTCAAATAGCTAGGCATTTGTAGTGGTCAAACGAAAATGAGGGTGTATACATGCATTGCTCCATCTTCTCCGCGAGCCGGTTGCATATTCACTATGTTCCGTTATGAATGGTAAACAGCCCAAATACTCGTCATACCTCTAATGAGTGTTTCGGATATGCACGGGCTTCTGTCTCCTCTTGTTGCATTGTAAATTACTTTGTTTAGTGCCAAGCTGAGGTTTCGCAAACCTTGCCAGGTTGATTGAGTAGTTAGCAACTACTAATGCGTTCTAACACTGTCGATCCGGAAATGTGCCCGTAATGAGACCTTAGAAGCTTCCCAAAGGCTTTTAGTGCGTAACTCCGCTAGGGCTGTACACCTGAAAAATCTTGAGAAATGTCAGGACTAACGACCCACCCCGACGTCACCTTTCAAGACACAATCTAGCTGTACCATAATGCGATACAAGAAATTTACTGTCTAATTCTGAAGCCTTCTCTATTCCTAACGCCCATGTTGCATCTTTCTTGGTGTAGTAACATGTAGCTGGGCTACCTTCTGGGTTGGACTCTGTGTCTTGTTCAAATCCTCCAAGAGATTCGCGATCTCTCCTTTTATTCGCGGCGACGAGCAGATAATAAGGGGTAAATTACACAGGCATAAGGAAGTACTATAGCTTCGTGTTGGATTGCCAGGCTCGGGATTGATGATATGCTTGATCTCATTGGTCATTGAGCAACTGTCAAGAAGAACACCTGTGCGGGAATAGCGTTGAGAACTAACCGTATGCGATTTGAAATTTGAGTAATTTGGAATCTTTAATGGCTGGCCGGCCATAGCTGTTAATCGTCCATTTCTGGCAAAATCAGTAGGTTCGACTTAGGGTATTGCAGGATCCTTTCTGGTCGCAGCCAGAGAAAGATAACAAAAAAAAAAAAAGAATGATGCCTTGTAATCCATTTCGTAAGTAAAGGTAAAAGTAACTCACTGGGAGGCTTAATCTTAGACTTGTTAATGTGCCAGTGGCTAATATCAACACACACTGAATAATATTAGTACTTTGTACACTTATTCAACATGAATTCTAGTATCATTTCATAATTGTTCTTATAGGGTATGTTTAGTCTGATATAAAGCTTTGCTTGTGGAACTAAGAATTGAGTGGGGAGGAATTATTCTTATGCCCATCTCTTTCTTCCGATTTGCCGTGCTGACGATTTGGGGCACTGTATTTCCGCGTCATCCGGATAGCTCTAACAAAGGTGGAACTCTTCCAATACGAGTTTGTAATAGACAATATGTCATTATTAAACTTCTAGTAAGCTGTGAAGATAACTAGATCATGGTCATGGTACGGCGGCGGATTGGGGAATGCGCGAAGTGGAAAGACCACTATACCAAGTGAGTCAACTTGTATAACGATTTCACAACCACCATCAGCAGAAATTTTAGACAAGATCTTTAAATAAGCTTTCGCGAGAGCTGAATCAATAGTTATAGTATGTCTCTGATCTGCGTAGTTGGCGCCAGCGGGGTATAGATATTCTCTAGGGAATTAATTCGTAGACTGGGGCGTGACGGAGCAGGAGAGGAAGAGAAACAGTAAGTCATCAACATTGCTCGCGTCGCATCTCAAATCAAGACACTTCGGCACTTTATCTTCAGCACTCTACCATCTGCCAGCAGAATGTCACTGGGCAAGTTCGCTAAACCACATTTTGACTATAAGGATGACGAGTATATATGGATCCGTGAGAACTTGCCTGATCTCGCGCAGAAAATGACGGGCCTTTACGTTAGCTGGTACTCGGAAAACATGCACAATTTCTCTTTATGTAGGTCGGTATAAGTGATGAGTAACTTCTACTATCTCTCCTATTTACACATGCTCCAAATCTCAGGTGAAGCAAAGTCGCCAAACGGCTTGTAAACTAAGATGGAGATAATGATAGCCTATGTCTAATTCATACATGCGGATACAGCCTAGCCTCGCTGATGCCATTCGACCAATGTCTGGGCATACAGAGACAAACACTGGAATTGTTGTTGAAGGTATCTTAAATGCATCAGAAAAAGCCTTTGGCAACATTGCGCTGTCCATGACGGACGTCATGACGTTCACAGATACTTTGAAAGTTTGGGAAAATGTTACTGGAAAATCCGCTGCAGTAGTGTTCGTATCGGATGAACCTCTATTAATCTATAGGGGAAATTGGTCCTGAGATAGCTCCTCAGTACAGGTAGGGCAAAAAAATACAATGACTGGACTGTATACGCGCCTCAAGCTGGAGGCGAGATTACCCTTGAGGAGTTGGGTGTAAAAGACAAGCTGGATAACTTCGAAAACCACCGTCGAAAGGTGAAAAGTCAATTTGACTAGGATATTGTGTGAATAACTACCTGTATACTCTGCAAAAACAAACTGCTCGAGTAGCCAGTAAGGTAAAATACATCAACCAATCTTATTACTATTCTATCTAAACTTACTGAAATGAGTGCTCGGGATTGTATATATAGTTTGTTATTTAGTTTGGTTTACTTCTAGAAAGTAAATAGTTTCCCAACGCTAGTGTTTACTGTCGGAGAGTAGGCACAACCCCGATTGGCTTGGCGGCCAATTATTTGTCCGCATCGCCTACTCCTGTAGCCGGGTGGTTGCGACTATGAATCCTTTGGGTTCCAAAAAAAAAAAAAAAAAAAAAAAAGGTCAGGTGGTAACAAATATCCCTCTTATACGAAATAACCACTTTAACATAAGTCTCCCAAGTACGAAGGATGATAGATATTAGCTATAGGAGCTCACATAGCCTGCTTTAACAGTACTTCACATTAGCAAATATTTTGAATTTATCCATCTCATCATACAATTACACCCCTTATAAATTTATGCCTATCATGTCCCAAGAAACAACATACACAGTATTGCCCAAGTGGAGGCTAGGGACTCTCGATATCCACCACGTCGACACCGGTTGCGGTAACACCACCCTGATTGTCGGGCCCGATGGGACGACTATTTTGATTGATTGTGGGACTTCAAAGGATAGCTCTGTAGGACAGGACGGCTCGTACCGACCCGGCGAGATGGTGGCGCGATATGCTTTGCGCAACAGCAACAGCACGACGCTCGACTATCTTATCGCTACGCATGTACACCCGGACCATGTCGGCGATGTTCATTCTGACAAGACAGCGATGGGTAACGGCTTCCAAATGACTGGGCTCAGCGACGTTGATCAACGGATGCCGGCGAGGGTTGTGATTGATCGCGCCTATCCCGATTACGGCTTGCGGCCACCACTGCCCGCCCCATTCACCGACAACTATCTGGCCTGGCTCGATGCTAGGCGGCAGGAAGGTCGTGAGATCGCCCGGATTGATGTCGGTTCGAACAGCCAGATCAAGTTGCGATCACATGAAGACTACCCGGCATTCTCCATCCGGACGCTCGCTGCGAACGGTTTGGTTTGGACCGGCAACGGGCAAGAGAGCCGCTCGCTTTTCCCTGATCTCAGCACGCTGTCACCTGAGGCGCTGCCAGAAGAGAACAAGTGTTCGATGGCGTTCCTATTGAGTTACGGCCTCTTTCGCTACTATACCGGCGGCGACCTCACCTGCGACACCTATGACGGCCGTTATCCCTGGATGGACGTCGAAACACCGGTGGCGGAAGCCGCGGGCAAAGTCGATATCGCTGTTGCCAATCACCATGGCTATTTCGATGCCTGCGGACCAGGCTTCGTTAACCAGCTCGATGCCACGGCTTATATCATTCCCGCCTGGCACGTTACCCATCCAGGAATGGCCCAGCTCCAGCGCATGCTCGGGGCTTGGCCGGGCGTGGCGAGACGCAACGTCTTTGCTACTAGAATGTTGCCAGAGAACTTTCTTCTCAACAACCGTTTCACTTCTGAGATGCGCAGTCGGCAGGGCCATGTGGTGGTTCGCGTAGCACCAGGCGGGGAGAGCTACCAAATTTTCATTCTTGACAGCAGTAACGAACAGGATTATGTAACTGCTGAATTTGGTCCTTATCTGTGTGGTGAAAGCGTTAGGTAGAGATGGACTTGGAGGATTTAGCAGATGTGAACTGTGAAAGACATAAATATTAGGTAGATTAAATTGATTTACGACGCGTCTTTGGAAATCTATAGAAAGTCTATAATCGTTGGTGCATCTAACCCTCTAAATCTCTAAATTTCCTTGAAACTTCATTCCTACTACAATAAAAACCTCGGGCTAGGAGGTTGAGTCGAACTTCAATTTATCGACTATCAATAACAAACTCAATTGTCCAAATTTAGTTAACGGCCCCAAGATGAGGAATCTTTTGGTAATATTAACTGTATCCACCTTTCGGAGTATTCAACGATTAGAAGCCTCCGTCCATGTAATTTATCGTTTCTACTGCTAAATATAATTAATAACCCACACGTAGCTAATAATTGCAAAGATATACATAGTAGAACGGCAAGTAGAACGGTAATAACTTCTAAATCTCATGAACAATATCGTGCACCTTCTTGGCTAAGTATATTATTCCCTCTCCGTTTACTCGTCGTCATTAACATCGATCTCGGTTTTGGCCCACTGCCGAGCTGGAACTTTACGCTTGAACAGGATATCAATTTCGCGGTAGGACCGATGCTTCATCTCAGGCAAGAAGAAATATGCTAGGATATAGCAGACCAAACCTGTAGCAGCCCAGACGTAACCACATCTACCAGCAAGGTTTCCACCCTGTAACATATTTGCGTTAGCAATTGGACGGAGAGAAGTAAAGGACAAGTCTCACCTCAGGATTAAGCATCCAGCTTGCCAAGAAGATGCAAGGAAACTCAACGATGTAATACGAAGCGCGGCCCACTCCAGTAGTCAGAGGCCTAAGACGGATGGCTGATGTCTCGCCAATAATGACCCAGGAGGCGGGAGCAGGTCCCAAGGTAAAAAGCACGGAGATGATAAGGCCCAAGGAAGCTTGGGCTAGAGAGCTCGCATTACTCTTTCCGACAGACCCTGCAACACCGAGTGCAATAAGAAAGACGACATTAATAGCCGAACCCCAGAGATAGATAGTACGTCGGCCAAGGTACGTAGTGAGAATCCAAGAAAGCATAACAAAGATCATCTGTAAGGCTGAGGTAATAAGCCCCATAGCAAAGGCAGTTTTATTGCTCATCCCAGCCTCTGTGCGGGGGTTAGCACATGTGATATTTATAAGAACGATGCCAACTCACGCTCAAAAAAGTAAACGGCCTGATTAGCGATGAGGTTACCCGTGAGGTTCTGGGCCGCGTACACACCACAGACAATAAGGGTGCGATAAAGGTCAGTGCCCTTGAACAACTCAATGTAGCTCGGCGCCTTGGAGTTGGCCTCAAGCTCGACAACACGACGCATCATCGCGACGATCTCACCAGTGTTAAGCCTGGATCTCCGCCCAAGGCGTCCAACAGCATGCTCTGCTTCTTGCAGACGTCCCTTTCGAACTAGCCACCAGGGTGACTCAGGAGCTAGGAAGATAAGGATGGCGAGCGGTGTGGGAAACATCCATTGAAGGGCTATAGGGATCCTTTGAGCATTTGTCTTCATGTTAGCCGCTCTGCATGCTTGTAAACAGAGTCTCTAGCAAGCATACTTATAGGAAGTAGCGTTGGGAATACCCTGGTAATTGTAGGTGACAGCACCAACAATAATACTGCCAATAGCCCAAAACATCTGCAGCATCTGGGTGCAGGGGGCTCGCAGCTGGATAGGAACGATCTCGCTACAGTACGCCGGCGCATTGGCAATAAAGATGCCCCATGGGATGCCTTCGAGAATTTGAGCCGCAAAAATCACGGGCATTGTTTCGGCATAGTAAAAGGCGAAGATGAAGACATTCAAGAGCATCAGACCAGTCAAGGTTGCGTAGCGGTATCCCAGCCAGCTGGTAAGAGAGCCAGCGAGGCAGACGCCAACAAGCGCACCGAGCTGCCCAGACACTGAAAGTGCGGACTGCCACCTGGTGACAATGACATTGTGCTCTGGGATATCATCGACTGGTTGGCCAAACTTTGCCCTGAACGCACCTAGAGCGAGGAAGTTGTTGCAGAGAAAGACATCGTACGACTCCATGATCTGAACAAGATGCTGTTAGTACATATGGCTGCAAGTCCTGGTCTGAAGTGAGGTCCTCGGAATTGAGCAGAGAAAAAAAGAGCCGAGCGAAACAAGGCAGCAACCAGCTTACAATGGTGAAGGACATAACAAACGCCCAAAAGGAAGCCATAGGGTACGCTCGGACGGCCTCGAGCACCGTCATGTTATGCTCCGCGTTCTCTGCTTCGATGGCATCCGCCTTGTAATCGGCGATCTTGGCATTCTCATCGAGCTTATGGTCCAACTTCTCATCAAGGTTATTGTCGTCAGCATTCTCTACCTGTACCTCCTTCTCGGCCTCTAGAGCGCCGCCATGCGCTTTGGACACCGTCATTTTTGGTTCAACGGGGTCACCCATGTTGGGCTAGTATTTGCTGATGTTTCCCGGATGAATAATGTGTATAGAAGAAGAGAGGTAGTCCTGTAGACAAAGAAGAAGGGAATGGGACAAGGATAGAAAAACAGAACAGAACAATCGGCAGTGGCGGGGAAAGGTTATCATAACCTCCTACCTTTTATGCCATCGTGCTATTCTCATTTGTAGTTCTCGAGGAGATCGGATAAAGGGGGGGGAGACGGGCCGAGCGCATTACCAGCGGGTTAAGTTACACCGAGATGCGTCTCCCAATCTAATTTGAGCAGTGATGAACATGGGGAAACAAGCATTTGGCAGCAGCCGTATAGAGGAAAACACATGGCCTGCTATTTTCCGACCCAATCGGCGCCAGTGGCCCCGACTCAACAGCTGCAGTAGTTGATCAGCCTAAGTCAGCCCGTCTTGCGCCCCAATGAACAGCCTGGACCGTAATAATCAACATACACACTACTGGATGCAAGTTATTCGACGTAGAAGCGAGCCAATACCGAGCCAAGCTGCGCTCCCCCCGGACCCACGAAGGAAGAGGTGCAACAAAATGATCTGGAAGCGAACCCCGCATTGAGCTAACATTCCCACTGCTTTGCAAGCCTCTCGAGTGTTGAGTAATATGCGCTAGTTTATCCAGTCTACACCCCCGGCTCGCTAAATTGTACCCTCTGATTATTTACCAAATCAAGCCAAAGCTTAACATTATAGAGAGCATCTATACTATTAGTATCTCGTTTTTTCCATGTAAGTGTCCAGGACTCCGTAAGTACGGAGTACCTAGAGAATAGAATGGGCTTAGGTCAACAAGTGTATATGGGGTAAATAATTAAATAATATATAAACAATTATACTTGTATAATTGTAATGAAATAAAAGAAATATCGAGTTCCAATTGAATTATACTATTACTACTCTGTATATGAATTACTATTACTTGGAAGTATTTATGAGATCCCTTCGATGTAGCCTCTTGTAGTAGTCGAGAGGCTGCAGCCCTTTAAGGATGGTTTGGATATATTCCACAAATGGTGTAACGGTGCTATTTGGTAATTGTACCAGTAGTGAGCCTGGCGGCGACTCCCACACCGCTAGTTACTGTACCGCAGAGGTATGTGTACCTCTAGACTAACGATTGCTGTACCTAAGTATTCCGTCGGTAAGAGCCAATATGCCTTTACATCCCTACCTCACAGGTACCAATCCCGTCACAAATGGATGGCCGCTTTTCAAGGAGGTTACTGTTACTCCGTAACCACCTCGAATTAGACTTCTAGCTGTTGTAGCTTTCACACCCAGCTTGCGCCATCAAGTGTTCAAGCGCAGCTCTTGATACAGAAGGATAGACGCCACACACACACACACACACACACACACACACACACACACATATATATATATATATATATATATATACTTTCTAACCACTTCTCGCTGCCTGCCACCCTGAAAGTTATATCTTTACAACTAGCGCGTATGATAATGTGCGACTGAATAAGGTGTGTAGCAAGCTTTATTAACATATTGCCGACATTCCAATGGCCTGATAGCCAATCATCAATTAAAAGACTGTCTCGTAAAAGTGCTGCGAGGTATATAATTTGCTGTTATCACTCTTGTGTTTCCGTTGTTGTTGTACAATGCATTGCGTTACCCGGTTTGGGCCAAGGTGCAAACCAGTGTCACATCCTGCCTCTTAGTTACAAGACTGAGATAATACGCCTCTGATCTGATATGGCAGGATATACCAAGGCGTAGCTCAAGCAGGATATCTTAGTCATAAATACAACGCCTTCTTGGCGCTCTTGTCGGATCTTTTTTTTTTTTCCCAGACATCAGTATCGGATATTTGGCCTGTCAGTGGAGTTTCAAACATAATACAGCATAGCATCTCACCACATAATGTTGAGTAAGACTAGTTTCAGCTGGAAACCACTGCAGCCTTGTATGCTAGGCCCTCGAAAACTTTGTTATTTCCTGTCAGATACCGCATTTGCGTGTGGAGAAATGATGTCTCGATCCATATACTTCAGCCTCGGTCCGCTAATATGCTAGGCTCTCCCTCCGTCGATATCAGGGATCTGAGTGTGACGACAGGTATCCTTGGCGGCGGGTTTGCGAGCATCCTCGAGTTCGAAGACAAGGCCAATGACTACACGAAGCAGATCACCAGCAAAGATGGGGATCTCGGCCTCGCTCTTCCGGCGTACCTTGAGTCGCGCCCCCCTGCCGGACTACCGACACCGCGTGCTGAACATAAGATTGAGCTTCTTGGGATTCAAGTACAAGACAGTCCAGGTTCACGGTCGCCCCATCTCATATCTATTCATTGTCTTCTCCATGAGCAGCCCGGGCCTGTCGCCGCCTTGTTATTGAGAGGAACCATCGCTGGTACAGGAGGCATCTAAAACGGACAAAGAGTCGACCCCGACCCTTTTCGAAGCTCTCCAGCACCAGGCAAAGCAGGGGTGGCCGCTGCCGAAGGTGTGAAGCAACGTGATGGAGGAGCGTAGGGACTATACAGACATACTGGGCGCGGCTCAGGTAGCAGCCTTTGGAATGAGTCAAAGGGCATTCCATGAGGCCGCGAAGCCGTACGCCAACTTCGGCCATGACCAGACTTCATCGACATCCAAGGAGGGAGCCCTATATGCGTCGGTGCGCTTTTGGTACCGCATCTCTCTTGAGACGGCCGAAATCGAGGATGAAGGCATCAAGGCCGTCATCGACGGCGTCGGCGAGGGATCCGTAAAGGCCGCCTCGAAGGCCAAGTGCGGCCGCGATGTGCTCCGCGCGAGCCAGCGCCTGCGTGTCATGCTCCAGAACAACTCCATCGTGTGGCGGCCCAACATTGGTGTCAACAATACAAACCCCAGGGAGACAACTATCGCCTCTATCGCTGATGCGCGCTTGAGCGAACCCGAAGTCGAGATCGAGCATGTACCGCCGCCGCTTGACCGGGTCATTGAGTGGATTATCTACCAAGTTAAAAACGGCACCATGGGGAGCCTTCACAAGATGATATCCGTTCAGTTGACCATCCGCCTCGTTCGCACTATAGAGGATAATGGTGCCATTCGATTGCGGTTTGTTGATAATAAGTTTTTCAAAAAGGAAGCTTTTGTACTCCTGGGCCACCTCTGGTCTAGCAATTGGCGCTAGGTTTTTTCCTTGTTTATATGTTGTGTTGTTTCAAGTATAAATACCTATCTATAGGATTAGTAGCTAGAAATCTCACAGTCGCCCTATCGGTTCACACATCGTAAGGAATACTGAGATACGCCATCGCACACTCTCGAAGTATAATTGCAGCGGGTGCAATAGTAACAAGATTTACTGTTTGCAGTTGAAGGGAAGTTTCTGGCACGGTGTGTAAAATAACATGGTGTTGGAACCATCCTGAATGTCTGTCAGAACGTGAAACACAAGGGAAGAATGATAAATTGGCGGCATTCTAAAGAAAGAAAGAAAAAAAAAAGCTCTTCACAAGTATCTACCACTCACAGATACGTAGAATGGGAAGACACAGCACAGTGAAACACGGCACAGCGAGACACGGCCACAAGGTATGAAAGGGTTACGTATTGTGTGATGGCCTCAACCGCCAGATACTCTTTTCTCACTCGTTACCCTATTGATCAACAGGAGCCATTCGATCTTCGAATCAACGAGAACATCATCAAAAAAATACTGGCTGGCCTAATGTTATACACCATTAAAGTTACTAGAGCTTCAACGGTAATATTAGCCATTCTTCCCTTCTAGCTTTGACTTAATGTATTGTCTTAAACGTCAACCCCCATGCTCCGTCCCAACTGGGGCCGACCATCTACCTGATTCTGCTCCAGTCTCAGTTTGCCCGGATTTTCTCATTGCTACCCGGTCAGCAACATTCCAAAGTTTACTAGGAAGGGAACTTATATGCATTCTTGCCGAATGCAAGTCATTTACGATGGTGTGAAATTGTAGCATAAGACTATTAATATATGACGAACACTCTATCCATGAAATGGCAAATATCGTATCTAGAAGAAAGCTCTAAATTCTGTCTATTTTTTGAGTGGAGCTAAGTACTGAGAAGATTTATCTCTCGAAGATACGGTAAGTTTGATTCCAATCCAGCTCCTACACTATATCTGACATTTTCATGCAGGCACTCGTTGGTCAGCAGAATGCTTCAACAGTTTACCTTTCCATTATTGGGTTCGCGACCCTCTCACGAGCCGCCGAATGTTATAATCAAGACCACGGTAGTTTTTGCATCAACAAAGGCACGTTATTGGGTCAACAATCGAACTGGTGCAAGAATAACTTTGCTGTACTCAACGGTAATTGGACCACAGTGACTGATGGCAGTGGCAATATCGCCTACATCGGGAAAATCGGGGCTTTTACTTATGAAAAAACATGTGAAGATGCGTACTATCAAATCGTGGACCAATGTTTTGGGCACAAAAATGGCGGTTCATGGACTTATGGCGGCGTATCTCTAAATATCAACTTTTGTCAAATGTAGTTCGAACGGCGAGGCTTATTAGTGAGCATTGGTATGGGGTTTTCTAGTCAATTCGATATCGGGGGGTTTCCCTATATCGGTATGCCACTGCATAAATATCCTAAAGGTAGACTTACTTCAGTAAGAATAAACGATTTCCTTCGAGTTTAGTAAATTTATTTGACATGTGCATTGATGTGACAGCCGAGAAACTCAAAAGCGTGGCAAGACGCCATCTTCTCTCGAGAGCGACGAAATACAGGGTTCGAGGAACCTGAGCTGTCATGAGATAAGTACTCCTCTAATCAATCCCAAAGGTAGGTAGGGCATCTTATTGCCATTTTGCCGAGATGGGAAGGCTGACTGGAGCTGAATTTCATCCGTTACATTTGGTTTAAGCGAGCTGTCAACGCCGAGCGTAATCAAACGCCATGATGATGGATGGGATCATGAATTAGATGTGGCATTGATCCCACTTCACCAAATACAGCCACAAAGTTTATGACGTGGCAGGCTTACCTCTCTGCTGCAAATATCCCAGCTGGCCAAGAAAGAGCGAGAAGTTGAGCCACATACCTTGGAAAAGCCAGCTACGGTTAGGAGAGCGAACGTGACCAGATATTGACAATGGATATATGGTGCACCTCTGGTAAGGCGATTCCTATTAGTGCGATTACTGTTGACAAATGTCACACCAAGCCTACAGAAGTGCCGTCATCGTGGAAACTGACTTGCAACGAACCCCGAGCGAATGCGACTTCATGCCATTATTAATTTGTCGGAAATGTCCGGTCCACCAGGACAAGTGCCACCTTTTGCAATGTCGGTAAACTGGGTTAGACGTACCTGTGAAACTCAGTGCAGCGAGGAAAAAGAACAATTTTGAAGCATACTCGAGACGAGCACTATTAGTAGCCCGTTCATTCTTGGCATCCATGAATCTTCTACTGCAGCTGAATATTGCTAGCGCCCACGTCTAGATTTAAGCTCGGAGCTTTCTGAAGAATGGAATGTTGGTTGCGTCACACACTATTGATTCTTCGCAGTCTCTTAGGTGACAGTCTCGAATTTCTCGCTTCTAAACTCACAACAATTCGTTACGGCACTTCCACTGACTCGCTTCTCGATTTTGTACAACCAGCTACATTCGCCGTTCGGCAGAGCAAAATAGTAATGTCATATGCGTTACATAAAATGCGCGCAAAAAATAAGAGAGAGAGAAACACTTTTCAGCTACACTAGTGGTATACATCGTTATCCCTCAAAGCTCACCGTTGTCCTCCGCAGGCCAATTATGACGGGCAACCTCATCCAGCCACGCTGCCATCCGGTATCCTGCACGCGCGATTTGCTTCTCGACAACCGGGCCAGCCTTATTATAATAGCTACCGCTGAGTTGTTTTCCTACGATGTTATCGGGCTCATAACCCCTAGGAAAGACTATATGGGGGAAGTAAATATTAGTGACTTATAATCGAGAACAAATCACGGCCGTGGAGGTCCTTACCATAAGTGCACACAAGTTTGTTTGCTTCGCTTGACCAATCCATTGAAGTTTTGAGGGGATCAGACAGGTCAAAATTCCTCAGCCAGTTATTCTTCTCATTCGCGAATTTTCCATTGGAAATTTCGTCGGCCAGTTCGTTTGCCCACTCCAGGGCAAGATCGCTTCCCCTGTTGTTTAAGTGCTCGACGACCTTTTTGGGGATATGTGTATCCCATACCGCATGCAAATCGTCCCTGCGAGAGTCCCACCTGACGTCGATTTGAGTACCTCCTTGTCCAACATCTTCGTTATGGAGCGGCTGGTGCAAGTCGCCAATAAAGTGGACAAGGAACTTGATCGCCATCTGGCGTTGATCTTGGGGCAGTTGGCGATCAATGGCCTGCTCTGTATAGTTGGCCAAGGCGCTGATGACACAGCCATCTGCTTTGCAATCGCGATCGTAGTCGACATTGCATTCCTGGGATCCCGGATCATCATGGGCATCAATGAAGTGGAAATTTTTAGTAAATCTTCCTTGAGGTTTATTCCTGAATCCGTCGGCCCAAGTGGAAATCTCGGCAAGGTAGCCATCGTCCTGATCCCCTAATAGATCCTTGAGATATGCCGCTGTAGAGTCGGAGACGAAATAGCTTGCAATATACGCGGTGGTATTGTGGCCGAGTGCTATATTCCGTAGTTTAGTCTTTTCTGTCACTTGGATTGCCATAAGTAATACTTGACTCACGTCCCCAAGCGATGACGCAAGGTAGAGACACCAGTCCAATTACCGCGTGTATAAATGAAATCTTCATGCTGTAAAAAGAGAATGGTAGAGGAAATGTCTGCTATACAAGAGAATGTCTGGAGAATTTTGACATGAAAGGCTTTATTCTATATTTTATAGACCAGAGACATGTCATTGAGATCTTTTTCAGCTGGCATGCCTCTGACGTCAATGCCAAAATTCACTTCGGAGGGCACGAATGATGATCCCATGTCGCACCATGTGCAGCAATGCTGGCTTGAAGCTTAAGGTTCAAGCGTACAGGGATCCTGATCCTCAGGGCTGGCGGCAGGATAATACTTTGAGACTACCGCAGAGTTGAGAACCCTAATTAAAGTTCAAAGTTTGAGTTGGCATTTAATTGCGACGTCTTATTGCTTACCTTGGTAATCTTAGTTGTGGCATATATTATGGCGTTGTCCGCTTCGCTCTTGCAGAATTCTCATTCGACTATCGAACGAATATTTTCTTATCCCGCCTGCTGTAAAGGAATCGCCTAACAACATCGCCACCATTTGCTGTAACTTCAACATTCTTCCCAGGTACAGCACCACACAGTGCTGTTATCACGTCAAACAAAATGGCCAACATGACACCCGACTACGAAGTCAGGCTTCAGCTTGATCCTCAAAGGGTGCTCAACTCCGAGCACGAGTTGTTGCAGCAGGTCTTGGATGATTTTAAAGTATCCAAAGCTGCTTCTAAGATGAATGTGCAGTTTCTCGATAAATGCTCCCTGGACATCTTCGATGCCGGCTGGTGTGTGCGAATTCGCAAAGTCGAGTACAAATCCGACCTCGAGCTGACATATAAAAAACGTTACGACATTGATGACGGCAACATCGAGGATGTTCTCACCCAGGCGAATAAAGACGGGTTTGATGCTGGGGCAAAAAAGTACGAAGCGCAGGTCGAATGGGGTTATGCCAAACAGACGCTCTCCGTCAGCCGGGAGAAGGAGGTTTCTTATTCTGGGAAGTCCGAGCTGGAGCTCCCGGGGCCAAAGGAGTCGCGCAAAATGGCAATCAAGGAAGAGCCCGACAAATTCGACGACTGGGGGCCTGGAGAAGATTGGGGGACTAGAACATTGGCAGAGGCGAGAGTATTTGGCCCAGTTCTCGCGAAGCGCTGGACCGGCGCGTGGAACAATACAAAAGTGTATCTCGAGGTTTGGCCCATCCCCAAAGCCGAAGGGACGGGAGTTGACTACATCGTCGAGGCGTCATTCAAGACGGACAGCTATGCGACGGCATCGGCTGAGCGCAGCAATCTCATCACCGAATTGCAGAACCAAGGATGGGTCCTTGCTGAAGACGCTCTGAAGACGAAGCTTATTCTGGAGCGCTACTCTTGCTCAAAATGCTCCAACATGGCAGCTGAAAACGGAGACTAGAAGCTGCTTACAGTGAAGCAGGGGTATGGGTGGCTTGACGATGGCTTCGGCCCCGCGATGCTACGTCTTAAGCAGCAAAGACAAATTTCCAGTTCAAGCCGAATATGTGGACTCTGAAGAGTTTGGACAGCAGTAAAGGGGGTATCGCCAGGATTAGACGAGGTGTCATTAGTTGTCTCTCGCTACGTCACTTATGGTTGGATCAAGGCAATGTTGTCTTTGAGCGTCAGACAAACATCTCAGAACATGTTACCTAATATCCAAGTTGAGTTATGGCCGCAGATGAGAAATAGCAAGGCCTTGCGCGCTGTTGAGGAAATTCCCATGGAGCGACTGATCAGCACGTGAATAAATTATAAAGTAGGTGAGCTTTTTTTTTCGGGCCAGCAGGCATGCAGCATGTCATTGTACACCACGCGATGTCGATGGTGTTTCTGGGAGGCCGTGCGCACTTGTCGCCGAGTTTATTCTTCCTGATAAAGCCAGCCAAGCGTATGTGTGAAGATAGTAGAAGAAAGGCCCGAATTCTTAATCATAATTTCTTTCTTTCTTTCTTTCTTTCTTTCTTTCTTTCTTTCTTTCTTTTTTTCTTTTTTTCTTTTTTTCTTTTCTTTTTTTTTTTTGAGATCGGCTGCGGAAGAAGATAGGGCTTCGAATCGCCAGCTTTATAGTCACGATTAGCTGAAAAGGCATAAAGTCTAGCAAGAGCGCGTTGTGCTGCGAGTTGATTCATTGGGCGAAAAATTGGTGTGTCTGGAGCTTGGTAGGCAACATGTTGCAAATCAACAAGAGTCAACGGTATTTGAAGCTCTATGGGAAAGGTGAAATGCTTCCCGTCATGATACTTGCCTACAGGGTAATGCGGAGTTCATGTGAATGGTTATGCCGGGCGGGAGAGAGTCGATGCCTCGAGCAAGCTTTTCCCTCGCGTCTTTGCGCTTGGAGACTTTTTCTTTCTATCGTCACTTAATCATCGCCGTCTTCGCTCCAAATCTCGTTGCTGCTCTACTGCCTTGATCTGCGATTCTCTCTCATCGATGCGGTTCTATTGAGATGCCTTCAATTTTAACGTTACATCTTATCTCACTGTTGGTGGCTGGACCCACGGAATTGCCCTTGTCAGTGCATGTGGCGATGACTAATAAACCAACAGCAGAACTGGACGGGATTTTCATCGCTATTGGTCCATTTGCTGATTATGGCGTGTGCTATCAAGTCCGCTAGAAGCTTTGGGTTGACGTTTGACGGGTGCCAACTCCCGCGTGCGCTTGACGAGTGGACAGTATCGATCAGTGCTAGGCAGGGTGATGCTTCCCCCCCCCCCCCCCCCCCAAACGGCTTTACTGTATTGTCCCGGCGAGAATGGGCTTGAATACGGTGGCATCGGGGCCGCTCTTGGCTCCTAGCTCAGCTCCAAGCCGCGGCACTGTCATGCCTGTCACGGCATTGCTGATTCAAGCAACTCCAGTACTAGCTCTTAGCTTCTGCCGGTCGGTTCATCACCATGGACACCGGCAGCGCCGGCAGCGCCTTTAAAAGCTCACTCTCCCAGCTTCCGGCGCCGGCCGCAGATTGCTCATGGCCGGCCAATATTCCTTCTCCCGGCGGCTTTGCCTGAGCATTGTGCTGCTGGCCGTGCAGCTGCTCTGCGTCCATTCCAAGCCGACAGCCCGAGATGAGACTAAGTCTTCGTCTTTGGCTTCGGCTTCGCTCTTGGCTGATTGGAATCGCATTGTGCCCAGCTTTGTGACTCAATATGGTATGAAGCCTGCAACTGCTCCTCTCCCCCCGAGCAGAATCACGCCAATGCCCGCCTCTGCCCGCCTCTGCATCTGGATACGTGTAGAGACTAATAATCGCCGTCTTGGAAACAGCGCCGCTCGTCTGGCTACATTCGGATGACCCGTTTCGACCGGCAGACTTGCTCCATCATATCCGCCATACAACCCCCGCCATCAACCAAAGCTCCATCCCCAAGCTGCCAAAGCTCGACCTCGACAACCTCGCCCTTCTCAACGATATCGACGTAGGCGGTGGCCAAGTTGCTCTGACCTCGAACGACGACATTACGGCTTTGCCCGCGTGGCTATATGGAACCCTTCCGGACGAGTCGGGAAGGATCGCAAACGCTACGCCTTGTGTGGTGATTCTCGTTGAGCGGAGTCCTCACGACGTCGACGCTTTCTTCTTCTACTTTTATTCCTACGATCGAGGCGCAAACATCACGCAGGTTCTGGAGCCCCTGAACCGCCTCATCGAGGACACTGAGAATGGAATGCATTTTGGAGATCATGTTGGCGACTGGTCGGTATGCCCCCAGTCCGTCTACGGCGTCAATTGCTAAACCATGTCCAACAGGGAACACAACATGGTCCGATTCCGGGATGGAGAGCCCACGGGTATCTTCTACAGCCAGCATGTAAGTGGCTCTGCGTATGGTTGGAATGACAAGGCTCTTTCAAAGAAGGGCGGGCGGGTATGTACATCCTGACAGCTGTGTAACCTTGGTGGACATCGCATAACATGTCTTGATAGCCCCTTGTCTTTAGCGCATACGGGTCGCACGCGAATTATGCCTCGATTGGGTGAGTTGTGCTGCCCCTTGATTGCCCATTCCCCAATCTTGATATCCGGAGCTAACATCATTGTTTTTCTAGCCACCACGTTCACGATGCTGCATTGGTGGACTTTTGCGACGCCGGTCGGCTTTGGGATCCCATTCTTTCGGCGTACTTCTACCACCTCGACCCGACCAGTTTCAAATTGACGCGCCTCTTTCTTCCCGGGTCCAACTCATCTGCCGCGTCGAATTTTACCTCCTTCTTCTATTTTACTGGACTCTGGGGCGATGTGCAGTATCCGGATGGCGATCTTCGACAAAAGACAGTCCCTCACTTTGGACTGAAGCGATTCGTCTCTGGGCCGCAGGGTCCCCTCGTGAAAAATCTTGTGCGAAAGGGACTGTTCCCTGATCATCGCCCGAAGATATCGTGGATGCAGTGGGCAGTTGGTATCTATATGTTTTGGTACCCCTGCTGCCTGCGCGGATGGAGAGTCTGGGCATCGTTGGCTGTGGTCACTGGATTCATAGTATTGACGGCGTTTGGGATCAGGTACGTAATAAAGAAATGCAGGGGGACCAAGGGGTACAGGAAAATAGAGACGGATATCCCGCTCAACGACTTGAGCTACACAGATGAGGATTCTGGATTGCGTCGCAATCATGGCGACTTAGAGTAGAGGACATAGATTTGCTTTTCATTGTTGGCGTGGGGGTTTCTTCTGTTGCTTCTAATAGGAGTGAGAGGAGAAAAAGAGGAGGTAGTAATCCGGTACTAATGCAAATAAACCATCCCCGCATCGAAGAAGGGCTCTAGACGCGGTCTATTGGATATCAGCTACAGGTGACATCCTACATAGATATGGCGAATTCAAACAGGACATCTTCCTATTGGAAGGAAATGCTGGTTCTCGTTATTGAATTGCGCATGGCAGTTGCCACCTCATTTTGCGTCTGCAGGTGACTGCATGTA
The DNA here is from genome assembly GCA_010015515.1 of Trichoderma sp. TW21990_1. Taxonomy (NCBI): domain Eukaryota; kingdom Fungi; phylum Ascomycota; class Sordariomycetes; order Hypocreales; family Hypocreaceae; genus Trichoderma; species Trichoderma sp. TW21990_1. The sequence continues at coordinate 234,731 of ML974124.1, forward strand.
ATTCCCAACACCAGAGCAAAGACGAGAAACCGACGAACAAATGCTTCCAAACTTCCAAACCCAAACCCAAACCCTCAAGACTCTAAATGTCCCGTATTCATATAGAGGCTTTTATAGCTCCGATTGAGCCACGATTTATTTTACGAAATCTCGATCGTCCCCACAATCGCGCGCGGCTGACTGGTACTAGTATTATGTGTAATCAGGCCCGAACTCGGCTTCATTATTAATTGCGTTATCAATCACTCGCGCGGTTTATGTAATGCCATCCTAACGGCCAACACCTACTGAACTAAACTAAAAACAACGGATTGATAAGAGGATCACCCGCGCGGGAATTATATAATTAGAATAGCTGCCACCTAAAATCCGAATGCTGCAGTAAATCGCGCCTCTAGAGAAGACGCAGGAGACGGATGGTAATTCCGTTCTCCTCTCCATTACAAACTATGTGTCAGCAAGCTGTTGGCGCACTGCAATGTAACGGATGGAGGCTGAGAGGTCTTGGGAAGTTTCTAACCGAGTCGAGAGTCGTGGGGGCATTGGTGATGCTTACCGTATCTAACAAGCCATGAAGATGGAGACAGACGACTCATGTATTGATATATAACATACTGAGCTTTCACTCCCGAAAGCTTGATATCATTCCATTATCACTCAGGACACTAACACAGAAACAAAACACCTTCAACAAAACCCTCCAATCCCACCCTCCCACACTATTCAAAATGGCTCCCATCACTGCCGACCAGTTCCTCGCTGCCGCCAAGTACCGCCGCACCGTCTACGGCATCAAGGGCACTTCTGCCGCTTCAGACAAGCGCGTTGAGCAGATCCTCAGCGAAGTCCTCTCCTTCACCCCTTCTTCATACAACACACAGCCCGGCCGCATCACTCTTGTCACCGGCGAGAAGCACAAGGGACTGTGGGATGTCATCATCGCGGAGGCCGAGCCCATCCTCAAGGGTGCCGGTGAGGAAGTTTGGAAGACCATGAGCGGTATCTTCCAGGCCCACAAGGGAGCTTATGGCTCAGTATGTTCACTCACTCACTCACTCACTCACTAACTCACTCATGGAATCCCCTTCGGGATGCTAACGCGTCGACAGGTTCTCTTCTGGGACAGCGGTGACGCCATCAAGGAGGCCAGTGCCAAGCACCAGTCTGCTGCCCACATGTTCCCCCAGTTCGCCGACCACAGCACCGGCATGGCCCAGATTCTTGTCTGGACTGCTCTTGAGTTGGAGGGCCTGGGTGCTAACCTGCAGCACCTGCAGGCCATTCCTCCTGTTGAGGTTGCCATCAAGAAGTTCCTTGATGTCCCTGCCGACTACTCGCTCAAGGCTCACCTGAACTATGGTGATCTTGCTCAGCCCCACCCTGAGGCTGTCCCTGAGAAGCTACCCATCAGCGAGACTCTCAAGGTTATTGCTTAAAGGGTAGATGAGAAGATTTGAAATGAAAAGTTAAATAGCGCAATGATTATAGACTATTCATAGAAAGGAATAGAATATTGCTTTACAAAATACTTTGCCATGGTCGTGTTTGCCAACCATTGCCAGCATAACAATGTGGAAGTTGGTTGAATCATGGAAAAACACAGGGCGAAACTTGAAGTTTTACAAGATGAAGCTGTCATAAACTAAGAATCCCATGCTAATCTATACCGTAGTGGTCTCGATGATGTTTCTGACAATATCGGCAGCCGCCTTGAGATGCTTTACAAACTCTTCCGACTTCCTCTCCCCATTAATCACAGTGAATTGCACCCTAGAAGTGTAACTGTTAGCAACGATCCTGCACGACTTGTGTGATATACTCACTTTTCGTCAAAGACCTGTACACCAACCCATACGTCAGTCTTATGAGGCTGACACCGTCCCATCTCTGGAAGCCCGAATTCCGTGAAACTCGTGCACACTGGTCGCTCGCTTGTTCTGGCGAAAACGATGTCGTTGTAGAATGCAGGAAGCTCCTCTCCGGGTTCCATCACCTCTCGGAGCGCCATGAGATGCCATCTGAATCCCCTTCCTCGAGTTGACAGCGCCACAAGCCTTGCATGTGACTTGACGGCTTCTAGGAACAAGCGCCGTTTCTCGACATTGGTTACAGAAGCGTCCTCAGCTGCAGCGCAGAAAGCTTGGATTGGTGGTGTCATGACGTAGATCATGTCTGTTCGTCCGCCACGGAAAGGACGCTGGGAGATTACATCCACTGCACCCAAGGGGTTATATCCGAAGAGACGACGGACGGCCACCTGGATCACTAACTGGATGACAGTCTTTGGTGGAAGCTTTTGATGCCTCAGATAGGCGGCCGCATAGCAAGTGTGCGTGAGATTAGCGAGAGTGTAGCCGTCATGGGATCCTTGATGTTGGGCTTGGAGAGGAGCGATGCATTTTGAGAGGGTCAGCGGCAATGTGAACGGAATGTGGGAAAAGTCACCATCGACCACGGTGTTATCGACAGACGATCCGTTAGGTGCTTGGAGTGGTTCACTAGAAGGTGAGCCGAGGGCTTTAATTAAGCCGCCAAACGTGGTGCCATCGACCATGGTGTGCTCGCCCCAAATAGCAGACACACCGTTGGCACAGACAACGAAGGAGAGCGTCTTGTCTAACCAGCGGTTGGAGTTGTCATCTAGCAGGAAGATTTCTGCGCGATCATTCGATGTTTCGGGAGCAACGTCTTCGAGGTAGATGATGAACAGGGATTCTTCAATAGTTTTGACAAAGTTACGACCGTCTTCGCTACCAGTCCTTATTTCATCGCGGGCCTGGAACACGGTTAGCTCTCCATGGTGGTCTCCAAGAACGTAGATGGAAGCTGGAAAGTGAGGGAAAGAGTGCAGAAATTTAGACTTACCCATGCCCATTCATCACGATTCGCAGTGGTGAGCAAACTTGTCCAGTTCGTGCCCTCTGGGCTATGCTGAGATATGGCTTGGAAGATAGAGATGAGCTTGCTATACGCTACAACCTGGCCGTCATGATTCCTCATAGGAACCTTGTACACGTGTCCACGTTTCATGACGACTATGTAATCGCTTTCTGGGTATCGGTAGTAGCCATCGCAGCCAATGGCTGGTGTACGATTCGAGCTAAATAGCCAATAGACCGTCGCCACTATATCGACTCATGTCAGCAACACCACAAAGCAGGTAATACAGTTTGCTTACTATCTAGTGCTTGCTCATTGTAATAGTCCTGCTGGATTGTTCCAGCATCCAGAGCCAGCTTGTATCTATAGGCTCCTAGCGTAAGTTGCGCTGCGTGGTCCGCTTGAGGTTGGCGAGCCATGTCCTGTCCAGGTAGAGTCGCGAAAAAGTTTCGAAGTCTCGGCCGCCAGTCTCGTCCTCGGAGCCACTTATTTCTGACATACATGTCGACGACTTCATTGTTCTCTCCCTGCTCGCCAGAGAGCTGTGCAAGTCGTGCCTGCAACTGTTGTCCCAATCCGTCAGGGGCCTGGAAAGAGCCGATAGCCTCCCGAGTGTGCTTCAATTCCTCTTCGTTTGCAATGTGACCAACTGAATCGAGGAAAATATCCAGTGTCATCTCTAGAGTTTGCAGGGGATATTTGGGAAGAGCAACCTCCCTCTTGCCATTGACGCCGTTATTATCACTGCTTGTATAGTCGCTGTGTCCGTTCAGCTGTGACCCTACCTTGCTGTTCACCAAGTTGGAGTTTTTGGTAACAAAAGCAGCAAGATAACGAAGACTTGGAGCATCTAAAATGTCTGACATTTGGACTGGCGCCTGCAGTTTGTTAGTGATCCAGTTCTTGATCTCAGTGGCGACAAGCGAGTCAAGTGCCATGTTTGCAACGGACTGGTCTACATCAAGCTCCCCGGATTCAAGCACGGTAAGAGAAGCGATCTTTTCGCGGATTGCAATCAGAACCAATTCTTCCGCAGCCTCGATAGTTGTTGCAAGAGCAATCTTCTCCTCTGCAGTCTGTTCATTTTCGCGGTTGGCCTGGCGCGCGAGGCCTCGGCCGTGAGCAGACAAAATATGAGACACGAGCGGTGGCACTCTTCCACCAGGTATCGTTTGGTCAATGAAGGATTGGGGATCGAGGCCAAAGGCGATCTGGTGATTGCCATCTTTGAACGCTTTCCCACTCATCGCATAGTCAACGACAAGCAGCGCAATCTCAATGGGAAGCAGCTGAACACCCTGTCGAGCTAAGGAGAGTGTGTGTTCTTGGGTGACGGTGTATGTGCTCTTAATCAAGGGAAAATCAATCGTCACGAAATTCCTGCGGCCTGCAGATACTTGAGTGTGCGTGAACATGTCTTGATATGTGCCTCCCGCGGCATAATTGGACTGCCCAATCGTGCCGACAACACCACAAAGCGAAGAAAGGTTGACGAAAAAATCGACATCTCCGTTGTAGAATGCATTGTAGATGTTGATTGTGCCATGATACTTGGGCAAGAGAGCAATCTCGAAATCTTTCTGGGTGATTTGGGATATAGTTCGGCCCTGATAACTGTTAGCATTCACCGATTGTTATACTCTTTAGATTTGACTCTACTTACCGACAGCACCATGCCGCCATGAAGAATGCCTCGTACCGGCGGCATGTTTTTGCAAAGATCGCTGGCCACTCGTCGAACGACGCTGGCATCTCCAACATCGCACGTCACGATCTTGACAACGGCATCGGGAGCATCAGTCAGTTCCTTCTCCTTCTCATCTTTGACTGCGCCATCATAGCTCTGCCGCGTAAATAAGGCAATGTGTCGTGCACCTTTTTCCTGGAGATGCCTGCATAGATGCTTGCCCAAGCTTCCAAGACCGCCAACAATAATGTACGTTCCATCGGCTCGGAGCTGGAGGGGCCGCACCTTGGCCTGAACAGTAGACTCATCGGAAGCTTCAAGGACAATCTTTCCGGTATGCTTCCGGCTCTGCATTAGTCTGAATGCCTTCTCGATATCACCAATAGGTATAGCAGTTACTGGCAGTGTTGTGAAATGCCCTGCGTCAAAGTCGGCAAAAATTCTCTCCAACAGTCTCTGGCATTCCGCCGGTCGTTGTTTCGAGAGCCCAACCAGGTCCACGCTGACGAATCTCAGGTTCCTCTCGAATGGCTTCATGTTCAGCTGGCTGCGTCGAGAAATGTCTGTCTTGCCAACTTCCACAAAGGTGCCAAACGCAGCGACAGATTCCCAGGAGGCATGGAGCATGGGTCCGGAGAGGGAATTCAAGACCACATCGACACCAGCGCCATTGGTGAGTCGCTTGACACCAGCCGCAAAGTCGGTTGTGCGGCTGCTGAAGATGTGGCTCTCTGAGATGCCATACTGCTCCATGAGGATTTGGCGCTTGGAGATACTGCCCACAGTGGCGAATACGACTGCACCCAGTCGTTGAGCAATCTTGATGGCGACTTGGCCCAATGATCCCGAAGCAGAGTGTATCAAAATTGTCTGACCTTGCCGGAGGTTGGCGCAATCAAAGAGCGAGTAATAAGCCGTGGCAAAGGTCAGAGGAATTGAGGCCGCATCAGTGAATGATAGAGCATCGGGGATACGATGGATTAGATGGCCGTTCGTTCTGGTTCGACTGGCATAAGGCGTGCCGAACATGGCCGTTACACGATCGCCTGGCTTGTACTGCGACTTGAGGTTGGACCCAACAGCCGTAACAATACCTGCGCTTTCACCAACCATGGGCTGAGTGGGTGGCAGTTGGCCGAGAGCAATGAAGACGTCTGAGAAGTTGAGACCCCAGGCATAAGATTGGATTTCGATCTCGTCAGCACCGAGCGCGCCGGCGTTATCGTCGATAAACACGAGGCTGTTCAAAAGACCAGGCTTGTAGATATTGATCTTGAGAGGACGCTCGGGCTGATGGAACTTGACTTGCTCAGTCTCTGAATCATTCGAGGTGGTCGAGACGGCGCGCGACAGATTCTCGTTTGCGACGAAGCGTTGGATTTGCAGTTCTCCATCTTTGTACCTGAGCTCAAACTCGAGCGGCTGGTGCTTTGCAATCTTGTCCTCAGTCGAAGAGATGAATGCTGTGATAGCCTGAAGAATTTGGTCGGGATACTGATCCAGAGAATCCTGCACGTCGAGAGTGAAGAAATCGAGATGCGGGTTCTCATTTCGCGCGGATCTCGAGACTCCGGTGACCAGGGAGTTTTCTGGTACGGGATTGCCAGTGCCGTTCGCGAAACTGATCCAGTACACCGTCTTTGCCTTAGATAGCAATCCTGTGATGAGGGCGAATTTCTCGCCGGAGGCGTCTGTAAGGAGAGGTTTGTCTGAGGACTCGACGATGATGTAGGAGCATGAATCTTCCACGACAGTATTTGTCCACTCGTCAAAGGAAGATTGAAAGCCCTTGACCCCCAACTTGGCAGCTAGTTTCTCTAAAAATGTACAAGCATATCCACTCTCTGTGGTTGAGTTCAAGATCTTGAATTGGGAACCAACGTGAGCGTCATCAAATGGCTGAGCTGCTACCGCTGTTGACAGCAGCAGCGCACAGTGTCTTTCCGGCTCGGGGAGATCGTATGCAGCCAGATCGACTCCAGAAAATCCGGCATTTTGAAGATGAGCGTTCCACTGCTCAGCGGATTGAAGTGGGCTTTCCGTTCGTCCTTCGTCAACGCCAGCCCACCAGCCGGGAATCGACCCAAATGTCATGTTGATATACGGTGTTGTCCGGGTAAGTTCCACGAGACCAAGCACGCCGCCGGGCTTCAGTAGCTTGCGGATGGTATCGAGTGATTTGGCCAGAGACCGTGTGGCATGGACGACGTTTGCAGCAACGACGAGATCGTAAGAATGCTCTTTGAATCCTTGCTCCGCGGCGTCCTTCTCGAGATCCAGAGTCTGGAACGTCAAGAGATGGGCCCAATCTTTCAACCGGGTTGTGCGAACCGCCTCAAAAAACCCAGAAGATATGTCCGTGTACATGTACTCCTCACAGAAACTGTCTCCATTGGGGGTGCAAGACTGTAGAATGCGGTATGTCGTGCCTCCAGTTCCAGCGCCGATTTCGAGAATCCTGAGATCTCTCCTCTGGAAGGTAAGCATCTTGACGTAGTCAGCCATATACTGGTTAGGTCGAGCGCCTTCATCTGAGTGATACACTCGGAAGAGAAGATCATCTTTGAGGAAGTGGGTGAGCGGATCGGTTTCGCCGGTCAAGAGGGGAATCAGCTCAGGTCCAATCCTAGCCACGGCCTCTCCTTCGACGCCCAGCCTGGAGGTGAGCTTATCCAACCCTTCTTTGGTCTCTGGACTCTGTTGGATAAGCGACTTGCCTATGTCTGAGGCGGCAAACTTTTGCAGCAACTTCCACCAGTTGACTCGGTGGTCATCCTTTACAGTTAGCCCACGATCATGCATTTCTCTGACAGCCCAATCGATGTATCTTGCGCAAGCAACAGATGTAAGATTGACTTTCTCTGCCTGAGAAATACCAGCTTCATCGGACTGTAAGGAAACGACGACAGACTCTATTTTCTCGGAGGTAATCGACGAAGTATCTAGGCCCCATTCCATCTTAAAGATGTTGTCGTTGCTGATGTTTTGCGAAGACTGAGACTCTCCGACAACGCGAATCTCTCCTCCATTCATTGTGAGAATACATTGCGATTCACCACTCTCTGCCTTCTGAAAGACTGCGGTGCTAAAGCTTGTAGAGTGTGCAAAAACATCGCTCAAATCGCACACGGCCTGGAGTCGACTCCCTGGCTTATTCGCAATGTCTGTCGAAATAAACACGTCGCTGATTAGAATAGGCATGACGGAGCCCTTGATGGAGTGCTGCTGGAAAATAGGAAGACAGGACTGGATGATTCCATCTAGCGTGGTAGGGTGAATGACGTGTGGTTGCATGAATTTGCCTGGCATTCTTTCAACAATGTCGGGAATAACAAGTCTATTCAGAGATTGGAACGCTGATATCCGCATTTCCCTGTTGATTGCAAATGTGGGCCCATACTGGTTTCCTGTTGCCGCCATCTGCGCATATAGATCCTTGTGTGGGATGACCTTTGTGCAATTCTCACCTGCACTCTTGAGGCGAGAGTCCTGAGACCTTCGATCGTATTCTGCTTCGCGAGCCTGTTCAATCTCATCTAAATCTGTCTCGAAGACGGCTGATATAGTGCCGCTGGAGTGGTCTTGCCATTTGCCTTGATCTGACATAGAAGACACGGTGAAGATCCAGGAATCATTTGAATCGGAATACTGGAATGATATAATTACTTCGACAGGCGTGTCATCTTTGGGAAGCGTCAAAGCCTTCATGAAGGAAACATTCTTCAGCCTGTAGCCCTTTGGCTTCAGATCCGGGCGACGATCCTGACCTAGCTGCTGCAGGGCTTGGATAGCCATCGTCATGTATCCAGCAGCTGGAAACACGATAAAATTGTCAACGACGTGGTCTTGCAGCCACGGCAGTCTCTCAGTACTCAACAGGATCCGCCAGCTAGGTTGGCTATCCGATGATGCAATCACTCGAGAACCTAAAAGATCATGCGAAGGATGCTTTCGGCATCTGTACTCACGACTTAATCGGGACTCTGTCCAATGAGTGGTAGTATGATTCCAGTGGTACGTTGGCAGGTCTCCTAGAACTGCCGGTGGCGATGAGCGTGAAATGCTAAGTGAAGCCACAACACCCATGTTGATGTTGCTCCCACCACGGAAGAGACTCGATGCCGCATTCATGAGAGATTTGACACTGTGTTCACCACGTATCAACGTGGGGACATAAGTGTACGAGTATCCTTCGGTCTGTAGCCCTGCCAGAGTTTGTTTGATCGGCCCGGAGAGAGCTGAATGTGGGCCGAGTTCGATGATATTGAGGGAAGCCTGCTTTAGTTCGTGATGCAAGTTTTGTAGGGCATCTGAGAACCGAACAGGAGATACCAAGTTGTCTACCCAGTATGAGCCACCAAATCCATCAAATTTCTCTTGACCAGTAACACTGGAAAAGTAACGGATTGAGGGATCTGCAAATTCCGCCTCAAGTCCTTCAAGCTGTCGCAGATAATGTGAGCTAACAAGTTTCATATGATGAGAGTGATACGCCGTATCAACTTTAAGTCGCCGGTTAAATATCTCGTCTGCATCGAGGGCGCCTTTCAGAGCTGAAATACCATCTGCGTCACCGGAAATCGTTACACTTGACGGGCTGTTGATACAGGCCACCACAACTCCAGTGGCCTCAAGTTTACCAATGTACCTCTCAACATCTTCACGTCCGAGTCCAACGGCCATCATAGCCCCACGCTTTGTGGTCTGCTGCTTGGAAATTTCAGCCAGGAAGCTTCTATGGTAGGAAGCTAGCATGGCCGCTTGGTGTGAAATAGCACCAGAAGCATATGCTGCGGCAATTTCACCGCTGGAGTGGCCGACTACCGCAGCCGGCAGCACATTCCAGCTCTTCAAAAGGTCGACAAGAGCGATTTGAACAGCTGTACTAGCAGGCTGGCCATATGTACTATCGCTTAAGCGACTCGACGCGGCGTCCCTAGACATTTCTTCAACAAGGCTCCATTGTGCACCAAAGTCCTTCAACAGCTGTTCCGAAACTGAGATGGAGCGGGTGAATTCATTGTCTTCGGCCGAGAGGAGATTATGGCCCATCATTGCCCATTGTGCGCCTTGTCCAGTAAAGACGAAGGCGTTTGCAGATTTATTTGGTACCTTGCTCCGCGCTAGATGCTTTGCTGAAAGACTCTGGATCAGAGAATCGACATCTTCAGCAACAATACTTGAGCGCCACTGGAATTGAGATCTTCGCCCTGTTAGGGTATGTGAGAGATCATCTAGTCGGACATTTCCTCGGCGCTCCAAATAAGCCGCAAGGTCATTAACAGCATTCTGCAGAGAAAACTCTGATGTGGCAGATAAAGAGAAAAGACGCGGGACCTTGGGTTCATCTAGCTTGATGCGCTCGTCGCTATCTAGTCCATTAATGTAATTAGTTGCACCTATAAGGTCATCGTGTAAGTAAATATTTTATTCTGGAAGGGATGGTGATAATTACCATCGTAAATTCGTCCGAATTCTAAAAGTAGCATGGCGTTTGTCCCTCCGAATCCAAAGCTGTTAACAACAGCCTTTCGGCTAGTCTTTGTCGAGGGCCACGGTGTAAGAGACCGTGCAATCTATTTGCTTGTATTAGAGACAGCGCAAGTTTCCAATGTCTCAGAGAGCAGTTCATCTCACCTCCATACTCCAGTGACCGGGTTCCAGTCCAGGTTTGAAGTTTTCAAGCAGTATGTTTGGCGGAATCAACCCCTTCTCCATCGCCATAACCGTCTTGATAAGACCTGCAGTGCCGCTCGCAGCTTCAGAATGACCAAGGTTGGGCTTGGTAGCACCAATGAATACCGGGTTCTGGCCGTCGCGGCTGCCGCAGAACACGTTCCGAATGGTGTTTACTTCGACTTTGTCTCCAGCTTTGGTTCCCGTACCATGTGCCTCCACGTATTGCACATCAGACGGGCTGAACGGAAGGTTCTGGAATAGGCTCATTGCAAGACGCTCTTGGGCAGCCTGATTGGGGAGCATGATTCCATTAGTTCGGCCATCCGAGTTGATACCCGAGTTTCGAATGACGGCACGAATAGCATCTCCATTTCGCAGCGCATCATCCAGGCGCTTTAGGACTACCATTCCCACACCTTCGCCACGACCATAGCCGTTACCACGAGTGTCAAACGTAAAAGACCTCCCTTCGTCGTTAAAGAGCCTATTGTAGGATATATGTTAACCACTTTTCCCTTGGAAGATGTATGGAAGATGTCCATTGTTCATCAATATCTTACCCAGTCATCGACATGAGAGACATCTGATCTGGAGAGAATATCAAGTTGACACCGCCAGCTAGTGCCATGGAGGTTTCACCAGAACGCAGACTTTGGCAAGCTAAGCTAATAGCTGATAGGCTACCTGAACAAGCAGTATCGACCACAACAGAAGGGCCCTGGAGGTCAAAGATGTACGAGACTCTGTTTGCAAGTAGTGGCCGTGCCACACCAAGGTTGTGGTATTTGGAGACAGCCACTGGGTCCTTGTGTGTTGCTTGCTCAAAGTCGTGTCCGAACATAGCCACTCGGTGATCGTTAGCTCGGTAGTTGATGGCATAGTGAAGAGTTATACGTTACCAAATATTCCAGTGTCTGACCCCTTGAGCTGATGAATTGGAATGCCAGCATTCTCAATCGCCTCCCACGAAGTCTCCAGCACCACACGCTGCTGTGGATCCAGTGTCTCTGCCTCTTGTTGTGCTATTCCAAAGAAACCAGCATCAAAGGCAGAGATGTCCTGGTCGATGAAGTGACCCCCCTTCTGGTTAATGGTGCCTGGAATCTCAGGCTCTGGATGATAGAATGCCTCGTGGTTGAATCTATCCAGAGGCACTTCTGTCCATCCGTTTCGACCTTCAGCAACGACGTTCCACAGCTCTTCCGGGCTGTTAGCTCCTGCAGGATACCGACAGCCCATGCCTACAATAGCAATGGGAACGGGCTCTGAAGATGACATTTCTTGTCTGGGTTTTAGAGTAAAGTTAAACAGGTTGTAGAGGACTGGCAAAGAGCTGTTTATGCGGTCCAGATTCTAGGATAGGTTTGTCTTGATATACGAAGCATTTCTCATCTTGACTCCTCTTTCACCCCCACAAGTCGCTGAAGAGAGGAACAGACGAACATGGCCCGTAGACTTGATCGAACCCCATGTTGCTCCATTATTCTAAAACCCTTCATAGAGGCCAAGTTCATGGAAATTACCCATGCAGCCGTCATTTGATACATGAAGTTTGGTAGAAAGCCCAAGCAATTCAATGATTTGTGCTTTTATGTTATCCCGCCCCTTCGGACAGGGTTAGGGGACATGATCATGAGGATCCAAGTTTCCATTGGAGCGCATGCAATGCAACCCTTCTCAAAATGGTGGTAAGCTATAAATGCCGTTAAAGGAGGTCGAAGCGAAAACCTCCCCCGCAAATATTGACTACAGGCGGGTATTCTGTAATCACCACAAGATCTTGATTGGATCGGATCTAGTATTTTCTCCAGGTATCTCTACCAAACTGTATTGCTGGCGCTCGTATGTGATCCATCAGAAGGATTCAGATCTAGCACTGGTGAGCATCTAGACTCTAAATGTTCTAGTGGTTCACATAACAGCCATTTCCACGTCGTGCATGCAGCCAACAAAAAAAGTGGGATGGAGGAATAATCATATGCTTGTGCTTCTGTCCGAGTTGATATTTGTTGATGAACACTTTAAGAAGCTTGCTTGCATACACTATGTGTCATTGCCTACACTTACAGAGTTATCGTGGATAACGTAGCCTTGTCAGTACGACGATAGTAATCCTGCTTCAGTCAACCTTATGCGCGGCTTATATTCTATGGCATAGGACAAGGTGTATTTGCAGATATAGGCAGTGATGTGCAGGGATTGTAGCCAATACTAGCAGTATGTGATGTGACAGATAGTAATCGAATTCTCCATACAAGTAGCCAACTACTCGTATGTGATTCGAAGAAGGAGGCATCGGCATCGGCAAAATATACACGTACAAAAACTCACATCTATAAATATCATTTCCTCTCTCACTCATGCATAGGCTAAGCTAGCCGTCGAGTTCTTGGGAGGTAACTGAAGCAATGACCTATTGAAAAGACTAACAAGTCCTAGCGGACTAGGCAGTGATCATCTTTGCATACCTAGTGCTTGAAGTAATGGCAGTTGTATGTAAGACGGGCCTCTATAAAACCACGCATGGTTAACCAGGATCGGTAGTTTCATACAACACGTACATGGACACGAGGCAATCCCCAGAGCTAGCAGGGTTTTTCCCAAGCTTCATTCAACATACTCCGCTAACGGGCCGATTCAACCACTAATATGGCTATATACCCCAAGATATGCACAAGAAGATTCTCCATCGTTAGAAGCAACTGTTGTTTTGGCGAATTAATCGCATAGTTAGTCGGATGCCCGTGTTCATCACCCCTGAAGTTGACACGGAGTGGTGGGGCTTAGGGGGTTTATAGTAAAAGAAAAAAAAAAAAAAAAAAAAGGAGCTTTGTTCCCTCGAAACCCCACAAGTGGTTGGTTGGACTTCAAATCTCGGGCAACAAATTGTTAGCTTTAAGCTTTTTACCGTATACCATTGCAATTTTTACAGTCAAAAAACAAGATTCTACGACAAGCTTTAAAAGTTTGTGAGTTTTGCAGCAAGACTTAGATATTGACTAGTTCTACAATTTCAAGTAAAATCTCAGAAGCAAGTTGCTATACGATTGTGATTCTTCAAAATTCGGAGAGTGATGGTGCCTCGTAGTTAAAGATCAATAAGTCGAAAGGCAAAAAGGACAGATAAAACCACACGAGGTAGATGTCAGGACCGAATAAAGGGCTCAAATCCGAGAGGATTCAGGGGGGAAATAACTGGATCCTAGCCCGCCAGATAATTTTGGCTCAACTTAGTCATGATTAGTGTATGTTTACGTTTCTGCAGGGAGTGGCCCATGGCAAGTTATGCGGGAAAGGGAAATGGCGCGTGTTCGAAGTTTGAAACGAATTCAAATTCGTAGCAAGAGAAGTGAAATCGGTTTACATAGGTTCTCAGCCTTTCTGGTGATCCTGTTAGCTACCCTTGATTCAGAGTAGTTGACAGCAGAGGGTAATACCATCAACGAGACCACCTTTCTCCGTACAACTGTATACAGCTTATCGGAAAACAGACAGACACATCTCTGAAATACATTTGTAAAGCCAAATGCATCTCAAAAACCCATATCGGCCCCCCCCGGCCCCCCCCCCAAAGAAAGACTCGAGGCTGACATAGTTGCGGAATGCCAACTCCGTATATAAGATGGTTAGCTACTACCTCAATTGGGAGATTCAAAGATGCGTCATGGTGCATGACCCCCACCGTATGGATTATGCCGTTCATGCGAAATTACCGCTCCCGTTGGATCCATGAGACGGATAAAACGAATTCGCGGCAACTACTGTACTGCAGAGACGGGTAACTAGTTGAAGACCCACGCAGCCTTCGAAGCCGGTAATCAATCTGCATTGCCGCTGACTTTCCAGCTCTAGTGCTATTTCACCATGATGCAGTAGTTATTTGTCTTGTAGTGATGGAATTATATCCTTCCCCAATTCTCTGAGCTTGATGCCATCAGCATATGTGATTCACGACAGGTATGGTGCTGATGCCCAGCTTTCAATCACCCGTCGGATTTACCGCGCTCATCTTCACAACAGACACAAAGTTATATCAAGTGTATGCATGAGATTTGTTCTCTTGATGTCTCAGAAATAGTCCGAGGACAAAAACCTTCATCCAAAACTACCCAACGAATAACATTGACCAGTGACCTTGATGGTGTCATTTGTGAGCCATCTCCCTCCACCAACTGATCTATCCCAACTTGCCATCGAGTATTGTTTAAGAAAGGAAATCACAGGGTATCATAAACACAAAATGTACGTGAAACTGCCATCGGGGAATCTGTTCATGAGGCATCCGCAAAGACTTCACTGCTGCACCCAGCCCTGCCAGGATAACGACCATGCCCATGGAAACTAGCTCCCTTGTGACCTGCATGCTTCCTCAGCTACGCCGCTGCCTCCGACCCTGTCAGATTAACGACCATGCTGCAAGAGAATGCCCATATCACAAGGTGCCAGGAGTTGATGTACCTAAAAGACTGCCCGCTGCCCCCGGCCCTGCCAGGTTAACGGGTGTGCCCTCTAGTTAACTCGCGCTCAATTCCAGGTCCCCCCTTGGTAAATCACCTCACCCTCGATGCTACGCAAGACGTACCATCGTCCTCTAGCTGCCACAACTTGCACTTGGGGTCTCGCCTGGATGATCGCTTTGAACGCAAAAACCTCTCCACAGCAGGTGAAAGAGCTTCGTCTGGTCGCTTGTTCCGCCTTTTTTTATCCTCGCCCTTCTTGGGAGGCTGCCGCCGTTTCCTTTGAGATGGTATCGGGTCGCGGTTTCTGGGGTGTTGACGACGTAATCTAGAGGCGTGAGGTGTAGAGGGCCGTTGCATAGAATTGACGGTCTGGAATTCCCGTTGGCTGCTCTCGGCGACGTCTCCATCGTCAGGGGGCGGTAGTGGGCTCTGGTTGTCTACTGAGGCATCACGAGCGGATTCATCCGAGGACAAGAAGCCCTCGGTTGTTAGGGATAACCACCCCCCAAACCCGTCGGGTTCCTCTGTAGTGTCATCAGTGGCCAGCCCTGGCGAGTCGCTTGTGTTTGTCAGAAACAGATTGATCTCTAGTTCTTCGGAAGTATCCTCATAACAATCCACTGTTCTCCTGCATTTCTCAAGCCGACTGGGAGCTAGCCGCATATCGCTAGTGTATTCTTGATGTAAACTGCGGGCAGCTATATGCCGTGGGTATGGACTCCCGATTCTTGGCAGCTGTAGCAGTTCCGGCGACTCACTTGTATTTGTCTGACTGTTGATCTTTAGTTCTTCGGGTATGTTGGACGATGATATCCGAGGCTGATGCAATATAGGATTCAGCGATGAAGGCGGTGAAGCGATTTTATAAGTCTCTGGTGTTGGCGGTCTGTCGCAATGGTATTGATGAGGGTTAGGTCTGTCACTTCCATACACATAATCGCTGAAATCTAGTTCTGTTGGTTGTTGATCACTTTCTATGCTTGGCAATAGTGGCGGATCGGAAGTGTCACTTGGACTTGGACATCCGCTCTTCCGCCGCCGTTTCTCTCCCGAAGCGTCGGATTGACGATCTGGCGATCTCTTGCGCTTCTTCCGTCGCTGGGAGTTTGCTGTGCGATTGTTGGATGTCTGGCCATAGCTAAGAGGGTAGCGATGCAGCGGTGGATCGACGTCAGGCTCCTCTTTCACCATGGTTTCGGTCGATGACGTGCTCCGGGTTGCAGAGGTGGCGAGAACGGTGGCGATGGCGAGGGTTTTTATCGTTTTGAGATGAGAGCATCAAGTTGGATGAGTCGTTAGTTGGGTTATCGAGAGAGGTTTGGGGAAACATCGTGGTCACCTGAAGGCGGTCAGGGACAGGAACCTTCAACAAAGCAATCAGCGACTGATGACACAAACTACGCAGCAAATTGAAGCCATCAAAGAGAAACTGGCGGCAAGACCCAGATGACGTATGACAGGTGAAACAAGCAAAGGGTATGAGATAAAGAAGACAAAGAAAAAATGAATCCCCGAGAAGCTGGCGACATTTTGTTTCGCCCCCAGCGAAATCGCCATCCACAGCCAATTGCTTGGTGTTTTTGTCACCTCCGCCTCTGCCTCTCGCTTCATCCTCCAATCCCTTCACCGCCAGATGCATCGCTGCCTGTTGACTTACAGTAAGCGCCAGGCGCTGCTGCTATGTTCTCCTCCGGGGCTTCCGAGAATTGCGCGCTGCGAATCCGATTGGCTTGGGCTGGGTTGCGCAGAATCTCCGGCGCGTGTTTAACTAAACAACGAGCCGTCTCACCTTGAGCTTCCCATTGGCATTCCTGGCTCAACCACCCTTCTTTGATCCCATGATGAATCTACTGGTTCCTTAAATGCTCCAATCAATAGTAGACCATTGAGCCATCATCGTTTCAGCAGATCTAGATTACGCCACTTCTCATGTTGGACCACGATCCCGATGCGCAATCAGCGCATCAGGCGGAAACCGTGAATTTCGCCGTCTTCTCTGCAGCCAACACTGCCGCTATTCATCTTCTAGGCATTGTTAGGTCCGAGCTTTTGGGCACTTGAGTGGGTTTATGATGACTCAAAAAGGCCTCCCGAGCACATATAACAAAGACCTACAGGAGAGCTGTGAGCCTATGTTAGATCATGTCAAGACTATCTCTGATAGTATACAGATTGCGAACGACATCCTTACCACACTCAGTATTCAGCCAGAGCTGATGTTGGCTGTATTGGATCCCTTTATGGTCGCTACGGATTTAGCTGAACGACTGACAAAACTTGGTGTATCCTTCCGCGAGATGCATCATATCTCTAGACGATGTGTAGCAAAGAGTGAGGAGCTAGGGATCCCGATGAACGAGCTTACACTTGAGCAACTGAAGGCTATTGATAGCCAATTCCCGGATGATATTATGGGTATATTTGAATATGAGACAAGTGTTGAAGCGAAATCGGCTAAAGGTGGCACTAGTCGATCAAGTATTCTAGAGCAAATCAAGGTCCTTAAGGCTATATTAGGTTAGAGTTAATTACTTGTGCAAGGAACGCAGTGCCTCCAACTCATGCCCCGAACTTTCAACTTTGGTATAGGTCTCTGACACCGGCGCATGTGATCTTGAGCCATGGCAAAGGTCATATAAATTTGATATGGATATAGTGTAAATAGGAGGCGGTAATAGTTGCGAATGATGGTTTGAAAACAGGTATTGGCAAATTAGGGTTATTTAAGCTGGACATCACGGAGCATAGGTAAATCGAAGCCTACTGAAGTCAGAGCAGCGTTACTAACTATCTAGGCCCGGCCGGACTTGGGTCGCCCAGTTTTCGTCTTCGACTACCTATGTAGATAGGCATGTATCCAATGTTATTATATGTGGCTTGGGAGAACTGACCTGCCTTCTAGGCGACCTTTAGGTGATATGTCTGCCGTGTCCCAGCCTACTACTATCTAGTACGGGAGCTATCTAGCGGGAGAGTATCAACGAATTCCAACCTTCTATTACAATAGATAGAGCACGAAATAAAGTCTGTGGGTTAAACCGCTAGATACCTTTTCAAGATCAAGATGCTTAGATGAGGCTCACCTAGAGACCACCCCGGTTATCCCGAGAAGAGAGCCTAACGTGAGCTTATAACAGAGAGACTCACTCAGCTCATCTCATTAGTCTGAATGTAGTGAGCCGAAGTTTCTCCGTCTACAAGTTTATTATATTAGCAACCAACTGACCAAGGTTCTCCAAGAAGGGGGAGCAACTGCTTGGCGATAGCAGGGAATACTATATCACCGGGGTCAGCGCCCGCAGCAGCAAAGGAAACGGCCAGAGCCCTATTCTCGTCATCGTAATATGTGCTTGTGAGAGATATAATGGGACAAAACATGAGTCCATCTTGAAGGCCAACGCAGATGCCCTGTGCCAGTAAAAGCTGCCAGTATGTGGTAGCAATATTATCAAGATCTAAAGGGCATAGCCAATGGATAACATGATACGGAGATATCCTGCACCGAGACTGCAGCCAGAGAAGGTACCGGCGACAAAGACGTGTAAGAGATGAATACTGCCAATCCATGATATTTCCGACTGAGAGCGACCCAAGGAAGATGGGTAATAAGTTTGGAATAGGCTCCAAGATCCACTGTAGGCGAATGTATCAAAGATCATCAAGTGACGGGCCAATATTTGAAGATAGGAAGTTTATCTGGAAAGAGATGCTGGTTCCATCTTGGGGGATGGAAGAGATGACGATGTTTCTTCCGAAGACTCGACAACGTCGGTCTTTTCGGTTGTCCACACCGAAAGGTCCATTTCCTCTTGGCATTTTGCCCCCTTCTGCTTCGATTGCCAGTTTTCTCTTTAATAAACTTTTGAAAGGTAGCACAGGTATCACCTCGTTTTTTACTAGTAGTTTAACTATCCACAATATAGTGCAGCTACAGACCACCGTCCCGGAAACGAAGGAAAATTTTCACTGGTAGCCGGATTAGCCACTCATGCTTGTCAGAGGCCTAGTCAGCGGCGGTGCTCAGAAAGGCAGGTTGCTAAACTCCTTGGTGGTGTTCAGGAGTATAATTTATCAAATTTTCCTCTGCATTTACAAGGCTGGCACTCTATCCACGTATCTCCATGACAAATAATAATTTCTGGTTGGGGGTCGGAATAGTATGATGATCTAAAAAGGAAGGATATTCCACAAACGGCCGGAATAGAACACCGCTCTCCATCCAGAAGATAAGGTGGATGTTACTTCAGGTGTCATCTTCGCGTACCTAATAAGTATCAGATCTCATGCTAGTCAACGGACAAATAAGATTTAGTCACTGTATCACAGGCAACGGTGTGCCCCCGTGACGCAGTGGCTAAGCGTCTGGCAGGCTTTATGTGCGCTCATCGCATAAGGCAGTCGGTTCGAATCCGGCCGGGGCACCCTTTCCAGCCAATTTTCCCACAAGACGCAACCACCAATAAGCAAGCCCCGGCTTGTGAAGAAGACACAACGCTCAGACCCCCGCTAGGTCTTGCAGCAGCCTATGACAACACATCTTTCCTTTGTAACAAAGACATGTAGCGAACAGGGGTCGACATCTCCGGCTATTGGTTGATAAGCTTGCTGTCTAGCTAGGCCGGTCTTGAAGGAACAAGACCACGTGGAGGTGATTAAGACGGAAACTGGCTCCTACCGACCTATTGCTCAATCATGGGACGTGTGTATTTAGGTAACTAGATACTTATGGTCGTTAATATTAAAACAAACAAACAAACAGGCAACGGTGTCCCTACACAAGAGATTAAAGATTCAACCATAACAAAACGAGAGATATTAACCCCTGAATGAGTCAAGAGATCAAATGCAAATTCCATGACGTTCTGTGGAAATTACAAGGAACTTAATGGGAACATGATTCGGACATCATAAACTTGGATATAGCTACGCTGTGGCTATCATAAAACCTCAGAAGTGTTAGGATTCCATGTTCTTATAGTGGAGCTGGCTGCCTAAACATCGCCGAGGCTCAGTCGGCAGGCAGTTGGAATCAAATTATGCCGAGTGGCATATCTTAGCTTGAAACAGCACGCAATGCCACACCAGATGATCGAATAGAGTGGCGGGCCGTAAGGTTTGTATTTGATCTACATGCAATGCTGAAGTCTGATGCACACCGCCTGTAGGGCTAGGTTTGACGAAAGCTACTCCTAACGCAATATTGAAAATCAACGGATCGAGCTGCCCAAATAATCTAGAGTTTCAGTGTATAAAGAGCATTGGACTAATTTTTCTGATCTTTCACTGCACATGGCACGGCACATCTTCGTCCTATTAGTTATGTCTCAATTTCACAAGAGAAATGCAAAACGTGGATATTCTACGCTTTACCTGATTTGGGTGAAGAGCTGGCCCTGGGCCGTCTCCAGAATCTCTGTGACGATATTCAAGAAATTTACTCCCCTAGAGCTTACGTGACCATTACTTCAAACGGTCTTGTGTACAGCGACCTGGTGGGCATTTCAAGCGATGGGTTTTTTGACTATGGGTTAAACATACGACGCACGGCTGAGGCAAAAGGTTATGACGGCCTCAAGTTTATTCGTATTATGAATCTGGTTGGCGTCAGTGACAGCATCCAAATGACGAAAGGTGAATACGGTAATCGTGTTGACGAATCCCGCAAGATGCTAGTAGAGAAGTATATACCTAAGGATTTTGATTTTCGCGAGGCGATCGTTAACGATCCTGATATCAACCTCGCATATTGCGGCTACATCATCTTCTTGAACAAGGATTTACGATATATCTCTGTAGCGGCCAACATCGCCACCAAGGGAGAGTATAAGCGAACGGTGAAGCGAGTTGTCAGGGACATAATTACCCGTGGCAAGGTATGCTATATTTTCTCTTACTGCCCCCTTAGCACTACATAGTTCCGTTATATGAGCCTGTTTAACTAACATCTCGTAGGCCTTTGCCGCTGCCATTGACGACAACTTCCCTAATCATGTTCGTCTGTCCATCCATCACTCCACTAGAACTAACAAGCTATCTTTCCCTTTTCCTCAGCCAAGCCATTTCTCCATGACCCCGTGGCATTGCTGTCTTGCTGTCACCTCCAAGGGCCAATTCCGCACTGCTCACGCGATGGAACTGCGTGAATCTTTTGATGTTATTGAACAAGGAAGACGACCTTACTATTACTGAAACCGCTCTAATGTGTGGATGTGGGATGTGCCCGTTGAGTTTCAGGTTTTCTACCCTCGAGGCCTCTATGTCAGGGCAAATCCCGCTGAGGGCGAAGCTGCACCGAAGATTGGTCCTAACGAACTAACCAAGATCAAGAAGCTGAGTAAAGGATTTTTACCTTTTATTCCTCTGGAATTTGCTTAGTTGTATGGAAACTGATGCGAGATTGATGCCAGGAGTTTTCCTTTCCTTTTCCTTTTCTTCTTCTATGCTTTCCAGTATAAAAAAAAAAGTTGAGTTTTTTTTTTTTTTTTTGGAATTAAATTTGATCTATACCTTATTGTAGCACCTTATCAGTACATGATATAAATATTTGAGGTTCCAATTCCCATGTACCCGTCGAAATTGCTCAAGGTGTCACCGCCACCTGGACGGCACATGTATCGACACATGTGCCTAACGGATCTTGCAGCCCTAGGGTGCTCTACGCGCTTATAAGCGGGCATTGATCTACAGCGATGTTCCGCGCCGTAGAATTACCCCAGCAGATGGATCAACAGGGGGTGTTAGTGCTATAGTTGCATGGATTTCCACAACCTTGAAACCCATTTCGGAGTACTCCGGAGTACTCCGTAATACTAATGCCTTCAAGTTTGAAGTTGTCGGGGAATTACTAACTTAGTGCATGTAAATACATGTACATATATCCTCCCGCCGAATTCGAGCTGGGTTAGTCCATGTACAACTTTCATCATGTCAAATCGACGCTGACAAATGACCTGATTGTTTTAGCAGGCACCGTGAATTACATTATACGGTTTCGGGTATAAAGAGGTTATTCTCTAAACTGGAAGAATCTCAAAGAGAGAGTAGCTCATATAGTAATATTATACATTTCTCGCATTAATTACACGATGAATAGGAATGTCATGTACCTATGTACTTGAAGAACCATTTTCGGAAGCAGGGCTTCCTGAACTGGCTCTATGTTGTGATCCAAGAAATCAGTCAGCACCGCTTGAGTCGATCCATAATTCGATATGGCGCAACTAACGCTTCAGAGACATAGAACCAGCAGAGAGTAATACAGAAGTGAAAATAAAGACACGCCGCGTGCATTGCCGTATTATGAACGGGAACGATGTAGATGCATATGAGTGAAATCGTGAATAAAGCACGAATTGCTAGGTAGGGAACATTACATTAGTGTACTTGACTAACCCTGAACGCGATATGGTCGAATCAGAGGCATCCGTTACATGTACCCAGCAGAGCCAATGATAATCGTGGTCCACGGTAGCCTCAATTTCGTGCGGGGTCATAGTACTAATGGATTTCGTGGACGGTCGTGTCTTAATCTCGACATCTCCAGGCCCGCAGAGTAAGGCTTCCTGGTCTGCGGTGCAAGAAACCAAACGCCCAGCGTATGAGAAGGCCGCCCAGACACCTTCTTAAACGGTTCCTAGTCTAACTACTTGGTGAGAGGCGAGCCATACAGTTTCCGATTAAAGCAAGCAAGATTGATAGACTGGCGCAGCTGGAAAAGTTCCTAAACAATTGCAATGGTACGACGTCCGTCGGGTAGAGAAGATTTTCGGTTTGCCATTATATGCGCGTTACCACGAGAGTACGATGCCGTATACGATACCTTCGATGAGCTATGGGCCGGCCAGGATGGAGGTTTCGGGAAAGCCACTGGCGACCCCAATATTTACACAACGGGGCGGATAGGGAGTCTGCCGGTGGTTCTCGTTCTATTGTCGGGAATAGGCAAAGTGGAGGCCGCGAGAAGTGCAAGGAGTTTGTGCATGAGCTACAGCAATCTGGTCATCGCTTTTGTGGTTGGAATCTGTGGTGCTGTGCCACATCATAGCAATGGGGCCGAGATCTTGATCGGGGATATTATCATCAGCAAATACGTTGTGCAATACGATTTTGGCCGGGAGCACCCAGATGGTTTTGAGCCAAAGAAGGTCATTGAGGATACACTTGGCAGGCCCACTAAGGAGATTCGCGTTTTGACCGCGATGCTCAGCACTCGCTCTAGCCGTGATGAGCTGGAGAGTGATGCTTTGGAGCACCTACAGAAGCTGCAGGCAAAGGTTGCCAACACCAAGCACCGCGGCATATACGACTACCTGGGGGTAGAACATGACCAGCTCTTCATTTCAACATATCGGCACAAGCATCGAAACGCACCCCTTTGTGGCATCTGTCAGGCGTGTCTCAGTGCCAATGACCCGGTCTGCAGACTGGCTCTTGGGCAAAAATGCACGGAGCTTGGATGTAATGAGGGGGGGTTGGTCACTCGAAATCGACTGAAGCAGAGACAGCAGGCAGGCATCAATGTAGCTCCAGGCATAACCGTGCACTTGGGAGGAATTGGATCGGCCGACACAGTGATGAAATCGGGAGAAGCACGCGACATGATTGCAACAAGAGACGGGGTGATAGCCTTCGAAATGGAGGGCGCTGGCGTATGGGATGAAATACCCTGTATTATTGTCAAGGGAGTTTGCGACTATGCCGACTCCCATAAGCAAAAGGGGTGGCAAGAATATGCAGCAGCGGTGGCGGCATCAACCGTCAAAGCCATACTAGGATGGCATTTCCAGCAAGGACAAGAACGAGCGGGAACTTCAGGTGAGTTTGCGCCCGACGTTAGTTTCTGTGAGAACCCACATATGTACTTTGCGATCCTAAGAGCAGCTGTACACTGACTACTCATTTCTAGGTAGCAATCCTGAGCAGTTTGCCAATGAATTTCGCAATCATGATGGTCAGTACGAGTTCTTCCTTTCGCCTCATGAATGCAGACCCTCTGACATTGATTCATAAAGACGCACAATTTAAAAGGAACCAGAGGGAAGAAAATCCTAGCCCACCTGAAAGAGTGGCGCCTTTTGGCGGATCTAACAATATATTGACAGGAGGTCATAGAAATCGTCCGCTGGGAAACACCTCCCACCGACATTCGTCCGTCCCTATAATACCGGATATTACTTCCCGTTGCCAAAGGAGCGTTGTCCAAAGCCACGGCTCTACAGTTAGATTAAACAACAGCAGAGGTAGCTCTGAATTTGCACTCCTAGATGCCTTTGACCCCCTTTGGCGAACCCGTTATGGCAAAGACCTTTACGAAAAAGGGTTAACAGACGACGTCATTAAGAATAACCAGCAGTTTATTATCGACTTCCTTCGAGAAGAGGATGCTAGGCTACGCAGAGAAGTAGCAAAGTTTTCTTCTCGGCCGCGCTACTAAGCTCCACCAAACACAGGCAAGTTCATGAAGCAAGTCGGCCAGAGGAAGCAGCCCGTACCTCCTGCTGCGCTGTCTTTCTCCGGGCCTCCCACCTCCTCTGCGATCCGATTAAACGACTCTCGGCCCCAGACGATTAGCGTGCAAGTCTGATTGCAGCAAATGTCAGAGCCAGTGCGTCCCTACACCTTATAAATACTGGTATATGTACAATTGAAGTTGTCTTCATTGTTTGTATGCTACTCAAATCAAGTAAAATTGGAATGAGCATCTGCCAAGGGCTTAAAAGGCTACGAAATGATAAGCCAGCTTCTGTAAAGGTAGATATGCGGCCAGCCTCGACTGAGGGCTCTTTAAAGCTTCTCCAATGTCCCCGCAAACTCTGCGGAAATGATCAATATCAGTGGAATAGATGTGCGTCTAATATGCGCCGTTTGTAGAAATTAGCGTAAACTCACCGTGGTTTCGGTAATGATGAGCTCTATTCCAGGTTTTAGATCGAGGTGCGCGTCTGGGGTTAAGATTTGACTGCGGACTCAGCTCCAAAGGCCTCCCGGAGAAGTGTCCGCCGCACTAATTTCACCCCCAGGGAAGGCTGTTCTCTCTGTTCTGCATACTACTACTTTCGGACCACTTGATGCCTATAGATGTATGAATGAGATGGAGACTATTGAATATATGTACGATACTGCTCTTGCTACCGATATCAATCCATCTGACCGGCGTTCTATATTTCTTTCCTCGCAGATTGTTCCAAGTACCAGATTTCTGAAGAGCTTTGTCTATCAGCCAAGCAACAACGTCTAATATTCCAAATATGGCATCTGTTGATGACTGAAAGGTGTTGGATGATGAGAAGAAAAACTCTCTTGAGGAGCTCGAATCAGCATCTATCCCCTCGGGGCCAACGGTAAGTCAAAAACAGACGTTGAGGAAAATCGACTGCCACGTCGTGCCGCTCTTGTCATTTCTATACCTTGTGTCTTTAATCTATAGAGGAAACCGTAAGTCTATGGAATAACAGAGTTTAGACTCATTATTAACAACTTCCAGTTGGAAATGCTAAAGTTGCGGGTATAGCCACGGATCTTCATCTAACGGGGAGGTCTCAATTCACTTCGCTCAACCCAGATACCGGTCGTAAGCGGAATGTTAAGAAACTATTTACCCAAACTACGCTGATTGCTATACTACCTCACAATTGCGGTCATCATTAGAGCCCGAATCCACTAATCTCTCGCAAGCATGCGAATTGACTCATATCTACTGAGCTTCTCTGAGTGAAGCCGTGGTTTGATCTCAGTAATTATTCGGAATATTAAGGAGACATAATAAACCAACAAGGTAGCTTTGGAGCCAACTAGATGTGAGACTTAGAGGCAAGACAGATTGTAAGTGCGGGCAGTCAAGAAGCGGACATACGGCCGCATCTCCGAGAACGCAGACAGGTAAGAGGCTAGCAATACTTCCCACGCTTCGTCAAGTAGTTAGAAGTAGATCGTTTGTAAGCTACTTACATCAATACACTTTATTGAATTTATGGATTAGAAACCATTCCAACTTCATGGCGGATGTTTTATGTATTGTCTTGGCAATTCTAATCGTGGTAGAAGGACTGCTCCTGAAATGCCTGCTTTGACCCTTCCCATTCTAGGCTTAATGGATATTGAAGAGTGATTAAACACCCATAACCAGTCCTATTAATCCATGTATCTTCAGCTATTTGCAGCTGAGAGATGCGGAGGCGTACTCTACTCCGAGCTGGGGCATTCGGAAATCAGTCCGCCTTTCCCCAAGAAGTCACTTACGGGAAATATGTAGACTCGTATGTCCACTACTTAGGATCAGTTGCGGACATGATCCGATGGAGAGCGTCTAAAAAAGCTGGGCAGCTCAATTTATCACCCTATCCCCGATTAATATAAAGTATCACTCTTCTCCTCATGCTCTCCAGCTACTTTTAAATGGCGAGCATGCTTTGTCAAATGTTGACAATTAAAGCCTAGTCTTGGCACAGAGGCGTCTGCAACGCACTCATCTTCCATAAATCAGATCTGCCCACGGATAGATCTCGATGGCAGCAACTCTTCGCCTCGGCGATGGGATCCCCAGACCCTTACGGACGGCGGCTTAATGGTATGGGCGGAGGTGTGCCATCGCTATCTAAAATCTGTGTTGTGTCGCCATCCGAGCGAAAAGATGCCGACGTCGACTTCGAATATGTCCAATTTGTCATTGAGGATGGGTCACTTGAGCTTGCTAGTAACTGCGGCAATATGACTGCTGCGATTGGGCCGTTCGCATTACATTAGGAGATGTTTCGGCCACCAATCTCCCAGCTGTCGGATTCATCGAATCTCGTGAAGGTCCGAATCTTCAATACGATTGTATACGAACAAAGCTTCAAATTTTCCAACTATCGGTCAGTCACCACGTTAATACTCATGGGTCCTACAAAATGGATGGCATTCCGGGCACAGGATCTAAGATTGCTTTGTCCTTCATTTCACCTGGTGGCACCCAAACAAGTGGAGTGCTTCCCACCGGTGAGAGATTTACATTAATGAGTATCTCTGGGCCGAGTAGTGAGGCTGTCAAGGCGTCGTTGTTTGATGTGGCCAATCCAGCTCTCTATGTGGACGGTATTTCTCTTGGAATCGAGCCAAATGTTGTACCATCGGTGCTGGAGCAGCAGACGTCTACAATGGATATGATGGACAGAATTAGACTGAGAACCTTGAAACCGGCACGTCAAAGTCCAATTCCTTCAGAGCCCAGAGAAGAACCCTAACAGAAATCACAGCTGTAGGAGAAAGCTTCCCCCAGTTGTCCGTCTCCAACCACTGAGCTGGAACAAGGGACCAAAAACGACGTCTTCGATGCGTTAAACCAATTCCGTCCAAGTTTCCGGAGAGCAAAAGGCTTCATGGAATCCCTTGGCACAGGGTCTGAAAGCTGCATGTTATATAACACATCAACTGAATTTTTTTTTTTTAAATAGCCAACTGCAGAACCCAGAGCTCCTTGGGCCGATAAGACGATCCTCAAGTCAGTTAATGGGGAAAATAACGAAGATATATGATTTCATCATTAGACCCAATATTCTCCTGTGGCCAAGACCTTGTACGAGACAATTTGAAACGTTCGTTGGATGAAGAGCCCCGGCGATTAACTGCTTCTTTTCCACGTCACTAGCGAGATTGTTCTGTCAATAGCCGATTTGTGAGGTTGATAGCTAGGAGGCGGCGATGGCCATCGATACGGCGCAACTATTACGAGGAACTGGTGAGATTCTCTCTTGAAAGACACGGTATTCTCTGGCATCCAAAACGATAGCATCGGGTGTTTCGTCAATGAGTCCAAGTACAGTACATGTCAAGTCGGTAGTTTCGTTAGCACTGGTACTCAGCACCACCAAGTGCCGCGGATAAACGTCAGATGCGGCTGAATTGGGAACTAGTTGCGACGAATCATCTTCCTCCGCGCCTCGCCTCCTGTCGGCCTGTTAACGCTCCGTCTTATAAGTTCCGAAGCCACACCACAAAAAAGTCCTGGAATCGGGATATATACGGAGTAGGTGGGCTTATATATAAAACGTGTCTCGGCTTCGGTAATTAATGTGGAATAAATACGTTTTTTTGCAATTGCCCTCAGCTGGAAATCAACATGTGTCAACGTTGCTTTCATCTGTGCGGAGCACACCGTATATAGCCCGACGTGAGCCAAGGAAGGATTGTTGTTTCTCATGCTCCGTAGGAGCACGCTTGCTTTCAGCTTGTGAGGGTCGTTGACGTATCCGTCAAATATCAAGACCTGCAGTTGTGATTCTACCGTACTCTTCCGGCTCTGCAAATTCTTCCCATCAACTGTTATATAGACTTGACAGTAAACTCCGTCGGATTAATCAGTGTAATGATGATTGCCCGACTCTCTTTTTAGGACTTGTCTCCGGAGTAAATATCTACTACACAAGAATGGCCGTTATCGTGAAATCAACGAATGTCGGGCCTTCAATGGAATCATGGGCCTGCATATGCAAGCCGAATCCTTCGTAGTTAGCGCTGACGATATTCGTTCTCAGGTTAGGCTACGGAGTAATACATCAGACGGTCATAAGAAAGGAAGGGTAAGCAGATCACTAGGCCCATAAAATAAGGAACGGCTTATCAAGGGACGGCCTGGGGTATGGGAAAAAAAAAGTACAGGTACTTCTATGTTGTACAGTTAAGGCATAAAATTGTGTAGACCTTAGATGAGTTACGGAGTATATTGCAAATGAGTGGAGTAAATGGCAACAGTATTACGGAATACTGCCTAGTAAGTATGTGTAGCTTACGGAGTGCAATCGAAACAACTATACTCCGTAGGCTATTCTTGGCTTGTAATTCATACGATGGTCGATCATTAAATCGGCATTTTGATTACCAATTTTTGAACCAATTCTTTATCCAGTTTTTTCTTTTTTCTTTTTTTCAACTCTAAGATGAGAAAAATAACGGCAACATGTTGGCCTAGTTGTGAAAGAAAATATATTCAAATAATTCAACTACTACTAAACCAAAGTCTTTCGTTCTTTATCGGCGTACTGACAAACATGTCAGAGCTCCCTGTTCATCACCCTTGCTAATGACCCTTGATGGCATTCACGTACGGTCAACCACTTTCGCTTGCTGCCCAGTACGTATGAAAGTACGTATGAAATGCCGGCCAATTTGCATGTATGTGATACGAAGTAGGCGCGTACAAGGAAGCCCGTCGTCTTACATACATGTGCGCCGTACTCCGTATCTTACAAGTATCGCATCGTTCGGTATGTCCCTGGACTTGTCAGCACTTGCTCAAAAACGACTAGCATAATCTACATTGTGTATCTGCTTCATTGGTGTTGGTGTTGTGCAACATGGTCCGAGGTACCACTTACCTCGTTGTGCAGAAAAGTACAATATACTTGGACCGAAAATTGGAACAGCCAGGTATACTCCTGTCAGCCAGAAGTATGCTAGCCATTTATTAAAGATCCCTCAGGATAATCCTGGAATACATTGACACTACCTCTTACCATAAATACGAAGTACAGCAACAGCTACCATATTGAACAAAAGAGGAGGTGGCTCCCGTCATCCAATTTCAATACCATCTCTGCTTTCCTAGCAATCATATTAGGATCAAGGCCTTTTGTTTAAAAGGTCTATCTGTCCGTTATCAATCATGCTGCTGTTTGGCAGTCCTCGACTGCTACGGCTGTCTTGTGACAGATGCCATAAACGAAAACAACGTTGCACTCGTACCTCGTCCAAACACGAAACCTCCTGTCGACGCTGTAAGGAAGCAGGCGAAACGTGTGTTTTCAGTCCTCCTCTGAGACTCGGTCGACCCAGCAAACGGCAAAAGCAAGACGACAAACAAGAAGAGGGCAGCTACAGACACCAAGGAAGCAGTTTCCTAGCGAACCAAGAACTCTCTCCGGCGATTAGTACGGCGACGACGACTACGACGACAACCCAAGATGAAAACAGCTCAACGATAGATACTTCCTCTATCTTTTCCATAGACGGTGTTGGAGAAATCACAGCATCGCCTTCAACAGACCACCATGAGTTAGGATGCTCAGCAACACCAATGAATCACAATATGGTTCCAACGGCCTTTGAAGTCTGGCCAATGGCTCTTGACCATTACCCTGACCCAACAATGTCAGTTACTACTCCTGGGTTGTTCTGCGGATCAACCACACACTACCACGACGAGGCATGGTCGGATCTATTAGACGAAAAGGTGCATTCAGAAACTCCAACCTCTTCTCAGATGGACCCATTGGATCCATCCGTGATGGCCATGGCTGGAGCTTCAGGCACCGATTCCGCAATTGGGTCAATTGACCACTCTCTCTCCGAAACGGCAGAGTCAGCCATCATGGACCCAATATCACTTCTTTCTCAAATCCAACTCAAACTCCACGGTATCCAAACACGGCGACCACCGCAGGCAGCAGAATTACAAGTCGTTATGAACCAAACAGTTCAAATCGCCCTGAAATTTATCGAGGTCTTGAACCAGATCTTGCTACCGCGCACAGTCGAATCCAGTCCAGCGCCCGCTCGTCAGCGTCAGCACACACCTCATGCTGCGCCGGCGAGTGACGCGTCAACGTCATCCCACGAAGACTCGAGTTTTCATCTTGAATGGGCTGGTGGCAAGCAAGCGAGAAGGCAGCAACAATACGCACCAACAGGAACGGTTGATACAGTGGATATCCGACTAGCACTCATCTGTTACATACAAATCCTCCGCAGCTACAAAAGCTTGGTGCATATGTTGATCAATTCAGTGGCTATGGATGAGACACAACAACAATTCAACCTGTCAGACTTTGTGCCCGTTCAGATCGGCACCTTGCATACCATGGTCAGTCCTCGGCTGCAAATTGCGCTACTAGTGCAGCTAATCTCGCAGCACACGGAGGAGATCCGGCACAAGGTTCGCCAATTGGCATCGAGGATCAACCAGGCTCGGCCCAACATGGACCCGAGCCAGCCCGGGGCTTTTATCAGTGACATTATCGGCAAGGATATACGAGAGGAGGAGGATGATCTGCGGGATGGGCTGGAATTGATCTCGGAGAGACTCAAGATGCATTCGCAATTCCAAGACCATCGGACTTTGGACTGATGGGTAACACAACCCCGCTTCAACAGCACCAACATTTCGGCAGCATGGAGCCCTGCTCTGCTATTTTGCAGCCCAGCTCTCTTCTCAATGACAGTCAAGTCTCGCTGCTCTTCAGCCATCGCCGTGAAAATAGCTCTGCTGCCTTGCTCTTCAACATGGCTGCCTTCGAGACTAGTTAGCAGAACTAGCGGCTCTTCACGGGGATGACCTAAATCCTTTTCCCAGGCAGATTGCGCCATCGGCGCTTCATCCCCTGGCATTGGCTTCCCGCTAGCTTGTTTCCATTACCTGGAGCATGTCCCCTCCCCCTCCCCCTCCCCCTGGCCGGAGGGGATTCCCCTGTCGATGCATCCATTATCTCTGTCACACACACTGACCTCGAACGATTTCTTAACCATCGAACCACTGAAGCTATTCTTGGTGGTTCTCTCGTCCTACTGTTGATGACTCGGTCCCCAACAGGAGAAGAAAGCTACCAGACCTCGGGTTGGTGGATGGCTGTCACCCAGCAATGATCGAGTTTCCCCAGACCAAATTAACTCCCTTGGCTTCTGCTACAGTACAGTACAGCCTTTAACGTGCCCACATATAACCGCACGCTGCAAGATCTGGAGGACCGCACCTGGCCGCGAATGGAGTGCCTGGAAAGTGGATAGTCAAAGACGATCTTTAAGAAGCGCGCGCGGTCCATCCGCCCGAACCCGAACTGCGGGCGCGAGCAGCGCGAGTCAGACAGTGAGAGTGACATGCAGAGACGGTGGCTGATTGGTTGATGGCGATTTTGTCTGGCTGCTTGCTTGAGGCTCTGCGGGTTGGGCTCGCGGACGGATATACCGAATGAGAATGAAATACGCTGCTAGCAGAGTAGATGAACAAAACAATGAACGAGTTGCTTGCAGAACCACCACAAGGATGAGGATGCTAATTGCTGGTTCATCTCTATCCACTTGAAACGGTTGTAAGCCCGCAACTAGACGCAATACGACTACACGGAATACTTCGCACTTAGGTTACGAGTATGTACAAGCAAGTACTAAAAGTTAGTGTCAGGCTGTTTGCAGTACGAAGTAAGAGTATATCGAATGTGACCCTGCTAGTGCGAGCACAAGTGTGTACCAATGCACAGTGGATCCTCAATGTCATCCCGGGTTAATTCTTGAGATGATCTGAGTGGCCGTCTTTTTATCTCATCTTCAACCAAGATGACGAGAAAAAAGCCACCCATCCTTCTGCAATAAACACGCGTTGAAGTGGCAATATCCGCTCACTCCATATGCATGACATGGGTGTCCCAAAGTGGAAACTGATGATCAACGGCTACATGTGGTGGCGTTACATTTTCCCCATGGAATCGTGTACATGTCGTAAGGTGTCAGCATCCTGAAGATGGGATCTGTTTCTAGATTTCTTGGTACTAATCCATAACTCTAGCCGCTACTAATCAGCGAATGAAGCTTGGCAACTGCTCCCGTCCTTGTTGCTTATACGAGTGCGCTGTGATTACGGAGTACTAGTATATGTATGATCTCAATTCAGCATGGTGAGTGGTCGGGGCCTCGGTTGTCAATCTCACGCGGCTCGGATACCCCCGTATTTCCCACTGCAGTGGCATTCGCATTCCTGGTAAAGATTTACTGCTATTATGGCGTCTATAGCGGTATGATGGGGGCAAACAATACAGCTCATGAAAATATGCCCAGCACATAGCACTACGTTACAGCGCATAGTAGTCGTACGCTCCGTAATTGTCTACTGTATGAGCTATTATATGCCTACAGGAGGATTTTAGCTACCGATTGAATAGGCCTCAATATGGAAACGGCCCGATGAAGCTAGTCAAGCTAGTGGTGATCTGACGGGCTAAAGATATTGGAAGTTTTTGGCCCATCCCTCCATGCGAGACTTGTTACATTGCCGGAAGCGAAACGGCCTGTGACGTGATAGAAATAGTAAAGGGCGTTAATAAGATTGGTCGACTAGACTATATCCCGTAGGAGCTACCAATATAACTACTGCGGCTTTGAAGTGTCCCACAAAATCTATTTGCCAATTCCAGTAGTCAACCTACCGACTATACCTGAAGTTCCTGCATTCCTTACGAATCGACTAGGATGACAGAATCAGGCCTTTGCCGGGGGTGACAACGCTAGTCAACTTGCTCGCCGAAACGGCTGTCTGTCATCCACGGTACGGACCAGGAGGCGGATGAGAGCCGTCGACACGGGTCAGCTCTGCCGACCTCGGGCTGGGGTTTCGGGGTATTGAGCAAATCACAATTGCCAAAAGATGTCCGCAATGCCCGCAATTCCCTCCAATTCCCGCTCCAGATTGCCCGAGAATAGTCTCCAACGGAATCGGATGATTTGCCAATGAAAGGGAGCGAAGAGTCGGAGCGGAGGCCACGGGTGGTGCTAGCCCTCTCCAAACCTTGCGAGACTACTCCGTCTGCGTTCCGTCCCCTCCATGTCAGGCCAAAATCTCACCCAAAAGGCTCCCTTTTCACAACCTCAAAGCCTTAATACAATGGAGCAGTTATCCACCCATTCAAGCCAGTAACCAGCATCAGCTTACGGCGCGGAGCATTCCGTGCTCGCCATTGCAGATTTAGTGTGCATCTTGCGCCACGTTTCAATCCAGGGGTTCGTGGTCCCTGATCAGCGCCCAACATTTGATCGCCAATGCTTGCCATCCCCCACGCCGGGAGTAAGGTGATGGGCGAGATGAAGCCGTTAATTTGCTGAAGCCACTTGTTGGACTTGTCGACCATTAGGGATGAGAGACAGGGGAATCGTAGCATGGCGACGAAGGCGATCTTCAAGAGCAGCTATACTCTGTACGTAGGTAAGCATATCCCGTTATAGCTTGACTTGAAATAGGTTTGTTTTCAACAAGGGCACAGGATTATCTTATCATTAATACGGCTGAGTCCTTCCCACCACCACCCCTACCCCCACCCCCCCAAAAAAAAAATTTGTTAATGAAGAAAGCCTTTTTGCTTTTCCAAACTCGTTTTATCTACAAGAAGTATGCGGAGTAAGGATAGGATAGCCACATTACGCTATTGGGCATGCGGAGAATATACGTACCTCAAGTATTACGCAAGGTACTTCGTATAGAAGACGTCTCCGTATTACGACAACATTATGCCTCATCATGGCAAAGAGGCCATGTAGGGGTGGTGAGCTATCACTGAATGCAGTCTTCAGGTTGGTATGGAGTACGGGAGACCGTCCCAATGAATCTGTCCAAGACAAACTAATCCAGGAAAACCCCGGCCCAGGACAAAATTATTTGTTTTCCTGCCTTCTCTGCATGATTTACGGTCGTGGTTCACGCGCCACCTTCATTTGTACCGACATGCCCTGAGCTTGTAGCACTCAATGCCCTGACTCGCACCGGTCTTAAGCAGCATCACGAAAACGTATAGTGCGGCTACGTTGTCAGGATCACTACGCTGATTTAACACTCATCGGCCCTATCTTTCATACTATCAGGGGCTGCAAGAAGCCTCAGGCCAGAGTTTGCTGTACTCCTCCTTCACGAAACTCGGGAGGGAGTCGAGACCATCTCCTAGCTAGGGCATGTCGGCTAAAAATGGCACGATATTAGCACTACGATGTCACGATAATAAGTTGAATATGGCATATTTATGCTATTTGCTTATTTAGATTGGTTAGTAATAAATTACTAAACCATAGCTCACGTCTTACCCAGACCGGTTGGTGACTAGTCCTCGGGAGCCAATATAGCGTCGAATAAATCATCACACGGCAACGGTTAAACGGGCATCCATTTAATTTAATATGTAAGAATGATTACAATGCAAATGCTAAATAAATGGTTAAAATAGTAACGAAAAGAATTATTCACATCAAGCAGAGTCCCAGAGTGATGCCCATAGTAGATGAATGATATACAACCCTCTGGGGAGAATTGTATCCAACAAGAAGACGGAGATGTAGTATTTGATTAACTTTTGGACCCCGTTTTCGGTTAATAAATGCCGTCAATTAATAAAGTGCTTGATATATATAATCAACCAGATTGATCCATCTAATAGTTGTTAAAACATCGACAGACACTCTTTTTCATGGAATATTGAAAGCTTATATAAATCTTCGATTGAATTTTATTGCATTTAAACCGTCGGAAACCCTATTTTCTGAGAAAAGTGAGTGTGGCGCCAAGGGGTAGGTGGGCAGGAAGGTCCACTATAGTAGGCTGTTCTTTTCGCATAATCAGTATGTGGGCGGCGTAAGTAAATAAATGACGCAATGTAATGCTTGCATTACTATGTAGTTTTTTCGGTTAGTTCAGTTGGCTTCAAGTAGAATTAACGTTATTACTTCAATGTTCCAACATCAACAACCCCATCTTGGGAATTATCATCGTGACTCATCTTGACGCAACGTAGACATGAGATGCATGACACGATTGCACCTCTTTTTCTACAAACGGCAATATAGCACATCATCCCAACCGTCCTAGATACACTAGGACAACATGGCACATCATGTAACCCTTCTTGAATACACTACGATGAGTGCTGAGGCACATCACGTACTTGTGAGCTCAACGGCGTAGGGGGAAAACATGCGGCTTGGCAACATTGCTTGGGAACATGTTTCAGGCTAAGATTGAACCTCGAATTGTTTATGCCGACTCGAACTTAATAGAAAGTGAGATAGGCTGGTTATAAACACCAAATGTCTCCCCGAAGACGGGCTCTTACTGGATTCGGTACCGACGAGAAGAGCAATAAAGATCACAGGGGTGTGTTAACCACTATCTAGCATATGACTATGGCCAGCTGATTTCCTACCTCCAATAGTTATTTTAATACTTGATTGGAAACAAGTATGAACGGGTCATCCTCCTCCTTGCTTTGAACAGCTGTACCGCGACACGCATGGCGGCTGTGTGGATGTTCCACGTATGCCCCACGTATGCCTTTGGGTTGTGTGTTGGCGTATACCGGAGAAGTGACAAGATTCCTCTTCAGACATCCCGAACACTACTCATTTACCCAGGCGGAGATATAGAGTTGCCACTTATAAACCAACTTAATATGCAATTACAGGAGCAAGTTTTCTTAGGCTGCGCCTATACCAAAGAGAAGACAGAATATGCTATTAGTCAGTCTCAAGCTGCTGTAGAAACGCTGAATAAATTTTTATTTTGTTCAAAGATATTATTTCTGAGCTCCAGAAGAATGAAACTTGAGAAGACCTCAATTGTCCTTTCGTGAGTGCATTCAAGGCAACACCATCAAGTATAAGTTCGGAGAGCAGCTCTAAGACCAAGCATTTGCGATAATATAGAACCTTAGGAACTTATCGGCTCACTGAGAACTATTTTTTTCCAATTTGATTTATTGTAATTTCAAACACGCCCAATCCCTTACCTAATTCGCAAACAGTGCTATGCTAAATCACAAACATTGTCGCGGCCGCTGTTGTTTTCCCATCTAAATCTCATAATAGACAAGTAGACGTTCACAAGTTTCAGAAACACCTTTGAGTGTTAGTATTGAAAAAAGCACTTGATTGTATTTTTAGGAAAAAAAACGACATTGTGTTAGATGTAATTTTGCAACCATCCAATGGGCTGCACTCATTCGGTCGAAAGCTCTGGTAATGCGTTATAGTACATTCTTCGAGTATTCTTGAGCTGCCAATTCAGAACACATCATATTTCATCTTCTGTTTCTTATCATTGATGACTTCATCTGATAGACCATTTCTTCATGATAGCCTGATACATAGGTCATATATCCCTTCTTTTCCATTGCGCGTAACCTAGACTTCTCATGGAAAAAACAAAAGGTATATACGGACAAGTCTGTTCTTTACATACCCTGAAGCATAAAATATGCAAACTCATTTATCTGAGAGTAGTCAAGCTATTTCTCTCAGTTGCACTACACGCAGATCTTATAAGTCGCTGGCTAGACAGGGGGGGGAAAAAACACATTAGTGGCTTCAAGCAACGCGGCACATGACTGAGTAGTTGAAAGTCTTGAACGTGCTATAAAGTAAAACAGCCCAGATGAACGTGGATATTTGATGGGCTGGATTGCCCATCGCTTTACAAGAAAAGAGAGGTGTTCACTTGAACAAATCGTGAATGTACAATATACCACCTGTGTTGGACCTTTTAGTTTCAGGTTCTTGCATCAAACTTTGCAGCCAAATGGATGCGCCATGTTATTGTTCGTTACATCCTGAATTAAACTACTTATTTGTACACTGATAGACATGGATTCTACTTGAGGTGGACAACATAAGTGCCATTTGGCTTGCCGTGCTCATCGAAGGATGTCATGGTAATAGAGGTCTCCATAGGAATGGCCTCAATTTCCTTGACCTTGGGGCTTAAGGTAACCTTGGGCTTAGGTCCCAAGCCACGGCGGAGCTTGGAGTTGGACATCGTCACTGGGGGACTGTCCGTAAGGCGGTGGGTACATGTACCACCGGGAATGATGACGTTGCCAATGTATCCCTGAAGGGTAGCATACTGGTGGAAGATGGCATTCCAGTTAGGCTGAATCGTGCCAATGCCACCGGGCACAACCTTGTCGAACAGAGAAACGACAGTCTCCTGGGCAAAGTTCTCCTGCTGGCTTGACTGCGCGTACGGGTCGGGAACCGCCGAGTCGAGGTTGTAGTTGGAGACCCAGACGTTGCCTGTGGAGAATGGCACGCCGTAGGACGGGTCAAAGGCGTGGGAGTCCAAGCTGTGGCCAATCTCGTGGACAAAGACAGTGATGTCGACAGCGCCAACCATGAGGATGTTATCACCGTTGGAGCCCGCGGACTTGCTACCGGGGACGAAGACCAAGTGGCGAACAAAGGACCTCATGCGAACGGGCAAGCGGCCAAAGATGTCAAGAATTTGGAGCTCGCTCAGAGGAGAGTTCTTGTGTCGGCAAAATGTCCAGGTCTGGGCACAGTCATCATAGTGGATGTTGAAGGGGATGATGTCGTTGGGGGAAAAGCCGGCTCCCTGAACCATGGACTTGCAATCCTGAGGGATCCATCCAGCACCCCAATCGTCCCAGGTTGAGTGCGTAGGAGCCAAGTGGTCCATGAGACCTTTGCCCAGAGATGCCAGGCCATTTCCGGGAAAGTTTGGCTGAATAACGGGCTTGTTGAGGTTCGCCAAAGCGAAGGGGAGGAGAGAAAAAAGAGCAATCTTGGAGGCCATGTTGAAGTTGTTTATCTCTATTCCTATAAAATAGTGAAACTGATGCTTTTCAGTTGCCATGAATTACCACAGACAGAGGGCCAGATCCTCCTCTAAATATACAGTTGCCAATCTTAATATAGAACTGACCGAGGAATCCTAAATCCTAGGATCCTAGAAGCACCAGCTACGATTATGCGAGCCCCGGTCCGGCAGGTCGTTGCTTAGTATATCTCACTTTGGGTCATGCAGTCTCGGCATCAATGGGCACTTTACTTTGGAAAACAACATCGCCCACTTTCAGTCTTAGGCCAGGAACACTAAAAATGCCCCTGTGCTCCATGGATATTTACGACACGACGAGATCTAAACAAGATCCTCAAACATGTGTTAACCAGATTCCAACTTTATCGACATATTTGACCGACAGAAACATGATGCAGTTTCAACAAGTCACTATTGTTATGGAGGATTTTAAAAATGCACGCCTACGATGCTACGTTAAACGGGCGAAAATGCCAACTTTCGGAACCAGCTTAGCATCCCGGTCCAGTAGTTTAAATTAGAACCTTTTTAATATACTTAAATTTTAACACAGTCCGATGCTAAACGTAATTCGTATGACCGCTGGGCTAGCGCCTTGCAAGAGTCAGGATGGTATTACTGTCATAGTATGAACTATTACCTTATTGTCAGGGTTATGGCCTGCTTTTCTTCTCTAGGGCTCCTAACCCAAGAGAGCATCTTTCACGATGCGGGCACTGGAAGCCCCCTGCAAGCTTAATAAACGCGTAAGACTTGGTCATACGTATTTGTTTGCCCTATTAGTTCATTTCCCGAGTCACCAATTAGACGTAGCCTCGCGTAGACTTTTGTATAGTAGTACTACTAGTACCAGGAACTGTTGGTTCGTTCTTGACCAATTGTTCCTCGTGCGCTCCAGCAGGGTCAGCTTATGCATAGTCTCCGTTGAGTTGTCACCTGGATCTCGCATCTAGCTCAAGCATGTCCAATGGGAATATCCCCATAGAAACCCACAAAGAGCACTTTTGTTGACAGTCAGCACCGTGATCGTGGACAGTCTCATCGTATGAGGCCTCTATCGCGGCTACCCAAGGAAAAGTCCGCCTTCGCCGGAAGAAGGAAAAAGGAAACAAAGTTATCGCGGACTTTTGACTCGATCGTATCTGCGACTGTAAGCCACTGAACTATCGTGTAGACAGCTGGACAGCCCTGCCATGGTAAGATTCTGCGGGCAGTGTGGCGGTGAGTAACATTTAGTGAGCAAGTGACGCAGCAGATGGCAGCGGTATTCCCGTCTATGAGTGGAATTGCCCTGGGCTATCCTCAATGTGCCAGATCTGTGCCCCTTGAGGGCCCGTTGGCTGGGGACCAATAGGGCAGCATGAGCTCGGGATATCTTCCCTCTCCGCCTCTCTATTTTTAAGAAGCAGTTGTGAGGCTTGAACTATTTGCGCTGTGCCGCCAATCCCGGCTCAACCAATGCTTGCCGAGCGATCATTCCGTGGAACTACTGCTAGCCCAAACATGGCGCGTCATCAGAGTGCAGCTGCAGGTGTCCCGGCAGCTTGGAGATGCATAGCCACTGTTCTGGCAAATGGATCCTTCAAGAACTCGGGCTTAGAACCAAAGAGCTGCATGCAAACTGGAATTTCGTCTAAATGGCAAAAGCGCTATGTGTGAAATATACACCCCACTGTACGAATAGATTGTGGCAGAGCTTGCTTCGCCATACTAATGCAGTTACTACACCGATCTAACCACTGGGGTGTTCGCAGTCAAACAAATAAGATTGATAGCCTGATTGAAATCTGCCTTGTCTGAGAATAGTTCAACGCGTCTTCTCGCTGCTAATAAGGGTTTTGCATCAAAAGTGTTGAGTCCAACACGGCTTGATGGCCTTGGTACTTTGGTCTTCTTTCCCTAGCAATAATTAGTGCTGACACTGGTAATTTACATACAGTACGGAGTACTCCGTACGTGAGTTGCCTTGGCCAACCCACGTTCGATATAGACCCTGGCTCGTCGTACTACTTTCCATCGGTTCTGGTTAGTGATGCTACCAGTGTGTGGAGTCATTCTTGCGACCTTGCTCAACCGTCAAAACTTGGAGTGAACGACTGTTGCTGCTTTGATATCTGACTAGAAGTTGGTGTGAGCATGAGCCACATAGAGAAACCTGCTTGGCACCGAGATAGGCAGCTGGTGCTTGACAGTCTACTGTATTGTCACCTAGAGGTCGTCGCAAGTTGAAAGGTTCCAGGAGCCAATGAGCAAAGTTTTTATAGCACCACGGCGCTCACGGTCTTTGCATGAGACGCAGTCTTCGCTGGTGAGAATATGGCACGAGCGTGCGCTTCTGATCATGGGAACATAAAGGCAGCCAGTAAGACTGGTCAGTCAGTTACCAATGCTCTCTAATGAAATAGTATAAATAGGAAAACCCAAAATCAAATTCGGTGCAGGGTAACAAGTTCGAGTAGCGGCTTACGCTGGATACTAATCAGCCTGTTGGACGGCCGTTGATTCGGATTCTAACGGGGATAAAATTTACTATACTTAATGGGTTGATTGCCCGATTGGTCTTGCATGCATCATGAGACCCCGAAAGCGGCCACATAAAGAATCCAAGTACTGGCCCATGTTGATAGCTGTTCCACATGGATAGCGCCCTACTGTATGAATAAGGCCTAAAAAATATGAACTAGCTAAAAACAAACCGTCTGTGGATTATTATTTTTATTATTATTTTTAGGAGAAAGAAAAATAGAAAGAAGGAAAGCCAGCCGCCAAACATTACATAACCAGATAAGATCCCACCATCGGGTTGATCATGAACCTAGACCTGGACGTCATCAAATCCCATAATGCTCTATGCACTGAGTAGATACATGTACTCCTTCTATCCATGCATAGCACGCATAGATGACTGAACCGACTTTTTGGTGTTTACGCATTCATCGTCGTTGTATAACTAGAGACGACATGAAAATATGAATGTCGCCCAATCTCGAGAATATTCATTGATGTGTGTTGAGATGTAGATCAACGACGTGGCTGTAAGGCTTCCCGTCGTCGCTGTCGTTGGCTTCTGCGCCTATGCTGTCTTCGCTGGCGCTTTCCTGTTTCTTTTAACTGCCCTTCATGAGAACCCCTTCCTGTGATAATTTTGTCGGTGCTCGCTAGCTTGCGCATAATTGCCTGGCCCGCCGCTCGATTATCTTCGTCGTAGATACTCAAACCGTAGGCTGTTAGAAACATGAATTCTCCGTCAAAGTGCTTCTTCGACCACTTCTTCTCTTCCACCGTGTAAGGTTGCTCTCTAATTCATGGAGGCTGCTGGGCATCTGTATTGAGTTGTTGACGATGGGCGTCCCATCGTGCTCTCTCGCTGTCCGGCCAAGTAGCTCTAATAAAGTAGTTGGCGTTTGGGTCAAATTTGGATGGAGCTAATCGTGGGCCTATGGGAGGCTCGCTGATTTTGATGGAATAAAGACGGCCTACTGGAGCGAAATGAGCAACTGGCTTGCTATTGGAATCCGTCAAACTCTTAAAATCGGTTTAGCTAACGAAGTTGTGAATAGGATGGCCGAGAATGTTGTGTACGCCTGACGGCGCGTTAAGGACGGTGGTAAG
The DNA here is from genome assembly GCA_010015515.1 of Trichoderma sp. TW21990_1. Lineage (NCBI taxonomy): Eukaryota > Fungi > Ascomycota > Sordariomycetes > Hypocreales > Hypocreaceae > Trichoderma > Trichoderma sp. TW21990_1. The sequence continues at coordinate 276,378 of ML974124.1, forward strand.
ACGAAGAACGTGATGGGTTTGCGGTCCGCTGAGGTCGGGGTAGATCCATGGATACTAAAGGCGGGATACATGTACAGTGTTTAGAGCTTCAGCTCTACTATAGATCTTCACATAATAGCGCGTAGACGTACTCCAGGACTACGCGCATCTATTTGCCTCACGAAAATGCTTATAGCGTGGGTCCACGTATCTGCTGATTACCATGTATCTCAAGGTAATTGGTCAACAGCGACAATTTCGTATATGTAGCTGATGATGTAAATTGGCGTCAGATGGGTTAACACAGACCTGTAAGCAGGGAGAAAAAGTTTATGAAACTGCATGCAACTCCTGCGATGAAATTAAGGTGATAACTTAAATAGAGCGAAAATGAATTTGCTCTCCAGTAATGAATTACCCTCACTAACAATGTTTTTAAAGGACATTGCGTGCAGTGAGACATGTCGGTATATACCTGCATATTAACTGGCGAGAGTATCATCAATTGGAAGTATAGCGGGCCCGATCAATCGCAAATGATGCCTCCATCAGCTCCTTGATGATTCCTCAAATCTTGACCCGACCCCGTTCGGTATGTCCAACTATTGTTGGGTAGATATCTCCTTGTTTTTGAGGATCATCTCTCCTTGATGCGCTCATCATTATTAGGTATCGCTGGGGCTGTGCTGCACATGTACTGTACAGACAACTTGACACATCGAATTGGCGTACGCCGGCCAAGGGCATGTGTTGAAATGCCGCGCTCAAGTGATTCGCATCGCTGGGACAGTGTATGGAGAAACTATGGATAGTTATCAAAATCTACACATATACATAGGTGCAGCTAGTGATGACAAATGAGATGAATCGAATCTTAGGGAAAAAACTGCTCCAGTCCTTAACATTAGACGTATCCGCCCTTTCGTGTTTGTGGCATTCCTTTATGTTCATATCCACATCCACCTTGGCTTACTCTTGAGAGATAACTTCAAAATTCGATGCTACATAGCGTTATGATAGTTTCAATCTTCTAAAGATATCTACTATGTTATAACTGGCTTCTTCGGGGAGCCCTCCTGTGGCTTCGGTTTCCGACTTGCCATGATCTGGATCGGCGCCTTGGTCAGCCTTGGCCTCAGTGACTCCCACTTCTCCCGAATATCCAGCCAGATCACTAAGCAATTCCTCCATTTTGCATGCCATAGTTAAAAATGCCTTTGAGGCACTGCGAAGGAACATTTGCAGTCTAATCAGGCCTTGTACATCTGCATCCAAAAAGGCGTAGCAAAGATCTAGTAGGAAATCCACCATGTGCTCCCCAAGAGTACGATTTCGAAACCAACAAGGCGTGATAACTCCCATTTCAGTTTGAACAGACTCCACTGGGCTTTCTGAAAACAAGCCATTGCCTGGGTACTGTCTGATCTTTATGTTTTGGCAGCTTATTAGCTTCCTAGCCAGACTATCAACAAACTTCAAGGTTTGAATAAACATGTCTCTTCGGGGACCATGCATATCATGTTTGCTGACAAGGTCTCCTAGTGGGTCTTGATCAGCAGCCTTGTTGAGACATAGGGCTGCATCGTTAATATGTTCCGTCCAATTGTTCTCAGCCAGTATCTTGTATAGCACCTGGTCGCTCTCCTCGCGGGGGTCAGAGGGCGCATCAGGTGCCAGCTTTGGGATTAATTCTTGTATCTTGGCCAAAGCGTTAGCATATACAATATGAGGCCTGCGAATAATTAGTAATTCAGTATAATAAAGTGAGAAATAGATTCTGCAAATCTAGGATGACATACTCTAGTTTCGATCCTACAAGCAGTATTAGCAAAAGTCTCTGTATTCGGCGTGGGACAGGTACCTACCTCTGGCTAATTTCTTTGCTGTCGACCGACACCTATCTCTTAAATCTGCCATCCACTGTTCTTCCTCCCAGGCTCCACTTGTCAAATGACAAGCATGTGCAATCTCCAGCATAAGCAGTTGTCTGAATTGGCTATATTCGGGATTGTGATTCATGCAGTAGCCGGGGTGGAAGACATTGACTCTTTTTCTTTCGATATAATTTCCGTGGCGATCCTGTAGACCTACAGTTGCATAATCGAACGATTTGCCAACGCCGAGTCCTTCAATCTTACCACCAGACCAACCACCTGGAAGAAGATATTCGGACCGCCACATGCAAAGCACAACATCCGGGTATTTCGCTACCACTGCCTCCAGAAAGACTTCGTGATGCTCCTCGTGAACCGCCTTATACTCTCTCATGTCGTTTTTGAACGTTGTTCGCTTGTCTTCTTTGGTCAAAAATGGAAGGGAGTCTAGAACTGTGATATGCTTCACCAAGTCTAATCCAGCAACTGCAAATACATCTCTGAGTGCTCGCAAGGTAGGAGATTTGTCAACAACAGCGTCAATGCCGTCTGTAAACGGATGGTTGTTGGCCGGCTGCAATAGAGCAACGGCAAGACCTCCTTGGCTACAGGGCTTTGCAAGCTCCTCTGTGACCAGTAGCTCCGGAGAGGGGTCAACCCTTTTCCTGTGAACGAATGGATAAAGTTGTTGAAGAGCTTGTACATGGTTGCCATGTAGGGAATGCACGTTGCTGTTGGGACTTGGTTTGAGTAGATGCCTGATGCGATGATCGATGGCGATATCCAAACACTCTCTCGAGGATGCCATGGTTTATTTTACACTATGGATAGATGATAGGAGAGGCGGCGATGAGTTTGGAAAAGATCGCTGGAGATTATATATATATGCAACCAAGCACAAGTATTAATGTGGCTGTGATGCTGCTGCCTATGATGTTACACGGCCAATATTCAACATGGGCCAATAGTGCATCTATCACGTGGAGATATTTATATTGAAAAGGCATACTCATCATCTGACTCTTTCTTCGATTTCACAACATCGACTTGGAGCGCAATTGTTGCCTGTCCCTCGTGTGTGATCCAATGATTCTCTATGGAGACGCGAGCTCTACCCGTTGGTTCCACCTTTGGTGGCCAACTTAGAGTCTTCGCCTCTAAGTTGGCCCCAAACCCCCTGAAACGCCCCCAAAACCAGCACAGATAGCCAAATGGCTTCCATCCAATATTTTCTAGGCCACCTATTTAAGGACTGTTCTCGATTTGATAGAGCGACTGTGTTTAAATCTATTTAGGTAGGGTAGACGGCAGAGATAGCCTAATATGGAATCTTATATAATAGTATATTATATAATAGTATCCATATTATATACTCTTAAATATTCCATTGCAAAAGGCACCCGCTGCAAAAGGCGCTGCAAAAGGCGCTGCAAAAGGCACTGCAAAAGGCGCTGCAAAAGGCACTGCAAAAGGCACTGCAAAAGGCACTGCAAAAGGCACTGCAAAAGGCACTGCAAAAGGCGCTGTAATAGCCACTGCAAAAGGCGCTGTAATAGCCACTGCAAAAGGCGCTGTAATAGAAAGGTATTGCAAACCTAAGGTATTATGGTATAATGGATAATTGCTGCAAGCAGCCAGTTAGGTAGGTAATAGTATATTATCACACTTAAGCTTGGGGATCCTAGAAACATCTTCTCCTCTTCGCTCGCGTTCTGGTTAGTCTTTCTCTCGATCATCACAACACAGTTTCCCAAGTCATGCAGCTTGCTTCACGCAATCGAGCTCAGTGTCTTCGGTATTCTCGTTGTTTTCACCCTTTTGCTTGTCTTTCATTCGTGATCCCTTTTCTCATGATCCCTCACAGATTCTCATCTGGGAAGCCATTGCGAGCGTGATGTTGCTGGTGAGGTCTAGAGGGTCGGTCTAAACTGTGAGTCGGTGCTTGCCTAGTACTGGCTTGTCGATTTAGAGACTGATGCTCAGCCTTGTATCTCTCCATTGTCCATCATGACGACACTCGGCCATGAAATCGGCAGCTCTGAGGCGCTGAAGAGCCTCATAAAGCTTATGCCTGGCATCCGTTAGTGAAAAGACACAAGCTGGGTTACTGTTGGCCAACGTGGTTCTAGCGGCATCTCACTAGATGGAGGCTCTTCAAGTTCTTGGGAACGAGGGACCTATATGACGGTACGTTTTATTTGATACAATTTTCCAACTGAGACTTGAGGGAGAAGATTGAAGAAGCCGTCACTTTGCTACATGCATTGGTGTACGATTCAATTTTCAATGCCTAGCTTACGCCTTCATTTTGATAATTAATACACCCGCATATACAATTGTCTCTCACAGATTAGAAGCCATCTTCGACCTTTCTTCGCCACACAATTGTGAAGCCTCTCTCCACCTCATTGTTACTCTAACCTCCTCTTTCGACGAGAGTTTGTCCTCCTATTACCATTGCAAAATCCCTCGCTCTGCTACATAACCATCATTATTGGCGTTGAATCACTTCTTGATGGGAAACGTCTTCATTCAAAGAAAACGCCTATTTAATGAGGCGGTCCAAGGCGTCAAGCGACTGCACTCCCGTTTCGAGACGCTTGAGTGCCATAATACAGCCAGTGCCCAGAAAATCGGTTGTGCCCTCCTAGATGGGTAGCGCCGCGCAGTTCCTGTAAAGCCGCGCAATGTTGAGATACTGTTGTTCCCCACCAGGTAGATAGCCCACGTTGCCATCCATTCCATACACGAATACAGCAACCTCGGGGCTAACTTTCAGACATATGACATTACCAGCGTAGAGACGACTGTTATAAGCCTTTTGGTGGAGGCTTCAGTGTCCTGAGAGCCAGTGGTATATCCACGTCCATTTCCGTCGCATGTTCAGATAATCCAAATGTATGCACAGTAATACTCCGTAGACATGTGCAGAGGCTTTATCCGTCTGTATTCGGCAGCTATCCATGCTAAAGTCTTCATATGCAGCAAGCTGTTGGTCAGTCTCATTCTGGTGCCTCTATTGGCTGCGAATTGTATAACTCGCGTAAAGGATCGCGCAATTACCAGGCCACGGCTGAAGTATTCGACTACTTGACTGGCCAAGTATATCCGCGTCAAGTGTAGCATTACGGAAATTTCCTTGCCATTTGGATCTGGATTTCCGGACTTGCTGAGGACAGCAAGATTATACTTTCGGAGTGGTGCAAGAAAAGTAGGAGTTTGCCAGCTGGAGTTCGATTGGGGTCAGTCGAGACGAGAACCACTGAGTCCTTTAATGATTCATGGTCCCAGTGGGATAACCTCTTCTTTGGATGCCACCACCGTAGCTTCATTTGGTTGACAAATAGCTTTTGTCTCAGTCAGCGAGACATCGCTTCCACCAGGTCTTTCAGTCAGCCATCGCTCGCTTATTTGTGCAAACTTGGGATATAGGGACATCAAGTGATGGAACACATTTTCAAAACTCGCTTTTCGTCTCTGGTAGTTTTATTGCCAGGCTAAGAGTGGTTAGATGTCCCTGTAGTATCCTAGCTGTACCAGTCTGTATTGCGGTGGTACAAGTAATAGGTATTTGCCGATGAACCTTTCCAGAGAAACAAGTGAAGAACTGTCGAGTTGGTACAAAAGGTCCGTAAGATGTGTCATATGCATTGGTGACGCCAGAACTCCCACTCCCCTGTCCTACTGGGCAAATCGTTGATAGTGTGAATGGGATGTCAATTAGATAGATCGACTTGCCCTTTCGCAAAGCTGAATCCTTCTATCGGCACGTAAGAACATCCGGGCCGAGCTTTGAGACCTCTAGTTCGATTTGGGCTATTATTTCGGCTGGCGTAAAGACTATTGCATAACGGGTATGAACAGTTGCTTATTCCAGAGAGTAGGAGTTTCTAATCTCTCAGGTTTGAAGTAACGAGGCAAGTGGCATCCTCGTAAAATTGATTCACCAATAGGAGAGACTGCTGGAAGAGGCCCTTGTCTGTGCTAGATGACTCCATTTCCAACAGTAAGTGACTGATCCTAGCGCGGGTGCCATGCTGGATTCAAATTGCTATGTAATGGAGACAAGGAATGAAGCATTGGAGTACTAGTAGTATTAACAGGCCTTAACTGTCCTTGCAGTTGTCAGCAGGCATCGGCCACTGGCACCAGTGTGGAGCATTTTGGGCAAGGTGATGGTTGTTACGGTTTAAATTGTGAACCTAAATGACAGATCAAAGACGAGAGAGTCTGGACTTTAGTGAGTCGGAATCACCGTCATTCCATGTCAGATTTTAATGTAGCCCACTCATTCAACTACCGTCAATAGTTGGACTTTAGGGATAGTACTGTTGACAAGTTCGTCACCCATGATAAGGAGAAAGGATGGATTAATTGTGGGTGATGATTTACTAGTGCGTAATTGATGTAACGTATAGGTACCCGTGCTCATGACGGTAGGTGTGTAGGAACTTGATCACTTGCTGTGTCAACTCTAACTTTTGCTGCCAATCTTCAGCTAGAGCTTCCGGCCTCGTATAATAAACACAATAAAACATCCGAGTCTAATAGCTAGCGCCGGAGGGTTACGGCCTGACGCTCCACTCGAGTCTGCGGATTTCGGCGGCGGCTGCCGAAGTAAGCCCCGGGGGGGAGGGATGTGTACCCTCACGGGGTATGTACAGTAATAATACTAGGTCTGAAACGGGCTTGTTTCGGCGGTACGTAGGCTTGTAGGGTTGCCAACTGATAAAGCAATGCAAAACCGGGCATTCACTTGCTTGCTCTTTTCGTCCAAGAAGCTGTCATGGTCGCACTCTGCTTAAAGCTGACACAGCGGGGCTAAATACATCACGGCCGTGAATACGGATGAGATTTCCCTAAACAGACGCATCACTAAGACGTGATATGGATCCAATTAATTAAACTTTGAGTTAACATGCATCTTAGATGCCGCGAGTAACACCGACCTTGGTCCACGCATCTCGTACAGTCCTCGCAACCTGTTCTCCAAACAGCTCTTCCGCACATTCTACCGTAACATCGGCAAACTGTCGGAAGGTGCAGCGATATGGCACCCTACCACAAGTCATGGCCCTCCACCAGACGGGGCCTGCCTTCTCCCACGAGTACCCCCCCAAAGCCATGGCAGCCAGGAAGAATGCTTTGTTGGGTATACCAGAGAAGATGTGGACGCCGCCTTCATCCTGCTTTATGACCTTGAACTCGGAAAAATTGTCTACTTGCGGATCTTTGTCCTGTGCATGTGTTAGTTGAGTTAGTGAGCAGGTACAAGCCACACATTCAAGGTCAAACTTACAAAGCGTGGGTCATCGTATGCCGTTCCCGGCTGCTTCATGCTCCGCAGAGCGACTCCTTTCACACCAGGCAAGAGACAATATTCACCGATGAGCCAATCGGCTGTCTCTGCTGTCTCATTCTCAACCTTTTGCTTAACCATGATTCCAAAGACATCTGATACGTGCTCGTTGAGAGCACCTGACTGGCCATGATATTCCAGAGGGCTTGTGTGATCCGTGACAGCATGAGTCAATTCATGACCAATCACATCAATACAACCAGTAAAATTGCGTAGAAATGTATCACCGTCTCCAAACACCATCTGCTGCTTCTCTTCAATCCAAACTAAATATGTCCATTTAGTGTACGACTACAAGGGCGGTACTGAGAAAGGAAAGTTACTACTCACAAGCATTTTCGTAGTGGTCGCCATAATGAACGGTGCTGATCACTTCCATGTTCTTATTGTCAATCGAGTTCCAATTGAAGTATTCCTTGTAGAACTTGAGAACATGGCCAATATTGTCATAGGCCTTGTTGATGTCTGCGTCCTCGACTTCAGGCTCCCCCTCGGAGCGTTTTTCTTCGCCAGGAAGGTTGTCAATGTCCTCTGAATGGTGTGCATCGTACATCACACGGGATGTAGTCCCTTTCGATTTTCCCTTGCGGGTCTTTTCACGAGCAGACAGGGCTATGAATGGTTAATCTAGTTCCTATCATTTGGTAATACAAGATGGGAGCTACGTTACCTTCTTGGACTGCAGGAATTTTACCCAAGAGTTCTTGAAGATGGAGCAAATCTCTCTTGGCGCGGGAACGGGTCTCCTCATCGACAGAATCCGAAGTTGACAGTTGTCTCAGGAGATGTTCAGGAACAAACGGCGAAGTCTGGACGGCGCCTCCAGCGCTAGTTCCACCAAATTTGGCGAGGTTCTCTATGTGCTCATGTCTGGCAGTTCTGACCCGACTATGAGCGGCAAGAGATTGCGCGGCTGCCTTTCGGACATCCTCAGGATTATGGGACGACTCAGAGATTGCAGTGAGGAGATAAGGAGGAACAATGAAGCAAGGGCAGGACATGGTGATGAGCTTAGTGTAAACAGCTACACCTGAAGTACAAGGTTTAAGTGCTCTTTGAAACACTCATTCACAAGAGTGGATTGTGAGGTTAATTTGGTCTTAGAATAGACCTGACATCAACGAACAGCTTTGACTCCCTTTATATTTAAATTATCACCCCATCTTTTTCCCTCGTCATTATCCTTCAAGTCTACTGTTTGATCTATGCGGCATCATTGTCTTCACCACACTGGGTACTTGTGAAATTGCAAACCCCCATCTTATACCTGTGGCTTTTTCAGCCGCATTGTGAGACATGGTTTACGATTTTAATGTTTGATAAGTGGATCATATAAGCTCTCCAGTTACGTCAATGCTATGAGCTAAAACGAACTCTGAAAGAAGAACATACCTGCGCATCGTCTTGACTGGAATGAAGGCGCTATTAATTCTCATCCTACATGCGGTCGGCCATGTTGCGCTTACAGATACATTATTCAGCTCATAACGAAAGGATATGCTTTTTTTTCGGGTTATCTGTAATGAAACAATTTTCTTGAAGGGAATGGCAAAGTAACAAGGTTTGGATGAGCTAATCAATGGATCTTTTGCTAGAGCTCTAAACACGTCTTAACGTTAAACTCGGATGTCAGGTTAACCGTTACAATACCTGTCCATGTTCCCTCCCTTGCATCAATATGTGAAGTCTCATTGCTAAACTTGACGTCTTCACGAATCTCGGCTAGTCCGGGAATATATGTATCCACGCTCCCAATCCTGAAAGTCGACAATTCTCATACCTTATTCTACCTGGACTTTTCCACGTTGTTTCTTGATTCTCTCTATAGACATGCCTCTTGCCGGGTCTTCCGCTGAGATCCTTGTTTCGGCCATCTTTGGTGAGGTCCCATAATGGGTTTAACTCCCACGCCATTCAATAGGCACACGCTCAGGTGGTTCCATTTTGGTAGTGGTTATTAATTATGAGCAATCTTTAGATACAGCTTGGCTGTTTGTTTGGGGGTTTCCCCTGGTTTCTCTGTCAATTGGACAGCTGCTCCCAACCATACATATGGAGGTGATGAGAATCTAGTTATGCTAAAATAGTGAGATAAAGCAGATCTTTTATACATGCAAGAAAGTATAATTGACTGTCCATTTGGATAAAACGGTGAGGTACATATGTATAACAAACCGGGAATACATTATAGGCTAGCATGGGGCCTCGTGTATCCGGAAGCTCAGTATTTATCGAATTGTGGTACACTTCAACTCTGAATTTATAAACAAAGACTACCACCAATTGGTACATCTTTGGCCAACTTATTAGCTTCTGGCCATAGATTTCAGCTTGTTAATGTCCATACCACAACTTCATTGAAGCAGTTCCCCACGAGCATAAATACTCCTGTTTTTCGCTGACTATGCCTCAAGCCGCAAGCCACCCTGCCCCTCAGTTGAATCGCAAGGCAGGATTCACGTCTTAGCACTTAATAAGCTTAATAATTACGTAAATGCCAAGAGCTGAGCTGAACCGGGGGATATATCATGGCGTAATCTTTCAGAAGGAATGAAGGCGTTGTTCATTCTGCGATTTTACTTGTTTATTGTCTTGGCTTTTATCACACTGCACCACAATTTGACAAGACATTCAAGACATGACTCAGTCCAAAGTGGCTGCTGCCAACGGCTAGCTGAACACACTTGAACGGCTGGCATTCATGCAACCGTAATAGTTAGCATGTGGAACTCGCGCTATCAATTTGGAAGTTGAAACACGTACCACTTGCTCAGTACGTCCGTGTCGCTCAACCAGTTTAGCTGCTCAGATATACGATTCATAATGCCCTTAATCTGAACTCCAAACAGAGACTGAATCTCAGCCCTAAGTTCCGTTAGCGTCATTACATACTTCATTAAGAACTGTCTGGAGAATACTGACATTGTGAATAACATCCCGCCATTTTCCACACCGAGTCCAGCGTGACTAAATCCATGCGATACGCCTTCCAATTGAAGCTTAAACACGGGTTGCATATTAAGTCTTTCACCAAAACTGTGCTTCAGAGTCTTGAAATTGTGACTCTTGGATAACCGAACGGTGAAATCACTCGGAAGCTGGGGACGCATATCGAGATGGCGGGCTAATCTCCCATAATAAGTCAAGTCGGACAAATGCTCTACCAATCAGTGTTGATCCCATGCCTACTCCCTTGACAGCGGAGATCTGCGCCATTTGAGGGAAATTGGGATCACTTGGTTTACTCGAATCAGCGCCAAATCTGGTTTGCCTCCTCGTGCATCAACAGTCAGAAATAAGCTGCCACAGTTAAATGCCACTGCACTTGTCTTGAATGTTACAGCGGCAGCAGCCTCAGCCTCTGCGAGATCGACCTGCGCCATGTGCTTCGGCCCTTTAACGCCGAAGCCTACATCTCGTATGATGCCTTTGAAGATGTTTATAATCTCCATACGAGTCCATGTCGTGGGCACGCTGAGTAGGAAAGTCACAGCCATGTCTGCCCAGCCGCCAAGGGGTCGTTTGCCTGTCTGTATCTCGATAGTCTCTTTCACATGGAGATACAATCGACGTAGAGATTCTGTTGCAAATATCTGGGCTGCTTTTAGGCTCCTTGGAACATTAGAGAACCCGCGTTGCTGAGCTGCAACCAAAGTTTCTTCGTCAATGAAGATTTTAAAGAAGTCTCGCTGGATTTTGCTTGGCAATGTTTCGTCATTATCATCACATATTTATCCCCAAGATGGTAAAGTTCCATCTTGATTGTATATCAGAGTCATTGATACTTTGCGCTCTCCTGGATCGCCACTTCCAGGCCAATTATTGATGACCTAGATTGGTGTCCTCGGGGTCATCCACGTAGCACCTCGATGCCATTGTTAGTGGCATTTAGCAGAAATTTGTGGCTATTATTTAGTAATTACTTAAATATGTGGTACCCAAGTCAATTGGCACGGTAATGTCTGCTTTTTCAGCCATATTGACATCATTCCCAAGGCTTTGGTTTGATGCAACTATCGTCTAAGTGCTCATCGCCAATCCCCCCAGCTAAATCTCCAAAATAAAATCCACAGTACAACGACCGAAGTGGCCATCAATAATTCGATAGTTGCAATGCATCTTTTAAGAATAATATTGCGAGGAGGAGCGAGTGCAGCTGCAGTGTTACGCTGTTGGTCGTGCTGCATTTCAATCCACCCATGTTTACTGATGGACTCACCTTAAGGAGAGCAGCAATCTCAGCTGATCCAACCCAGTGTGGTGGTACGAATTCAGATCCTGGCAAAAGAATTTTGCACTCTGGGAAAACATGGCTCTTTAGGGCCAATGATGTGAGTGAACCACCTCCGCAATCCGCAAGTCCTAGCCAACTGTTGATCCGCCGCCAATGTGTAGATCAATCTCTCGTCTGGATGCTGCAGATCTGCGACAGCTCAGGACGTTAAATCCGCTGGCCAGGCTTCCTTACCTGATAACGGGCTTCTTCTGGCTTCATGCATGGAATTCAAATACCAGATGCATAGACAATCAACACATAGCCAGCGGTTATGGGCCCGGGTCCTTCCTTTATCTCTAGAGCTCTCATATAGCTCTACCTCTCCTGCATCATAGTCCTTTAAAATCTAACTTTATACTAGGACTCAAACATATCATCTTCTACGGGTTTCTTCGACTGTTCTCCTCCTCTTGCAAATGGGTCACTTACTTAGTTCCCTTGTCCAACTACGACCACTACAAAAGAAACAACGACATCTACAGCTACTACGACATCACTAGCTTCTTCTACGGGAATTCTTAGTCAACCGACTACCACGATTACGGCAATTCCAGCTGCAACCAAACTATATGGCACCAATGGTCTTCCTTCTGATACCTCCACCGGTGTGAAGAAAACTTGAACATTTGTCCCAAACCGAGACTCAACCGTTACCAACTCTCTTCCAAAGTCCTCACACACGACATTACCGGTTTGCTAGCATACATCGCTATTAATAGGCGCTATAACTGGGATTATAGTCGGTTGTACTGCTGCTGGTCTTATAATTGGCATTCTCGCCGCTATTCCGCCGCCGAAAGGGCAAAAGTGTCGCAGACATAAGCCGCGCAGCTATTCTTGCTGAATCCAATGACCCTCCATCGGCTGAAAAGCTTGATGGTATTGGACTCGCTGCTGGTATCTAGCTGGGCCAATTTCTCCTTGATGGAGCTCCTGACCAAGAAATTGTTAGCGAGTTACATTCTTTGGGCGAGCACATTCGCCAGCAATCGCAAGACTACCACAGTCTTCAGCCGGTAAATGCTAGTATCGGAACATTATCACAGCCCTCCAAGCTCTTGGGTTGGGATCAAATGGATCAGGGTTAGATGCAGAGGTAATTGCTACATTATGTGCCAACAGCTATTCTCGTCATCTTGGTTTGCATCACGTTATTTCAGAGGGGATTTTTTCAAGTATCGACTTCCACACTCGCGGCGGTTTGTCAATGCTTCCTAAACCAGCTGCTAGATTGCTCCAGTCTATGCCTGGGGCTGAATACGGTGGCAGTAATGATCGTTGTGTGACGACTTGAAGAATCTGACACTGGGACAAAACTAATATTGTGCACAGCATTCTCTCAGGCTCTGCAGACACGGCGCCGCCTATCGGCTTTCCTCCTCCACCAAAATCGCAGCCAACGAACTTCCTTCTTTGCAAGTGGACACGTTTATGATTGCATGCCTTGGCACCAACCACAAGTCAGCACGACGCAACGATTCTAGCGGAGATTAGCTTCCTTAGAAGTCTTACCATCATCACTACACAAAGCGAACTCGAGAATGCTAAGGAGAGTATCGCCTAAAATGATAAGAATGTGTTTGATAACATGGAGCTTGTAGAAGATTTCATGGGCAATGTATCAGGTACTTTGATAGCTTAATGCCATGCCGCGCGCATCAATGTCTTAACTGGCTATAGGTCCTCGAGATATGCCTCCTGCATCTCCGCCTGGACCGCTGTCACCCCTACGATCAAATTCAACGCAAGGGTAAACATACTTAATCCATATCTAACCTTCGGCTTGTCATCCAAGGTTCAGCCTCACCACTCTCGAGCACAGTCTAGCGACTCGATGCATAAATCTTCCATGCCATCATTTGCTCTATCCTCTATAAACGGAGAGACCGTTAATTCCACCTCATCTCGCAAATATTTACTTACTTCTAAGCCGTCTACTTTATCTGTTGGCTCAACAGCAACGTTCAATCAGCAAAATCCAGAGCTCTCTATGAATTGGCTGCATTTATTTTCGCAGCCACCGACACCCCCTACCAATACTTCACCATTAACCCCACCATCAACAACCTCCTTAACATGAGGAACTGAGCAAGATGCACGATGGAGGCCTCGAGAAATACCGTTTACTGAGCTTTATGCCAATACAACACAATATTCAAGTCACGGCAACCAGCCATACCACCCCTAGAGGCCTTACAAAAATGGGCCCGTCTGTGAGTTGCAAGGATCAGAAATATCGCACGAAAGGGCTCCATTCGCCCAATCAACCACGTTCCTATCCAACAGGTCAAACACTCAGTAGCTGCTTCATACCACGCTTGACTATGTATCACATGTCGTCTCTCTGCAGGTCTAATTGAGATTGGCACCGATAGATACCCTCTAGAGTCGAAAACGAACCAGATGTGCTAGTTAGAGAGAAAGAAAACGTATTTTATTAAATCTAGTTCCTTATTGAGTGAGAAAGAAAGGAAAGTCCGCCGTCCATTACGGACCGGTCGATTAACTATCTGCATGTTTTTATCTCCCGTTAGTTATACAAGCACAGCAGGACTTATTATTCCCAAGCCTCGACCATGTTGTCTGATACACCGAGCTCAGACTTGCGACTTTAATTACTACTGACACGTAAATCTTTTGCGTCTGGGGCCTTTTCACCTTCCTCCAGCCCAAAGATGGTCGCAATGTTGGCTTCAATAGTTGAAGATGGTGCAGTAAACGCCCGAAGCATAAATTTTGTTCCATTAACTCCTGCAGCCTGAAATAGAGCAATTCCACCAGCAATCTCATCGATGACTCTGCCAAGCTTGGTTTCGGATCTGTACATTCGGCTGACCCAATCTACCCCCGCAGCCGCCAGGGCCACAATTCCACTGGAAGCTAAAATGTATTCTCCAGGACTTTGAACTCCAATCCATTGCGCAAGATGCTGAATACCACCGCTGACATTAACTATGCGAACAGCAACTTCTGAAGCTCCTAGGATGGTGCTTAGGCTAGGCAAGGCCATGCCATACTGAGCTAGAAACTCGTTGCCCGAAGCGGTAGCTAGACCATTCATTTAAGCAACAAGAAGCGTCGGAAGGGACTTAAGATGCCTACAATGGCTCTGTTAATTACGAAGAGCTCCTCGGTGTAGGATTGATGAAATGGCAGGTTGGTATCATAAAATGTTCGATCATCATCCTAAATATAGGGTCCGTACTAGAGAAGATCATAACTTTGGGGGAGGGGGGAGACAGAAATAGTAGCCTTTTCAGTTGCAACGGACAAAAGCAAATTATATAGATTAGTGGTGAGCTTGTGATCTTAGGGATTTATTGACGTATTGTCCGAGAACACGCACAATAGTGAAATGGTCGGATGCTGTCGTTGTCAAAGTTTTGGCCAAAGAGAGTTAACCTGGTTCGCTCCCAGGGGAGTTGGACGACTGTATTGTTGCTAAGCTGGGTTGCTGTTGACCAAATGCAAGAGGCTAGACAACTTCAAAAGCACAGTATTCCTGGAAATGTAGTAAACTATTGCGATAACAGGGTTCTTGGCGCTTTGTAGCAGAATGCGTCGCAATAAACAGCGATGGACTTGGATGCTCATAGTAAGCATTCTTCATGATCTTAATCAAATCGCCTGTTAACGAGCTAACATGTGATATAAATCTACAGCTCAAATCAATTGTTCATAAATGCTTCAATTTTGCATAAAGTTCGATGGAATCTTCTATTGGAATAACTACTGTAACACACCACGTACGACTCTTCCACCTTGAAGACTAATCTGACATCTCAGGATGGTATAAGTCTGTACTCCACTGTGCCCCGCAAAATGACAGCCTATGCGAGTCAGTTTCGATTGCGCAAAATTTCATCGGTGCAAACTCACAGAAAGCTAAGACATAATGTTTTGTAACGGCCCAAACAGGTGTCCGAAATGATGGCAAAGAATGTAGAAACAAGGAATATCACGGCGAAGGCACTGGTGATGTCTGTTGCAGTTGCTTGTCCCAAACCGAAAGCACCTGGAACCGCAACACTGACTTGGTTGCTTGGTATATAATTTTCTGCGATTTAACTATCAGTGATTTGCAGCTTGTCTCCTAATCTGGAGCTTGATACGAATGCCATGGAGCTGTAACGGCCTAAAATGTGAACCCCCCCCCCCCCCCCCCCCGGCTGCACTGGCTGGAAGAGCAACCCAGATGACTAGAGATAATGAATCTACGACGTGTCGTAAGGTTTTGACCTCTTCTGCGGTTGCGTCACGACTTTCACAGGTTGCTTTTTGGACAGCCATATTCTCAAACCAGGAACTATTTTGTGGTGTATTATATACGATTTGAAGAAGCATTGTTGTTTCTATAGTTGAACTAATGATACATAGCGACCATCATGTGGGGCTTGATTTACCGAGAAGAAAAGTCACAATCATCAAATGGTCATGCCGGAGAAACCCCATTATGTTGGATGATTGAGATACTTGTTTACACGCGTCATCTAAGCTACCTCGTATCTATGGACACGTAACACTTCGTATAGTGACAGCTTTATACAGATGTTAAGTGTGTCTAGCTGTATATTTGTTACTCTCATCCCGTACCAACTCCGCTTAATCCCTTCGAACAATCTTGACCAATTTATATTGTTAGATGCACGCTAGAGTCGGAGGCTAGAATACTACACTGCCCCTCTCGTAATTTGATTCGGTGTGTGTTTTGCTGACCAACAGAGTTTTGCTGCAGCGCACTATGTAGAGAAAGGGGTAAGAGCCAATTCTGCAATACGAAGCAAAATGTTATCATTTCATACCATTAGTCACCGCAACTACTTTGCATGAGTCTCTTTTAGGAAAGCGGTCGTATCTCGTCGTCACAAGATGCGGGATTGAGAAGCTCTCACAGAGCCTCGATCCACGAATATTAGCCACGACGCAAACGACTCGGCGTCAGGATGGATTAAGTATGGGAAAACTGGTGATAATTCGTTAAAGGTACTGCCTGGGCGCGAAAGGAAAAGAAAAGGGGTGAAATGGGTTACTTGGGTACGCCTAACTCTCTCAGAGATTCCGATAGCCCAAGTCGAATCCAACTATCTATCTCTGGCCTCGTAGCAACGGCGATAACTCCGAGCATCCCAAGCGCATTCGCACCGGCTCCCTTATTAATGCTTGCGCGACGTCTTGGAATGACAATCATCCACCGTCTACTCAGTATGAAGTTGTGAGGACATGCTGCATCTAATGGCGCCGAGTCTGCGTGTTCAGACAAACCCCGGCCAACGGCCGTGGCCTGTTGAAGAAGCTTTGTATAGACTTTTGCAAGCTCCTCTGCGCTAATGTTCCCTACATCTAATCGTTGGTAGAACCAGTGGAACGGGATATTCGCAGGTCCCTTGTCGCCATCTTCAGTATCTAGAAAGTCCACAAAAGTATGAGGTGGCTTGGGGATGAGTTGCATATGCTTGTGCAGCCGACTACAGCCTCCATCCTGACCACAGTTGTAAAACGCAATGAGTTCCTGGCTCATGGAATTAAGCATTGTCTGAGCAGCCTCCAGGTTGGTTTCGTCTAGGGCTTCATACTGTCTGCGGTATCCGTTGCAAGTCAAAAGCATGAGATGCGGCCTGGCGTAGCAGAATTTATTAGCAATGATGAAATGCGTGTTTCCGATTTGGCCAATCTCAAATCCATTCGTTGAGATATCACTCCCGTCTCTTCTGTCGCCGTGTGATTTCATAACTTCCTTCGCTCCTTGTGGATGTAGTGTAGGCTTCTTTTCAAGTGCCGATGTAAGCAGGAACCGAAACTACAAAACATCGTTTCAGCACCAGTTCAATTTCTCTATACATGAAAGTGGGCTTTTACCTCTAATCCGCCATCTACATATCGAATGGTCTCTTGATTTCCCTCGTAAAAAACGATACCAGAGTTGACTAAATCGTCAAATCTGGAGAGAACTGAATTCTCATCCATGACCAAATGGGTAGACCAGTGGATGTTGACAAAATTATTAATTAGACAACGGTAGGAACGCAGCGGGAGCCCTATCGTGGCAGATCCGTGGCCAGATTGAGGATTGGTAACAGAAGAGAAATTAAAGGGTTCAGTGCCCATGCCAGGGCAGACAAATGGAGATCAAATGAAAAGTGCAATCGCTTTAACAGGAAAGGGCCTAGGGTATATATGTATGTATACAGCCCAACCGGCTCCATTGCGACCACCTTCAACGCCGCAGACATTAATGTGTACTTTTGGGCTAATGTAATTATTTGATCCACTTCTCTGCGTTGAATATCTCATTTAACAACTTAGTATGCAAGTTCATCTTTCTGCGAGTACAGGGTGCAACCACTTATTAGATCTTCTTGCGAGACAGCAGAACCAGTCCCAGTACCCTGATAAATAGGGCCCACCTTGTCCTCCCAGGTGCTAGATCAAGTTGAATTGCAAAGATGAATAAAGGAACAGACATTGCTGCAAGTGTGCCGATGTTTGTTTCGCCGGGCCCATCTTGAGGCCAAAATCTGGATGTGCGGATTTTGGAAATTATGTCCTCCAGAAAATAGCGCATATTATGTTCAATATCGGCTTTGGGGATCTAATGCAGGACAAGATCCTAGCAATCGTTCTCTCCTATTGCGGTGAAGCCAAGTCGAATTGGGAATTTAGGACGACTGGTGACAAATACTCGGAGACGTATGGAGCTGCATGCCTGTGGCTGTGGTAGATGAAGTATAACCCGAAAAGTATACAAAAGTAGATTTTTATAATTTATCGCCTGTCTGTAGGCGAGTTTTTTTTTTTTTTTTTTTGGAGCCGCGGCTTCTTTTGAAGCACATTGTTAGCTTCTTTGACAAGCATATGGCCATCAATTTCGTAGGTAGCCTTAATAAGCCAGGCAACTGCTGTTCGCAGCAGCTCTGGGGGCTGATCTAAGAAGCTAGTTTCGATAAATGCCCAGTCTTGTATCGTCTTGCCAAAATCATATTGAAATACACCGCCATTACCATCTACCGGTATGCGCTTACAACGATGTCGCCGAGTTGTATATCATGATTTCTTGTTAGGGCGCCGCCTCCAATGCCTACCATCACGCCAATGCGGATGGTAGGGAAACTTGGTACTAAATTAATGGCTACGTCAGCATCAGAGGCTATGCCATATTTTCCTCTAGGTAGACAAGCAACTGCAATACAATGGTTAGAAATCTTCCCTAGCTCATAGCTGTTTGGAGTCATTTGGCTCCAAATCTCTCGGAGGATCATGCCGCTCATTAATCAAGGCCAGCACGGCGACAAGCGGTGGCACAAATCCAGCCAACGGTGTACAACTCACAGTTTTCCATAAGTATAGCGTATCTGGTTACTCTAGTTTGGCAGCTTCATAGCTCGTATTAAAGGTCTTTGGATCATACTGATAATCCCTCAATAAATTTTCAAATCCGGGGGGATGTAGGCAGAAGCCCGCCCCAACCGCCTTAACCTGAACCATGTCCACTTTCCACAGCCCAATAATAGAGAGCAAATCTCCTTGGTTTTTTTTTTTTTTTTTTTTTTTTTTTGGCGCGAGCCGGGGCGATGCATGACGAGCAGCCTTACGAATGGTTGATTCGAAGTTGAAAAGATACCAGCAACTTCATTGTGCCACGAACAACTGTACTAAGTGTTAATTGTCTCAATGACTAACATTCTAACACCGTGCATGTCAAAGTATGCATCAATAGAGCGACTTCCTTGCCTAACCCAAAACCAGTATAGAAATCGTGAAGAAAGCTGTTCAATGTTGACTAAAATACTATATCCACATTAAGTTCGTAAAAAGGGTAAACATTTCGTCGAGAGGCGTTGCTTATTGGAATAGGTTGGATGCGTAATGCGTAGTGCTATTTGCGACGCCTCTCCAATCTGTGACCGGCCAAGGTTGCTAGCTTAGGTGTCGTGATGGTTCTCCTCCGGCTCGGCACAGGTGGCGTCAAGGCAACGCTATCCCTATTCCTAAGTATAGACTCATGAAAGCTGATGATGGTGATCAATAGAACGGAACGTAAGGATGTTAGGGGATCAGTATCCAGAAGAAGCGCCGAAACTCATAGTGACGAGAAATGGCGAAGTCGTCGTCGTTGACCGCGCTTTAACGATGCAATACATTTACAATATATCTTATTGGTAGGATCTATGCCATATCACATAACATATAGATAATGAGTAACTGAAGCAATTAAAGGTTTACTAATATCGCAAGCTTGTCATTGGTAGCCCGCACTGCGTTGGAAAAGGAAGTCGGCTCCTAGGCTGACTATCTTTTACCACTCTGCTCGGTGTTGATCTGCGCTACCATATTACTGATCTGGCAGAAAAACCTCGGTAACTTTTCCCCCCTCCATTCCAATGATATTTATTTTGATCAACTCACTGACTTCGGCAGTTATTGTCCCGCCTTAGGCAAACGTGCTACCCCGAGCTGCCAAAGTTTTTTTGTACGCTGCCCAAGATAGATTCAAGCTCGACTCGGCACGACCAGAATTTCAGAGAAAAAAATATGACAGAAATGTCGATTGGGATAATACATTCGTCTCGGAAATAAGCAGGGGCCTCAGAGATTGCAACGTCATGCACGTCTTCTGACGGTTTACCGCATCGTGTCAAGCTTGCTATGACGTCGCCTAGGACGTGTTTCACGCCACTCCATTTAGCTATGAAATAAATGAATAACAACTTAGTCTCCTAAGCTGGCTGAATGCGTCTGAGTGGTATTCCAAACGACTTCATCCAGGTACTCAATTCGATTACCTGCATACTCCTTAGCATCATCGTACAAAAAGGAGTCTATCCACTGATCCGAAAGCTTGGCTTCAATTTCGGGCCTATTGCTCCAATGATTTGGACATTTATTGCAATGAGCATGGCCATGGCTCCTGTAGTTGGCGTTCAGAAGCTCATCTATACACAGGGGACCATCCGCTTAAATACGGAGCTTCGGTGGATGGAAGCACACCTAATAGCATCAGTGTATTGGCACAAACAACCATATATGTTATTCTATAGCTTGCTGAAATCTTTGGATTTACAACACTTACAGAGTATAGTTACTCTGAAGCACCGAGAAATAAGCGCAATTTACTGCAGGCGTTATGACAACTCAGCTCAGGAGCAGGTTCGGCCCTTGGTATAGCCTCTTCTCTTGTTTTAAAAGATCCGGACGTCTGGTATCTTTATGGTGGATTGTGTTCAGAGGTTTGAATACGTGTATGGTAACGATGATACTGGTGCGATAAGTCAGGTCCAAGAGGGCAACAAGAATGCTAGAGTGGCACAGGTTAGCTCAATACCTGAGGAGACTCAACGCGCCTAAAAGCGTGATCTTTTTGGGTGGCGATAATACTAGCAGAGGCAACTTTTGACTTTGGGATTCATTTTAAGTTTCTAAGGGCTTGAAGAAAAATTGTAAGAGATGTCTTGTCCGTCGCAAATAGAGCAATTATGTCAGTCACCGAATGTGGCGGAACAAAAGGGTTGTGTCTACCGATTTCAGCTAAGCTACTGCTTTAAATATAGAGTATTTATTAGGGATCATGTATGGTATTAATAACATATATGAATCGTCTTCTACCTGTATTGCCACAGAATCAACACGCCCGAGAATAGTTCAGCGTCTTACACCTAGCTAGACTGCATCGAATTCCGCTTCTGTTTTACGTCTCCAGCTCCCCATTTTCCGCCGTTGCATTTTCTGGAGTGTCTAATTCAATGTCATTACATTGTCATTTGCGATAACGCGACAATCTAACTTAGATATCAGATTCTTGACACTGAGATGCCACAACCAGGCGGCCCTTGCATTTCAAGCGCCTGATGGTCATCAGTCGCAACATATAACACGCAGCGTAAAACTCTGTTCATGACAGTAACTGTAAGGTAGCACGATTTCGAGACTAGCTTTCATTAATCAATCTCAAAACAGATGTAATTGTACATTGCGGCCAAATCCAAGGATGTCATTAATTGACTCTCACCTGACGTTTCATCAAAAGCGGGGATTGCACATATTGCAGCATCTCATCTCACTCTCCACAATGATTCGACATGGAGTCTTGCGGAATCTTTTAGGTCGGCTTGTTTCTTGCATTCTCTCATTCTGCAACTCATTCCAATGTTGCTGATGATGACCAAGCGCTGGGGGATACCAACGTCTGTAGGGGATCAATTGTCAGCTCAAGCTTTGCCCTCCGAGTACTATCAGTTGCTAGTTCCTGGCCAATGGGGACTCAGAAATATGAACCGACTTGACCATTCGGGTCATCGGGAGCTGTTGCCGTCATTGTGACAACTGTCAAGCTTATTTTCACTCCCGATTTCCACATTTCGGTCAGCTAACTGGGTGCGGCTTTCTGTCAGTCGTATAGCACTACGTGCGTATTCTTTAAATATTCTTTATCTAAAGACTGCCGTGAATTCCAAGTTATTAGACATAGCTAGAGTATTATTAGCGAATAGTAGTTGATAGTTAATAGCTTAACAAGGGCAACCAGAGATTCAATTCTCTACAAGGGACAAGGCTCCACCAACAGAACTACACCCTTCTTCCACGCATATTGTGTCGATCACAATTCGTGGTAACCAAATGGGACAGAACCAGAACATCGTAAAGTGGTACAACAACGCAATATCCCACTTCAAACTCGTCTCACCACTGTGTAAGCAATGTTAGTCAACTCTTCCCGCAACCAACAACATCCTGTTGGAGAGAATTCATCACGTGATGACCAAAAACAGCTCATCATTCGATATTCGAACGGTGAAATCACGCACCACCTCCTTTTTGTCTCATTTTCCATCTGTCAACCAGAACCGGAGAGATATACATACACGAAACGAATTGTCCAGCCATGGCTTCTAGAGCCTTTTTCGACCCTGTCATCGCCTTGCGGGCGGCGCCTCTTCTTACCTCCACTTGCTCTCTCTGGTTTGCGTGGGACCAGCACTTCTTCCTGCATTTATTCAACAAGCCCGAGATTCGAGACAAATCCAACGAGCTGCTGCCCACCTATTTCCGGTATTTCTTCAGAGGAGGAGTGACTCGCGTGCTGGTTCTTCTTTCTTTAACGCTTTCATCGTCTCTCGCCACTTGCTTCATTAACCACGACTCTCATTGGGCTAATGGGTCTCTGCGCTGGTACACGGCCGGTATGGTTCTGGCTGCGAGCCATCTCGCATTTGTCCCTGCCGTCGCCCCAAAGGTGCAGGCTATAATAGAAGACAGTTCTAAGGGCCACAGCACCGACGATTTGGACGGATGGCTGAAGATTCACGTTTGGAGAGGTTTGACTGTGGATTTGGCGGCATGGTCTTGCTTTGTCGTCGCCACCGTGCGCAACATTCAGTCGTCGTGAAGAAACTAGGTTGGAAATGCTCCTTGATTAAATCTATGTTTCTGATATCATCTGTTTTTATTGAAGCTCAAAAGTTGGCCATGTGTTGTTTGTTGGGATGTTACGTTATGAGGTGGATATTCAGATTGAGATGTCTTGTACAAGTAAAGTTGGAAATAAGTGACGAACTCCCCCTGCACTAAAATAACTATCATCTCGTATCTGTCATATATAGGCCTATAATCATGAGAGCTCTTGCGTTGTATGAGCATCATCTTTACAGTGTCAGTGAGCATCAGTCCGCCAGTCAGCAAATCCTAGCACACACGGAGAAACGACTGGAAAGACAACGTACCACCAGAAGAGTCTACGGCCATCGGAAGCGCATGCACACGAATCGCAAATTACTTCTCAAGCCTCAGCATTTGTACCAGACCAAAGCCCTCATGAGCTAGAATGCCTATACCATAAGGTTCATCGATTATGAAGACGGCACTCCTGACAGGGGGAACCTTCTTAGCTCATGAAGCGGACAGATGTCGCCGTCCAATCCATAGACCGGCTCGATTGATGCAATAATCGCGCGCCGTTACGAAACTGTGGTTCGGATTCGGGCACCGCATAAGTCAGCCTAGGGGCTAGTGGGACACCCCCCCGTCTGGGACACCCAAATCAGTCAAATTTGAAATCAGCGTTAAGGGAGAAAAACAACACAACAATGTTATTTTATATATTTCTTAGTATTTTATTTTATTCTAGTTGCCAAGAGTGGCATAGGTCTTTAAATTTAATTACAGCAGTTATCTGCGATATTATTTAAGATTATAATTATTATTTAAGTCAGTTTCTTATATTTATTATCTCTTTAATCCTAATAAATTATTTATTTAGGTTTTCTTTTATTTTCTTTTTCTTTTTTAGCCTAAAATTATTAAGTTAATGCTATAAATTCCGAATCTTAGCTTCTGCTACTATTAACTTAGTATTTTAGTAATTTAAATAACTTCTAATTTTCTGGAAAAATAGCCAGGCAGTTAGGTTAGTAATATTAATTAAATTAATAATTATATAAACTTATTATAACTATTTTAGTATATTAAAAATAATAGAATTTAGGTTTTTTTATTTTCTAGTTATTAGTAATAATATTTAAGGTATAATAGCTTAATTAAGCTAATTAAGTTAGTTTTTTTTTTCTAGAATAAAAAGTTAATTTAATATTAGCTTTGCTAGGTTAATTAATTATAGCCCTAATCTAACTTACCTGGCTTAAGTATTTTTTTTAGTTAAATTAAGTTTCCTGGCTTAGTAATAGTAATAAAGGAAGACTATTTTATTATATAATATGGAATTATTAAGTTTAAGGAAGTTAGTAAAGGCTTATTAGTAATAAGTTTTAATAAAAGAAAAAATTAAAATATTAAAAAATTAAAGGATATAAGAGGTATATAATAGTAAAAATAGTAAATAAATATTATTAAAAAAATATTTATATAAGAAATTATTTATATAATAACTTCCGTAACTATTAATAATAAGTAATTATTTTAATAGCTTTTTTAGCTTAATTTAAAAAATAAAATTTTTTTATAGTTATTTAATAATAATAGTATTACTAGTTTAACTTTTTTCTAATATTTTAAATACCTAGTTAGCTAAGAATTTAAGTTTTAAAAAAAACTATTAATATTATATACTTAGGCTTTTAAAAATTACTAATAGTATAAGAATTTAACCTATTACTAAAATATACTTAAAAATTAAAGTTTAATAATATAAACTAGGTTATTTCCTTATTATAGCTTTTTTATTAGCTACTTTAAGTATTAGCCTATTACTACTATAACTTTTAAAAATACTAGTCTCGTTTATATTATAATAGTTATTAAGTAGGATATTTTTAATTAATAGGATTACAAGAAAAAAGAAAAATTCTTTTATAATTTTAATTATAGCTCTATTAAGGCAGCAGGAGTTAATAGGCTTACCTTTAATAATTTTAATTTCTAGATTTTATTAAAGGAAACTTTTTATTTATGCTTTTTTAAGTAATTAATTATTACTGCTGGTTTTAATAATTTAGGTAGTAAACTCCCGGACTTGCTAATATAATAGGGCAAAGCCTAGGTTATCTTATAATAGTATTTATTATATAAGGGCTATTTTTTATTTCTTAGAAAAATATTAGTTATATTTATTTATTTTATTTTATATAATAATATTATTTAAATAGTTATATAATATTAATTAGGGAATTCCCTAGTATTATATAGCTTTTTGTAAAAATATCCTGTTTTTAATATCTTAGATAGCTAAAAGAATAGTATTTTCAGAATAATTAGGCATTTTTATATATAATAAAAAAAAATTAAATAAAAAAATAATAACAGATGCGCGAGAATTCGCGAGTTATATTTTCGTGTTATTGTTAAAGTGGGTTGAAAACGGGAAAAAACGCGTGTCCCAGACGGGGGGGTGTCCCACTAGCCCCTAGGCTGACTTATAAAGCTTCCGAGAACGATTCCACACTGTTGTGACCACAGAAATGTCAGTTTCTCCCGACGCTGTTCTTGAGTCTATCGTGGATACTCGTGTGTATCAGCTCATCAGGGAGAAAAATGTCACCTACTAGAGGAATCATGGACTAAATTGCCGAATCGCTCCAGTGCAGCCGTTGTCAAGAACGTTGCCGGTTAGGCGCCATCAACCGCCGTAACTTCCTTCTCCAATTGATCTTTATACATTGAGTTACGATCTGTTAGCCGCGAACTGGGTACGATCGTGCGGCCGTTGTTAGCCCACACAATACCTTTCAGGATTCCTCTTCTCAACGCCCCTGGAGAGGTAAGAACGGGAGGGTCAATGGAAAAGAAGTGGACAGTCCTCCCTTTGACGTGTAGCACCATCAAGATTTTGGAGGACAATCACCACTTCTCTAATTTGGTATCGAGATTACTCTAGGATACAGCCGTGTTCTTATTGTTATCATGGCATCGCTGAGCCTTGCGCATTATAGGGTGAGGGTACACAATGCTCTAGGGATCAGGGGGATGCTAGAAGAAGACGATAGATGGTTGACGACGTGAAGATGCTGAACATAGTTGATCCCGAAGGTGAAGAAATGGCAGTTAGAATATTTCTCCATGTCAACTTGGTACTCGTCGACTACATGGTTGGTGGCTAACTTGAGAGGAGGAGGGATTTGAAGATGACAACAGAAAGAAGAGTCAATAGGCAATTTTGCAATCTCTAACACACCTCGGTAAATGATAGAGAAAGCCGGTGAATTCAGCTGAGCAATCAACTGCTTCGTACAACCATGCATTGCTTTTGTATTGTTTAAACAAACTCTTTGAATAGGCTGGTTGCATTTGATCGGCGTATTCCGAATAGGGTGATTCTCGTCGTCTTCCTGTAAGCGCACACTATCTCGTATCGGAATTCTCACTGTCTATCTCCGTATTTTGGTCAAATCCCGCCCTATTGATCATCTTAATTCGTTAAGTACTCGTGTTTGTGCACAACATGTCCATCGGCGCGTCATGTTTCGAAGGGGAGCCTCAATTAATTAATGGGCCAGAAGTCTCCACGAGGCGATATGAGAAGCTTGGCAGCCATAAACCTATCTGGTTGAAATCTCCTATTGGAGAAGGCTCGACAAGACGCAGTCATTCAACCTTGTCATATACAATTATCAGAGAATCGGACATAAGGCCGTCTTCAACCTAAATATCCCGTATCATCCCCACAACCTACCAAGAAGCCTTCACCAGATGCCACTTTATCGTTTAAGCAACACGTAATACCAAGCACAGTGTGCATTCTCATAGCGACGGTGTCACAAATCGAACGTCTTATTGCAACGGACTGAACGGTATGAATCCAGCGTCCAAGACCAAGAGTGGGTTTCTCACCGCCACCGGCTGGTGTTTGTATGCCTTTTTGGTGAGTCAGAGATGCCTCAGCGGATTTGGGGTATCGTTGTTGCTAGAAGGAACGCTGGAAGTCAATTACCCAAGCCACGCAACAATCTGTTGACTTAGCACAACAAAGTTTTGCCGCCTGTGATATTATCCTCAGAACACGGGTAGTGCATCGATAAAAAGGTCAACCAGGCGATGTTGGACATGTCTCGCTTTCCTATGACGAGTAATGAAGGAGAAGCCTAGGACCCGCGCAAGTTCCGATGGTAGACGTCGAATGAGAATGTCTTGACGATGCTGGAGGAGTTAGTGCAAAGAATCGACCTACGGCTGCCCAATGGTGTTTTCGGTGAATATTACCTCAACGTGTGGATCAATGATTCCTAGCGGGTTGGGACAAAGAAACTAGACATTTTGGCGATTGAATGGTCCAATCGATTTGCATCCGAGATAGACTTGCGTGGACCCTAATAAAGGTTATTTCGCCTTCATGTCTCTTGCAGAAAGAACTTTTCTCACACTTTGACTCGAACGCTCCCCAAATTGTGTTTCTTCGCTTTTGTTGGTCCGAATAACGCCACAAAGGCCATTGAAAGAGGCCAATGCGAGCGTGCAATCATCGGTGGCGTCAACATGCTGCTTGCACTGGGAAATCATATCGAGCATGTCTCAATCTGGCGCCCTGTCCTGTGAGGTCTCATGTAAGAGTTACTTGCAAATGCCGACGGATATGCCAGAGCTGAAGCCATCAGAGTCATCTTCGCCAAACATCTGAGTGCTTCCAACCCAAACATACCTTGCGAGGGAATAGCAGTCCCTGTCGAGCCATCTCTGTAGACGCAATAGAAACAAAAACGTGTCAGCACGAACTCCCTCTTTACGTGAGGAACTCACATACATTTGATCGTCTATTCTGAAGCTAGTTTACTATGAAGAATGCCAGAACTGTTATTGTTGTATGTCAACCTCGCGACGGCACTGTAAAGTACGACGGAGCGCTTACAGGAATGGCGCAGCAGAACATATTTAACTCGGGCGACCTCTCGTGTAGTTTGGCGCAAGGACGAGTGCATCGTCCTCACGTCGCTTTCGTAATCGCTTAAAGCGATCATCTCAGCCTTGCGTCACAGGACCGCGAGACCTAAATTTGCCTCCTAATTTGACCATAGTACTCATTGGCCAAAGTACACCATGGGCGCGTATGGGCCAGGATGGATTACTCCGCGGGAATCTCCCCTCGGAAAGCAGTGAGCAGGTACCAGATAAGCATCTGCAAGACAATAGAACCGTCGCTCCAAAAATAGACCATCGAAAAGAGTTTCCATAACCGGCCAAAATCTTGCGCGTCTGATGGGTAGACTGTCTCCAGCTACTGTGTACAG
Organism: Trichoderma sp. TW21990_1; assembly: GCA_010015515.1. Classification (NCBI taxonomy): domain Eukaryota; kingdom Fungi; phylum Ascomycota; class Sordariomycetes; order Hypocreales; family Hypocreaceae; genus Trichoderma; species Trichoderma sp. TW21990_1. Next base: position 304,530 of record ML974124.1, read on the forward strand.
CTGTATAGATGGCTTTGGCTGATCTTCTCTTGTATGTTTGTGTTACGACTGCAGAGCGGCCTCTCATATCGATGTCCTGAGGACCTTCCATCTCGAGAACGTTGACATGGTTTCTAATAAGAGCCTCCGGAACATGGCAAACTTCGTTGTGGTGTCCCATAGTGCCTTTTTGGGTACAGCCGGCGTCATCAGGCCAGCAATCGACTGGAAGCTGAACAGCTATGCCCTGAAAGAGATCATAACTCTATCTATAGTCTACACCCTGCGACATATGTCGAATATCCAACCGGCGCTGGAATCTTTGACGAAGTATCATGCCTAGATCAGCGATCAACTACAAGCGCTTCGAGGGGGGGGATTCTCCCACATTATCAACATTGGGCTAGATACTAACTCCAAGATTCGATCTCGTCGAGAAGAACTGCGCGATTCTCCCGTAGATGGGATGCAATAGATTACAGTCAACCTTGCAGACAGCTCCCTAAGCAAGACGTATGGTCTCAAAATGCTCAGCACAGATGATAACCTTAACATGATGTGCGTACCTGCTGATGTTAATCACCGGTCCGAGTTCATCCAGCACCTAGCACACACCAAATCCAGCTCTCATATTCTAGGGATTTCAGGCACCGGCGTACTTACCGCCAACAAAGAGAGTTGTCTGGCCGTTCTCACGGGCAGCCTATCTACTCCAAGAAGATATTTGACGTTTTCGTGCTTCTTCGAGGCAGTCAAGGAGAAATTCCAAGATAGGCAAAACAAGAAAAATTAGACATTGCACATCAGCAGAGATCCTTGAGATCAAAGCTTTAGAGCTCGAAAAGAGAACGACCTCATCGTCGCCACCATCCACGCAAATTCGAGTCTCGCGTAGACTCTGGCCTTCTAGAGCTCAATAGATAGCTCCCGCTCCACGAGCTACCTATAGTAAAACAGTTGCCTAACTAACCTGGAAGTCTTTGGAATTCTCTCGAAATGGTGGTATAGCGCAGCTGGCCTGATAGACTACATCTATGACCCCCGCTCGGCGAAAATGGGAGCTGAAACCGGTTGAGTTTGCTGGCCTTAAGAGTGCCGCCTATGGTAGCGAGGAGTTAAATCCGCCGAAGGCCATCGTGGCGACGCCCCGTACTGAGACTATGCTATTAGTAGAAAAGACTAAGAAGACAATTAAGATGACTTGTAACAACGATACAACCGCAAGGGAAAACTTACCCAGCAACTCGAGAGCAAGGGAATACAGCCGATTTCCGTAGACTTAGCGACGATCTGCTACGTTTTCAAGAGATTTTTTCCTTTCCTAGACAGCAGCCGATCCGATTTTGAGGACATTGATGGCGTGTCTTGCGATGCAATGCAGCGAATGTTGGAATGTGTCATCCATATACCGCAAATCTGGCCTTTTAAACTACAAAACGAGGTAAAGAAGGAGGTAGAAGTGGACGGCCAGCTGGTACTCGAAGTAACAGAGCCAGGCCGCCTAGCTTTTCTGCGCTGGATCTTGCGATAGCAAGGGAATTCGAGAAGCGCTTTAGGGAGCGAGAAGCTTGGGATAACGAAGAACATTGAGTAGCGAAGAGCTTTGAGGAGGGAAGAGTTAGTTTTTAGCACCGAAGAGGTTGAGATGTCGTTTGACGTGGGGTTCTTACGGACACCTTGACCGATTAGTAGCTAGGCTTGTAACTAAGCCGAGCTTGGCCCGGCTTCATGGTATAGAGGAGGAGTATTTCCTTCTTCTAGATAGACAGAACAAGACAAGTTTTCCCTTCAAAATAATCCTAGCTATGCCGGAGGCTTGGTTTCAACGGGAACAGAGCCTGACCAGCTAGATCAAATGATTCCGTAGCTTGTTCTCGCGCCGTGGCCCTCATAGCAGTCAGACAATCTAGGACTTAGATATGTTGTTGTATGTGTTGGTGGAAGCTAGTTCAAAGGTGCGTTCCCTAGCTGTCAACAAAGCCACTCTCAACTCTCTTGTCTGACAAGATAATATGGCACTATATTACTAACGTTTTTGAGGCTGTCGGAAGAGCCATTCTGTCGCACACCCTAAGTCAGGTCATCGTTAGGAGCCAGTTTTGTCGACAATAACAGCTCTGTGCTTGGAATACTTATCACAAGGCCCTTGGGTGGCCAGGACATCACAATTCATCCACGGAGTCTAGTAATGGCTCCGAGGCCAGCAGCACTGCCATGGACCTTTTGCTAACCATGACAAAGGCTGAACTGGCCATCATCAAAACCAGCGAGGCACTGGAGACTCTCGCAGTTGGAGTGGAAAAGAAACCGTCCATATTCCTATTCAGGCAGAGAAATGATCTAGACGTGTCCAAACCTCTCGCTGCTCTTGATCCTGCCTCTCTGGTGGGAGTCGAGATGCGAAGCTGGTGGAGCCAGACGATGGATTCGCCATTGCCACTCTCGACATGCTAAGCATGGGACCTCCTGATGAACTTGGAAGGCATGCGGCGCAAGGCCTGTTGAATTTGTATGGTGAAGAATTTTTGCAGTCTGTCATGGATTGTCAGAGACACTGTCATCGAAATGGGAATAAGCAGGCAAACAAACTTGCATGCAGAAGCGAAGAGGCAAAGGCAAACAATCACACGCCAGATTGAAGTGACGGACGAGGGATGTCAAAGGAGAGCATGATTATGCAGGTGATTGTTTACTACAACTCATGTTATGGTGTAAAAGGAAATTTCTGGAAAGGAGGTTCACGAACGAGTGATGCCAGAAACGCGATGGTAATGGAGACACAGTTGGAAATAGATGGAGCAGAGAAGGTGGAATTTATTTGTTTGTTTTTGTTTGTTTTATTATTTACGTCTACTAAGTAAACTAGTTATATAAGTCCTTATCTGGGTACTAGGATAGTAAGAGCTGTAGTTCAGAGTCTGTATTTGCTATATTTTAATATAATAAAAGGAAGGGGGTATTAATCTATATCTAGGGGAGGGGGGGCTATAGGAGCTAGTTTTTTTTATTAATTTCTAAAATTTTTTATATTTTTTTTTATTAAGCAGGTAAGTAAAATATATAATTTCTTATAAAAGTTTTTTTTCTAGGATATTTAATAAAAAAAGGACTATTATTTAGTATTTTATAAAATATTTTTATATTTTAGGTTTATTATATTTATAAATAAGTTATATTTTATACTTAAATCTCTTATAATATTCCTGGAAGTTTTTATATTTTAATCTTTTAGCTAAAAGTTTATAAAAAATAATTTATAATAGCTATAGCTTTAGTAATATTATTAGGGCACTTAGTTTTTATTATTTATAATACCTAGGGGTATTTTAGTATTAATATATTTCTAGTACTTATTTTTTTTTTACTTTTATTTATTTTTTAATATAAGTAATTATTAAAATATTACTAATAATTCCTAGAAGTTTTAAATTCTTTTTTACTAATTTATTTATTTTTTTATTCCCTAATATATTTTTATATTCTAATACCTAAGTAACTCTAATAATAATATATAATTATAATTTTTTAGTTATTTTTTTTAATTTTATATAAGTATTTTATAATAAGGCTAGTATAATCCCTAGGATCCTGTCTATTACTAATAAATTATTAAAAAAAAGGAGAATTTCTTTAATATCTGGGTTTTCCCTAGCTTTTATTTTAGTTAATTTTATAATTTTAAATACTTTAACTGCCTTTATATTATATACTTTAGTATTAAGGAGGAAATTATATATAAAAGTAACTCTGTAATTATAAAAAATAACTACTCCTTATCTTATATTTCCTGCTTTATTCTATAACCTATTTAAGTAAATAAGGATAGTTAACCTAGGTAAGGAGTCTAGGAGTTTAAAATATTTTTCTATTATTTTTACTTTACCTAGGCTATGGAAATCTAGTCCTGCTAATATTATATTATTATTTTTTATAAAAAAAAAAGGTCTAATAATTTTATTAACTAGGGCAGTAATTTACTATAGTCTAGTTCTGGGAAAGCTAGGGGGAAGCTTTTTATTAATTTTTTTATTTATAAGGTAGTTTTTATTTAGGCTAGTAAATTTTACTAATATATAAAATCTAGCTTATATTAGGGCTATTATTATTATAAAAATCCTAGATTTTTTATATATAATAATTATATTTATAGTTTTTTAGGTAGGGATAATTATTTTAATTATTATTTAAAAAACTTTATTTATTTTATTTACTAGTTTAGTAATATTTATAAATATTTATTTATTTAAGTAAATAATACTTTATTTTTTATTCCCTGGCTATTATACTTTTATATTATAAAAAATAATTAATATTATATATATTTTTACTATAGTTACTATAATATTAGGGGGGGAGTTTTTTTATATTTTATTAAGGGATTTAAGGAAGTTTATTATTTTAAGTATTTTTCCTATAATAATTTTTATATATTTTTTAAAAAAAAGTCTAAAATTAAAATAAACTCTTAGCTAATATATAAATATTTAGGGAAAAATAAATTTTTTTTTAAAATTTATTTTTTTTTATATATATAATTTCTAATATAATAAAAGTAAATAAATTTTGCCTTATTTAGGTTAAAAGAGATAATATTTTATTATCCCTAATTAAAAGTATTTTATAATTTTATTATAATTTTCTAGTTATTTTTCTAATATTAAATCTAATAATATAAATTATAATATTATTTATATAATTAAAATATATTTCTAGGTTATTTATTTTTAATATAAAAGAGAAGTATAATATTAAAATAATTAGGAAAATAGGGGACTTTTAAAGGGCCTTATATTTTAGTTTAATATTTAGGAAAATTATATTATAATTATTATAAACTCCTGCTTTTTTATTATTTATAAAAACTTAATTTATTTAATAAAAAATATAAGTTAGTTTTATTTTTTAAGTTTTAGGATAAGGTAATTATATATAATAATATTAAAAGTTTTTAAGATATTAAAGGTTAAAAGTATAATTATAAAGCCTTTAATTAGAGTTATTTTTATATTATATATAAGGCAGGCTACTAGATTAGTAATTAATCTTTTAGAGAAAGCTTTAAAATATTATAGGGAAAGTAATCTATATTTTATTACTAGCAGGGCTATTTTTTAGCTAATAGTCTCTCTAATCCTTTTTTAATATATAAGAGTAGGGAAATAGGTTTATAGCCTTTATATATAATATATACTGCCTTTAATTTATTTAATTTTAGGATAATAATTACCTTTATTTTTTTAAATAAGAAAAAGTAATATTTAATTATTAGGTAATTTTTAAATAAATTTATAATATATTCTTTTACTATTAGCTAGACTAGTTATAAAAGTATTATTAAAATATTATTAGCCCCTGGGGCTATATTACTAGATCCTATAATAGTTTTCTTAGCTTTAGTTTTTATAATTAAGGTATTTTATTTAATATTATTATTAACTAAAAATTCTAATTCCCAGGGGTTAGAAATATCTTTTTTTATTAATTTTTATTTTAAAAATTTATTTTTAAAGTAAGTAACTTTTTTTATTAAATCTAAGATACTTATATTTTTATTAATTAATAAAAGGGGCTAGAATTAGTTAATTATTTTTTATTATTTTACTATTATTTAAATATTTCTAGTAGCAGAAGTATTACTAATAATTTTATTTAGTATATTTATTTATAATACTTAACTATTATTTTTAAGTTTTTCCTAGTTTTTTTATATTTTATTATATTTTATTTAATATAGCTAAGGGTATATTATATTTTCTTATACTTATTTATTTATTATAGGGTACTATAGCTATTCTAATATTTAGTTTTTCTAGCTACTTTTATAATATTTTTAAAAAAATCCTATAAAACCTTAGTACTCTTATCTAGGTTTTTATTAAATAAGGTAATTAGGTTAATTATAAGAAAAATCTAGGCAAAAGTATATATAAGTTATTTAAAGTCCTTCTAGTATTTTATTAAAATATATTTTTTATTTATTCCTGGGATTATTTTAAGGGGCTCTGGGAGAGTTATAATAATTATAAAATAATTAAAGCTAGTATTAAGTATATATTTTATATAAAAAAAAGTTAGGTAATTAAAGAAAATAAAGTTAATATATTTTCCTAAGGCCCTGGTTAAGGAATTAACTAGTAAAGGGGAAAAGTTATAAGACTTAGCTTATATTATTATTTTATTTTTTACTATATCTAGGTCTTTATTTAGTTATTATAATTAATATATTATATTAAAGTTTTTTATAAATATAATTTTAGGGAAAAGGGTTTTTTTATTTAATAAGGGTTTTTATAATAATATTATTATTATTTTATAATATATATTAATAATTATATATTTATAAAATTTAATTTAGTAAATATATTTATTTTTTAATTTAGGGGGGGAGATTTATTTACTTAGGAAATTAAATAAATTTTAATAAATATAAAAATTAAAGGTCTAGTTTTTTTTTAGCTATTAAAAAAATTATAAGTTTAGTAGCTTAAGTAATTTTTAATTTATTATTTACTTAAGTTATTATTTTACTAAATATAAGGTTTTTAGATAAGTATTATATTATAATTATTTTCCTAAACTAAAAAAAAATAATATTTTAAATAAGGCTATTTTTATTAATATAAGCCTAAAAGATTTTAAGGCTAATATTTCTATAATAAGGGTAATATTAATATTTTATTATTTATTATTTCCTAAAAGTTTATTATTTACTAGGGCAGATTTAATATTATTTATATTTATGTTTCTTATATTATTATAATAAATTACTTAAAATACCTTTTTTAACTAATATTTTTTATTTTTTAATTTTAAATTTATTTCTATTATTATATTAAGTATAAGTTAAGATTTTATAGGGGCTAAGATATTAAAAAAGGGCTTATAAATATAAATAAAATTTTTAGGGGCTATAAATATAATAAGCAGGTAAACTTTAAAAAAGTCTTTTATACTAAGATTTTTAATTACTTTAAGCTAATTCTTAATTAAATAGTTTTTTATTTTATTCTTAATTTTAGGTCTAGTATAATAGCTTATAATATTTAATTTATAAGAGCTATTATAATTTATATATTAAAAGGGGTTAGGGTAGTTATTATATATATTATTACTATAGGTTTTTCCTAGTTTCTTATATTTCTTATACTAAGGTATTTAAGTATAGTTTCTTAGGTTATAAAAGCCTAGGTATTTTTTATACTAAAAAACCTAGGATTTTTAAATTTTCTTTTCTACTAGTATTAAATACTTAAAAAAATAAAAGCCTAGCTTAATATTCTTAGCAAAAAAATAAAATAATTATATATATCTAAGGTTTTTTAAAAAATATTTTAGTATAAGTTATAAAAGGGTTAGTAGCCTAGGCCTTAGCCTAGGTTTTAACTTAAACTAGCTATTTTATTAAATATATACCTAAGGTATTTATATAAGTTTTAGGTATTTTATAAATAAAAAAACTTTTTTATATATATATTTTTTAATCTTAAGATTATATATTATAGTTATAAAACTAAAACCTAAAATTTTTTTTTTATTTATTTTTCTTTAATTTTAAAAGTATAGCTAAAATTTATTTTCTAGAAGTAAGTAATATTTTATGACAAACCGGTGTCTAGAGGTTAGTGTAGACTATGCAATTCCCAAGGGACAAACCTGTGGTTCTAGGTTTATGTTAGCGGAGCGGTTAAGTCAGTAGACGGGCAATCTTATCACGCAGCTTAGTAAATAGCAATAAGAAGGATCTCTGTATTCTAATCTAATTGTATTATAAATACTTGTGCTAATGTAGTGCTGTAATAATAACTAGCTATCTAAGTATTCTAACAAGTAATATAAATATAACTTATATATCTAGTCGTGTATTCTAGATCGTCGTGGATCGTAGATAATTCTCATTAATCTGTTCCTGGAATCGACAGGACTCGATGTCGATCCGTGTTAATTCGTTTCGGGAATCGACAGGACTTGCTGTCGATTCGTGTCGACCCGATACTTATTAGTGCATCGGTCCTACATTTATCTGGGGGCGCCTGGCTGGTAGGCCTATTGTCGCGACCATAAGGGTTAGGTCGTATAATTTTTTATTTTTAGTTTTCTAAATTTTATAAATTCTTATTTAGCTTTAATATTTATTATTTTTTTTATATAAATCTAGTAAAACTTAAATAAAAATATAATTATTAGTAATTATTTTTAAGCTTTTAGCCTTATTAGCTATAATAAGGGCTAGCCTTTATTATAACTATTATTATATTATTTAAATTATATTTTTTTATTATTAACTAGGCTTAAGTTTTTAATTATAGTTTTTATATAAATAAGAAATTAGAAGGAATAAAAAAGATTATAATATAATATTTAAATAAAGAAGGGGGAGAGATTAAGAAAAAAGGTAAACCGAAGGAAAGGGGAAAGTATGTAAGGCAGGAAAAGAAAAAAAAAAAAAAGGCAAAAAAGATGAAAAATAAACCGAAAGAAGAAGAGGGAGAAGTAGAAGAAAAAGTAAAAGAGGGGAGTGGAACCGAAGGAAAGTAAAAAAGCGGATAGAAAAAAGTATTTAAGAATTATATTAATTATTTTTAATATTATTTAAAAAAAAAAAAAAAATTTTTATTATTTAGTTTTTTAAACCTAATACTAGAATATTATTTATATTTAATTTAAGGTAAGGTATATTTTTTATATTACTAGTTTTATAAAATTATTATTTTTTAGGGGTAAAGGGAAAGTTAAAGATATTTTCTTATTTTATAATTAAAGGGGTAGTTTTCTTATAATTTCTAGTAGCTGCCTGCCTAATAGTAATAAAGATCCTCAATCCCTGGGTATTTAAGAGTCTAGTAAGTATAGCTATAGTCTCTAGTAAAAGCCCAGGAAAGGTAAAAGGTATTAAAAGGGTAGGTTATTATTCCAATAGTTAGTCGGGTATTCTGGTTTTTTAGTAAGGGGATACCTAAAAGGTAGGGTACCTGTAGATGTAAGAGGGAAGCTTGAGAGAAGGTGGAATAACGGTGGGGCAAATGATTTATAAGGCTGAGGCTGCTTCTTTGCACAGTTAGGTAAGCATGCATGACTCTGCAGAGTGTTGGACGATAGACATTGTTGGATAGGAGATGGATCGATTCTGCAAAGCGGCCCTTAAAAGGCTATTATGTGCCGATCTCGCAGCTACCCCCCATTATCAGTACCTGTAATTGATAACCCAAACAATAGCGCAATTAAGATAAAACAGGAATGCTCCCTAGGTAGTTTGAGAGATGTAATGCATCTGCTGGAGCCGCACTGCCTAGGGTAACAGATCAGGAGACATGCAGATTTCCTTTGTATGGAGTAGAGCAGGTAGAATACGTGTTCAAGTCGTACGACAGCAACATCAAAATAATACCCTTGTTTTACTAAACAGTTATATTCGATCTTTAAACTAAAAACATTTCCGGATGTTCTTCTTTTACAGAATTCCCCTGGCAGCAGAGAAAATAGGAGATCCCCTGATAAAATATTATTCTGCTAACCTATTTGCACAACCAACACCACGCTATTCACTCCTGTGACTAGTCAAAAGTAATGAGCTTTAGTACGCAATTTGTTGAGTAAGGCTATTCTGTATTCATATTTAATATTGTCCGAAATTCTCCGTACTATCATCGTCGATATGGTGAAGCTACGTGATTGGCTAGGACAATCTAGGGCCGCGAGAACTAAATATAATACCCTATACTACCCACGAAATCCCATAACTTTGCCACGTGAACATCTCCCTGTCTTCTACTTTGAGGCTTTACAAGGCGGAGATGTTGGAATCGCGGGCCTTTCCGGCTGTTGTGCAATGTATCTGATGCATTATGGACTGCATGTACACATACAGTAATATAGGTACTAAAGTTATAACCATTACTAAGAGTCTTATGTTCATGTGGTCCAGTCTATCGTAGTGGAAATGTTTCATCATATATAGCTCTTGAAGCTTTGCCATTATATCACCAATTACCATGCATTCACCAGGAAGTTTGCCTTTTGCTGCTGTGGACGCGTCTCCGTGCCAGGAAATCTTATCTCGACGCATCTGGACAGTGCTACACACCACACTGGACAAGTAAGCCCATTGCAATATCTACTGACTCAGGTCTTACACGCTTGGGCCAATAAGAGAGCTGACCAGCACAGCGGTTCGGTTGGAATCCGACCAACGTCGTTATCGGAACACAGGCTGCAGGCATACGCGTGCCTTTCGGAATTAAGGCTAGTTCTGCTGACCTCTGGGAGGTGTGGCCTCTGGGAGGTGTGACCTCTCCACTGGGCATTTTGCGATGCTATGTACGAAACTTAGGTCGCATGGGTTCGGTTTTGTGGATCGCTGATGAAGCATCTAGGCAACCACCCATGTTTTTAGGGAAGAATTAAAGAGAAGAAGCCAGTCCGCTGCTAATTTTAGTATTATTCAATTACAGTTAAGAATTCAGATCTAAATGAAGAGCAATAGTTCCATTCGTTCGTGGTGTCTCATCTCACACACTCGTGTACGCGCGTGGTTGAGCTTCTGGTCCTCGGTGCGTACGGAATTCAATATCTCTAGTCGTAGCCCGTATAGATAGAAAAATGAATGCGATCCTACTACTTCTCTTGATACAAAGTGGGAATTTAGTACCATGGGAATGGTGGTCATTCTCCCTATATTTACCATCATTTGGAGATTAAGGCTTAGTTTGTTATATCCTTCTACTATATATGGATTGACTCACCTCTTATAAGAGGACCAAAGCACATCACCCAGTAGTAAAAAAATATATCAAAATTTCAACAACTGTATTTACCCCAACAAAGATCAACAGCAAAGGTTAATTGGGAGCTCATATTGGTCATCATGCTCAATGACGAGTGCAGTGATGCGCCCCGCCCAGCAACAGGCTGAAAAAAATATATAAGCCTTCAATTGCAGAAATTCAAAATTATAGCTAGAGCAACAGGTTCAAAACGATGAGCAATTGCCAATGCAACCGAGATCGCGCTCAAAGATATATTCTGGATTTGGGTGATGGTAGACGTTGGTAAATTGTCATAAATGTGTATGATACAAGTAGATGCGAGTAACTCAGACCGCCCCATTCACCACTGCATTGGATAACGCATCACACTGCTTACCTTGGGTAGTATCATCATCAACCCAACGACATCCCAAGGCGCATATTCATCCGGCCAATCGAGACGGCTCCCAAGCCGTAGCGTAGCGTAAGCAGCTCAACTCATGGAATCCAAAAGAAAGAAACCCCCCTCTGTTGACATGCACGCACAGATACACAAGACTTGCCACCAGGCGCCAACACCATCAATGCAACCAAGCCATATACGATCCACTAATGTACACTCTACCTCCCGGCAAGGATCAAGCCCAGACAGATCTCCCAAGTTTAGGACCGACCGAAGCCGCAAATTTACACCATCTTAACCAATCAGCGGAATGACGCCCACCCTTGGCGCCGATGCGGGTGTGGCGAAAAACTTCTCCATACTCCCCCCAAAAAGACCAGGAACCAATTCAGCCGGTCCCAGATCTTGCACAGAAGCGGCAAAGCGTCGTCAAACTTGGTCATTCGGCCCGGCGGGGAGCTCTAGCCACCGATCCGCGTCTAAATGTGGGTTCCGGAGAAGAATCAGATGAAGAAAAACATTGGGGGGGCTGAGGCTCCGTCTGTCCGTCTCAGCCACGGTTTGGAGAAACATATTACTCCGCAGACAGAAACAAGCTACTGTGGGTTATACACGATTGGGAAGGGTGGTGATGAAAAGGCTTAACCTGTTTGGCTTGGCCTGCAGATGAGCATATCATTATTAACCATGCAATTGTCCCGGAAGGAAATCCTCCGAATATCCAAAAAGTCTTGAGGAGGGAAAAAAAAAAACGTTCCAGGGCTATTGCCCAACAACGGAAACATGGAGAAGTGTGGAGAAGCTCTTGGTGGTCCTTGATGTCTCGACAAGGGACCATGACAAGATAAAATTGGCTGCTTGCTGCTTGACGGCATATCATGGCGAATAGTAGAAGGATCTGGGATTCACGGAAATGGGGACCGAATGCTGACCGCAAGTAGGATTATTCCGCCTTCGTATAATATCATGTATACTTTAGCCAGCGAATGAAAATGGCCTGTGGTAACTGCTTGACGTGCTCGGATTCGGATACGGGGCAACATGTAGGCGTGTAATAGTACATGTGCATGCTTGTGATGTGTATTTGTATTTCTGGATATTGCGGAACCACGGGAGCTTCGGAGTTGAAGCTGTTCCTAGCTTCCATCTCTGCAATCTCAGCTGCTCTACACTTGATATGATCGTCGTTTCTCAGGCTGAGAAGGCTCCCAGCTCGTCTTTAAGTTAATGCAATATGGGTGCATTGTATGAAACCATGGCACGTTTTTCCCCACCATTTAGGAACTTTGAATCTATTTATGAATTAATGACGATGGAGAAATGCATGTATTCTCAATGTTGTATCGTTAAAATGCGGCTCAACAAACCCGTAGTTCGCAAATAAGTTTTCCTAGACTGTATCAGTGTAATAACGGTAACGACATCGTAGTCCGGCAGGATCCTGCTAGCATCGTGTCTTAGCATCACAGTACACAAACTATTGATTGATATGGTGTAATAGATGCTCGGCAGCATCTTCTCATTCCTCACCCCAATCTCCTGTTTGCGAGACATTCCGGGTACAAACGATACCCGCCCCGAACCTTTTTGTTTTTACTGTTACTCCGCACTTTCGACCAGGCTCTGCTGGCAGCACAGATGCTCTCGCTTCGGGTCTCATGATGATCCTGGCCAGTTCCTCTCCGAATGGTAGTAATCTGCAGCTGTTTCCCCCGCTTTTCTACTTAGCCGGCGACGACGAGAGGCATTGTGTACTGTCTGGAGTAATGGCTAAAAGAGAAAATAGAAAAAGAAAAAAAAGAGGAACAGAAATTCCAAAAGGTCCGGCTATTCATATCAAATCCTCGGTTGTTGTTCCAACAAATCGGCATCAACGGGTGCAGCTGTTACTCGTCACGGACTAATAAGGTCAAGCTAAACCGAATAGCTCAGAATAGGAGATTTAGACAAAGGACCTCCCCCCCCCCCCCCCCCCCCCCCCCCAAAAAAAAAAAAAAAAAAAAAAAAAACACCCTGCTTGTCAATGACTGCCATCAACCGTCATTCGACTAGCGGCTGGCAATGCATTGCTGTTATTCAGGCTAAATCTCTTGAGATGCCGGCAAATCCTTGGTGGGGATAATTGGCATGGTGGAGAGTCTTGATGCAGGTCGAACCACACCATGAACTAGGCTTCTGTATGGGTATGGGGTATGGGGTAATATGCTGCAAGCAGAAAGATGTATGTGAGGATGTAACATCTCCATAGTCATACCGCCCAGTTTAAATATCGACCGTTCCTGAAGTTGACATGGAAAAAAAAAAAAAAAAGAGGCAAGGAAGAGTACGAGCCATTGAAGAGCAGCAACTCCTCAGCTGGTCACAATGGTGAACAACGCAGCCCTCGTCGCCGCTCTGTCGGCTCTTCTGCCCATAGCTCTTGCGCAAAACAATCAGACGTATGCCAACTACTCTGCACAGGGACAACCTGATCTCTTCCCCCAGACTCTTGCCACTCTCGAGCTCTCATTCCCCGACTGCGAGCATGGCCCTCTGAAGAACAACCTCGTCTGTGACTCTTCGGCTGGATATGTCGAGCGAGCTCAGGCCCTCATCTCGCTCTTCACCCTCGAGGAGCTGGTTCTCAACACACAAAACTCGGGCCCTGGTGTGCCTCGCCTGAGTCTTCCAAACTACCAAGTCTGGAACGAGGCTCTGCACGGCTTGGACCGCGCCAACTTTGCCACCAAGGGCGGTCAATTCGAATGGGCAACCTCGTTCCCCATGCCAATTCTATCAATGGCAGCGCTCAACCGCACTCTGATTCACCAGATTGCGGACATCATCTCAACCCAAGCTCGAGCATTCAACAACATCGGCCGCTACGGTCTTGATGTCTACGCCCCCAACATCAATGGCTTCCGAAGCCCTCTCTGGGGCCGTGGACAGGAAACTCCCGGCGAAGATGCCTTCTTCCTGACCTCTGCCTACACATACGAGTACATCACCGGTCTCCAGGGTGGTATTGACCCCGAGAACCTCAAGATTGCTGCCACGGCAAAGCACTTTGCTGGATACGATCTTGAGAACTGGAACAACCAGTCTCGTCTGGGCTTCGACGCCATCATCACCCAGCAAGACCTGTCTGAGTACTACACTCCCCAGTTCCTCGCTGCGTCGCGATACGCAAAGTCCCGCAGCTTCATGTGCGCGTATAACTCCGTCAACGGTGTTCCCAGCTGTGCCAACAGCTTCTTCCTGCAGACTCTGCTGAGAGAGAACTGGGGCTTCCCCGAGTGGGGTTACATCTCATCCGATTGCGATGCCGTCTACAACGTGTGGAACCCTCACGACTACGCCAGCAATCAGTCTTCCGCCGCCGCCAGCTCTCTGAGGGCCGGTACCGATATCGATTGCGGTCAGACATATCCATGGCACCTGAACGAGTCCTTTGTGGCTGGCGAGGTCTCCCGCGGAGAGATCGAGCGCTCCGTGACCCGTCTGTATGCCAACCTCGTCCGCCTCGGATACTTTGATAAGAAGAACCAATACCGCTCACTCGGCTGGAAGGATGTTGTCAAGACCGATGCTTGGAACATCTCGTACGAAGCCGCTGTTGAGGGCATTGTCCTGCTCAAGAACGACGGCACCCTGCCTCTATCTAAGAAGGTCCGCAGCATTGCCTTGATCGGACCATGGGCCAACGCGACCACTCAAATGCAAGGTAACTACTTTGGCCCTGCTCCATACCTTATTAGCCCTCTGGAGGGTGCCAAGAAGGCCGGCTACAAGGTCAACTTTGAGCTCGGAACAGGCACTGCTAGCACCAGTACTGCTGGCTTCGCCAAGGCCATTGCTGCCGCCAAGAAGTCGGATGCCATCGTCTTCGCTGGTGGTATCGACAACACGGTTGAACAGGAGGGTGCTGACCGTACGGACATTGCTTGGCCTGGTAACCAGCTCGAGCTCATCAAGCAGCTCAGCGAGCTCGGCAAGCCCCTCATCGTCCTGCAGATGGGCGGTGGACAAGTTGATTCATCCTCTCTCAAGAGCAACAAGAAGGTCAACTCCCTTGTCTGGGGTGGATATCCCGGCCAGTCTGGAGGCATTGCCCTCTTTGATATCCTGTCCGGCAAGCGTGCTCCCGCTGGCAGACTGGTGTCCACCCAGTATCCGGCCGACTATGTTCACAAGTTCCCCCAGAACGACATGAACCTCCGCCCAGATGGAAAGTCAAACCCCGGACAGACTTACATCTGGTATACTGGCAAGCCTGTATACCAGTTTGGTGACGGTATTTTCTACACCACCTTCAAGGAGACTCTATCCGGACACTCCAAGGGCCTCAAGTTCAATGCCTCATCAATCCTCGCTGCTCCCCACCCCGGATACACCTACAGTGAACAGACCCCAGTCCTCACATTCACCGCCAACATTCAGAACTCGGGCAAGACTGAGTCACCATACTCTGCCATGCTGTTCGTTCGCACTGCCAACGCTGGCCCTGCTCCCTACCCGAACAAGTGGTTGGTTGGATTCGACAGACTTGCCACTATCAAGCCTGGTCACTCCTCCAAGCTCAGCATCCCCATCCCCATCAGTGCCCTTGCCCGTGTCGACTCCCTTGGCAACAGAATTGTTTACCCTGGCAAGTATGAGCTTGCTTTGAACACTGACGAGTCGGTTAAGCTGGAGTTTGAGCTTGTGGGCGAGGAGGTGACAATCGAGAACTGGCCGCTGGAGGAGCAGCAGATCAAGGATGCCACTCCATAGATGTATGATTTTTTTATGATGGAACGGTAGTAATGATGAATGAAATGAATCTTATTTCTCTTTACAAGAGAGGGGTTTGTCTGCTGTGCCCATCATTCTTTTGACCGGGATGCCGTAGAAACTTGCCAACTGCGCACCACACTCAGCTCTCACTAATTTTAGTGTCATAGGCTCGATTGTAGTTGTATGTATTGTACTTGATGTGGCCACCCATGTGCTTGTGCTAACGGATAATGGATGTAAGCTACAAGGGTGGATAAAGTTTATGTGCTAAAGTTCCACCCAGTAGGGTGGTCCCGTGAGATGAGGTCCTCGTGTATCTGTAACCTTGTTCATAACATATAGACTCCGTGATGGATGGATATTGACGAAAGCAGCCAATTCGCCATTATTTTATACTGACGGCGGATCTTTATGCTAACAGAGAGCTATTCATGCTAATCCGTAATTTGCCAGCCTATGAACTTTACCCATACTCACACGGGCGGCTATTCAGAGGCCAACAACCCCAGGGCTGACTGGGATTGGCCAATTCAAAGGTAGCAAGCCATGCTGCAATGGCAATCTGTGCGTCTCGCCATTGACACTTTGGAAGAATCCAAGCCAGGAACCTTGGCTACTATGTAGCTTTACGCCGGCGCGCTATATACTTGTAAGCCGTTGTCGTATTCAAAGTGGCAGACCACCTTCTTGTTCGGTCATGGCGCTCGTCGCCTGAAAAGAACACTTGCCTTTTGGGGTTTCCCCAGAATCGCGTCATGCACGTCGAATTGTCCAACGGAAAGTTTGAAAACGAGCGAGTGCCGGGCCACCATTAGATCAATGTACCTGGTAGTCATGGTGTATTCTGGTCCCAAAGTGGATATCAGAGCAGAAAGCATAAACCAACTCGAGCACCGAGTCTTGATACGTGTCTCAATTCTTCTGTCCCCCACCTTCGGAGTAGCCAGTGGTAGTGTAGATGGTCTGTGAAGCAAACTGGGCAATCCTGTATGTCCACATGCTCTGGCTCCCGGAGAACTGTCACCATCGCGGCCCTGTCCCGGCTGAGGGAACATGTAACCTTCCGTAGCAGCCCAAACTTATAGCCTATTGTGGTATCGTGCCAGAAAAGGAACACGCACTAATGCTTGGTTGTGGGAAAATATGACTGTGGTGTCCACGTTCCCCAACTTGTATATCTCTGTGTGGGTGGTATTGCAACGATTGAGTTTTCCCGCAATCTTGCCGAGCCAACGAGTCTCTGTAACGTTGTGAGGCCCATGAACATCTTAGCCAAGGGCTCAGAGTTTGACCCAAGCGGTTTTGAAAAGACGCCGGAACGCCACTCTAGCAACCTGTATAAATGGCGGCCAACGGGCTGCTCTTCTGGCCTTCATTTTCGCTGTCCTTGGGTCATTACCATCCTGTAAACTCTTGCTAAGATGCGTTGCAAAGCCGCGGTTGCGCTGGCAATTGCCGCTGCGCCCTTTGTTCAGGCAGATAGTGAGTATCCCGAACTCTATGTGGAGGCGTACGCATTTGTTTGATGCATAATGCTTAAGAGCGGATAACAGGTAGCTCAAACGCCGGAGCCGCAGTTGTCCCCCCTGCAGGTACTCCTTGGGGTATCGCATACGACAAGGCAAAGACAGCATTGGCAAAGCTCACCCTTCAAGACAAAGTCGGCATTGTGTCTGGCGTCGGGTGGAACGTCGGCTCTTGCGTCGGAAATACGTCTCCAGTCTCGAAGATTGGCTACCCATCGCTATGTCTCCAAGACGGGCCTCTTGGCGTTCGGTTCTCATCCGGCAGCACGGCCTTCACGCCAGGTGTTCAAGCCGCCTCAACGTGGGATCTAAATCTAATCCGCGAACGTGGACAATTTATCGGACAGGAGAATAGGGATGCGGGAGTCCATGTTACCCTGGGTCCTGTAGCTGGACCTCTGGGGAAGACGCCTCAAGGAGGTCGCAACTGGGAAGGATTCAGTCCTGACCCGTATCTGACCGGATTGGCCATGGCTCAGACGATCAACGGCATCCAGTCGGCGGGAGTGCAGGCTACCGCTAAGCACTACATCCTCAATGAGCAAGAACGCAACCGAGATAGCATGTCAAGCAATGCGGACGACCGTAGTCTTCACGAGCTTTATGCCTGGCCTTTCGCCGACGCGGTGCAAGCAAACGTCGCCTCTGTCATGTGCTCTTACAATAAGATCAACACGACTTGGGCCTGTGAGGACCAGAGGACACTTCAAACTCTTCTTAAAGACCAGTTGGGATTCCCGGGATATGTCATGACAGACTGGAACGCACAACACACCACTGTGCAGAGCGCTCTTGCGGGTCTCGACATGTCAATGCCCGGCACTGACTTCAACGGCAACAACAGGCTCTGGGGCCCGGCCCTCACCACCGCAGTCAACAACAACCAAGTGCCCACCAGCAGAGTTGATGATATGGTGACGCGTATCCTCGCTGCGTGGTACCTGGCAGGCCAAGACCAGGGAGGCTATCCGTCTTTTAGCCTCAGCAGGAACGTCCAAGGAAGTCATAAATCTAACGTGAGAGCCATTGCTAGAGACGGCATTGTCCTCCTCAAGAATGACGGCAACATTCTGCCGTTGAAGAAGCCCTCGACTATTGCCGTCATCGGGTCTGCCGCCGTCAATGGTGCCCACGCCAACAATGCAGGTTCATGCGGCGACAAGGGCTGTAACAATGGCGCTTTGGGCATGGGCTGGGGCTCTGGCTCCGTCAACTACCCATACTTTGTAGCTCCCTACGATGCCATCAATGCCAGAGCCACTTCGCAAGGTGCCAAGGTTACCTTGAGCAACACAGACAACACGTCCTCTGCAGCATCTGCGGCAAGCGGAAAAGACGTCGCCATTGTCTTCATCACTGCCGACTCGGGCGAGGGCTACATCACCGTGGAGGGCAACCCAGGTGACCGCAATGACTTGAATGCCTGGCACAACGGGAATGCTCTCGTTCAGGCAGTGGCTGGCACCAACAGCAATGTCATCGTTGTTGTCCACTCTGTGGGTGCCATCATCTTGGAGCAGATCCTCGCTCTGCCCCAGGTCAAGGCTGTCGTCTGGGCAGGTCTCCCGTCGCAGGAGAGCGGCAACGCGCTTGTCGATGTGCTGTGGGGAGATGTCAGCCCCTCTGGCAAGCTCGTCTATACCATTGCCAAGAGTCCAAACGACTACAACACACGCATTGTTTCTGGAGATGACAGCTTCAGTGAGGGGCTCTTTATCGATTACAAACACTTTGACGACGCGGGCATCACGCCTCGATACGAGTTTGGCTTTGGACTGTGTAAGTTGACGATATCCTGCATAGAGTGGTAGAACCGATTAACTAACAAACGAAACTCAACCACAGCTTACACCAAGTTCAACTACTCCCGTCTCTCTGTCTTGTCCACTGCAAAATCTGGCCCCGCGACTGGGGCGGTTGTGCCTGGAGGCCCGAGTGATCTTTTCCAGAACGTCGCGACTGTCACTGTGGATATCGCGAACTCTGGCCAAGTCACTGGCGCCGAGGTCGCTCAGCTGTATCTCACTTACCCGTCTTCAGCACCTCGAACACCCCCCAAGCAGCTGCGTGGCTTCGCGAAGCTGAACCTCACGCCGGGCCAGACTGGAACCGCGACATTCAACATTCGAAGACGTGATCTGAGCTACTGGGATACGGCTTCGCAGAAGTGGGTGGTGCCGTCGGGATCTTTTGGCATCAGCGTGGGAGCGAGCAGCAGGGATATCCGGCTCACGGGCAGCCTGTCGGTATCGTAAGGGCGAAAACGGCAGAGCTACAGATGAAAGTTAGCGAGGCATCTCCATTTTGGTAGCAGGTACTATGTATTTTCAAAAGGGAATTTTCGCATGTAACAGACAAAGTTGGAAGATAAATTTCGAGCATGGCTGCAAAACTTATCAATTGGCAAAATGGGTGAGAAGAGAAATGAGATTTGTTTGTGTGGGTTGGAGATGAGAATTAATGGAACAGTGTTGTTCCCCTTCCCCAGCAGTACTCTATATCGCATACACTGTGCTGCTAATTGAGAGGCTCTGCTCCTCAATTAACTTCGTGCCTCACACTTTCCTCAAGCAGCCGCTTCATCTTTATGAATGCATTTTCTCCTAATCTCCTTATTTACTAGCGAATTAGCCACTCTTTTCCAAGTCTTTGTGTTTCTTTATTCCTAGTTGGGTTGACGATAACAGGTCTACGATTCCTACGACTCCATCGACCCAATGTGCTGATACGAGTACCGATGATATGATGCAGACGCTGGTAATGCTTCCACAGTTTAAACAAACCGCCGTGCCGTTGAGAGAGTCCAAACTGACATGGCAGATCCAAAGCCGAACTCCTAGAGCCATCGTGTTACAACTGCCAGCGGTTTGCCTCGGCATCAAGCATCGGATCTTGATTAATTTTCAGACAACGCATTGATACTACAGCATACCTTGGTCTGGAAGCACCATAGAACACAAGGCAAAGAAATTGTTACCATCGATAAAATTAAATTCAACATGTTTTAACCTATTGAACGCTAAGATGCAGGTTCGCGGTCAAACGGCCACTTGGTGAGAGAAACACGGTTGGCCTTGTTATATCTCTCACTACTATCCACAAACACGGTCGAATAACTCTCCAGCACCGCTGACAGCTGCATTTTCGGACAAACGAGTACGATATCCACATCGCCCAAAGATGAAGAGACGGTCCCTGCCATCAAACATCTCATAACGTGACGGATTAAGCCAGACCAGCCGCCATTTTATCAGAACTGCAAACTCAACGTCTAGCTCAGAATCGCCATACTTTCAAACATGCCTTTACAGTGGGTGATTGCCAAAGTCATCACATTGAGAACAGGCTAATCTCCCCCATAGCCGCGGCCTACGAGTTGCCCCCCTGGTTCGACAGCTACCTCACGAAACGCCACGAAACGCGCCGATACGGCCACCTAAAATTTCATATTGTCCGAAGGTGTCAAGGGCATGGCAGGGCGGGTGGCGAATATGCGGACTGGGTGTATAAATAAGATGGGTTGGCATGGACAAGAGAATAGACGAGGAGGGAGATCTCATCTCAATAATCAAGGAAAAGCCGCAGAGTTACAACTACTGAGACCTTGGAGAGGAAACTGTAGCAACAACTGATTCTATTTCCTGCACTCTATTCTAATATCTAATTTGCATTCCTACATGAGCTCTTACATCAAACTCAGAGGGCGATGAAGTCTAATTAGCAAGAAATGCCTTGACCTTTTGTAGGTCGCCCGCCAGGTGCATAAGGTGCAACACGTCAGCCGAACATGTTATGAAAGACATTCTCTTTGCTGCTTCTTTGATCCCCTCGGGGCTACCGAATGGAGGATCGGGGAACGCAAAGCCTCCATATGGCTTGTCGTGCTTGTCTAGGACGGAAAAGAACTTTTCCTTCGCCTCGAGCCACTCCGTCTCGGTGCCTCCAGCAAACCCACCTGGGAGGTTCATGCTCACGCGGGCATCCAGAGCGCCAAGCCAGACAATGTCAATGTCAGGGACCTCGGTGAGGATTGCGTCCAAGTTGTTGATGCCTAGGCAAGGTGTCAGTATTATGATGATGAAGACGAAAAAAAAAAAGGGGGTGGGGGTGTGTGTTGGTGTTGGTGTTGGTGTTGGTGTTGGTGTTGGTGTTGGTGTTGGTGTCGTACCTTCGAGAGACTCAATCTGGATCATGATGGCCGCCTGATCATTAAGATTTTGATGGATATCGCGGGTCGAGTCAATCGTTTGATCAGTAATGCCAGGGACCAACCGGAATGGAGGAGCCGATCGAGAACCTCTCTGTTTGGAACCAAACTTGGCAGCAGACACGACGTGCTTGGCTTGTTCTACTGTGTCGACCTTGATGATGACGCCGTTAATCCACTGATGTAGTTCTATAGATAGTTACACGTACTTGGGGAATGACGATACTGGCACCAGCATCCAGGGCATATCCAATAGCAGCATGATCATGGCCCGGCACTCGGACAAATGGAATCGTCGCTCCTTGGCTCATAAAGATTGCTTCGTGCACCATGCTTGTCATTGTCTCAACGTTGCAGGAGCTGTGTTCCCAATCAATCCAGACAGCATCAAAGTTCATTGGTGCTAGGAAGCGGGTGATGGGCAGAGAGCTGAGTCCTGCATAGTAGCAGAGCAAGGGCCGAATCTTTTTTTGATGGGCATCTCGAATGGCATCACGAGCCCGGTGAGGTTGGAAGAGGGAGGGAGCGGCATAGGCTTGCATCCCTTGAGACGTACTGGCAGGGATTGTAGAAGGCATTGGGAATTTGTGGATATATGTAGTTGTTAAATAGTTGTGATTGAGAAGTGATGATGTGATGAAGATATTCGACACTGAAGATTTTGGGACATTGGGAGCTTTTTAAAGCAATCATTCAGGTCCAGATTCTATCAGAAACTACGTACAAGCCGGTGGCTTTTGATGACAGAGGGAGTCATCCTACGGTATGAAAATAGTGCTATGTTGGCCTTGACAAAAGTCTAGCTAGTCCTTCTTCTGTGGCCCAATGTTGGTTCACATCGTCGCCCTCTCGCTACTTCTACCCGAAGTAGAATATGAGGCTTGTCAGATCTGACAGATACGCCTTTAAATGGGGCACTGAATACGCTTCATGGAGTCTTAGCTAATAAGAGAATATTCTTGATGTCATTGAACATGGAGGTACTCCGGCGATGCCTGCTGTTCGGAAAAGGGGAATTCGATTACACACATTCTCGCTGGACAAAAGCGAATATTGCCTCATGGGATTCGGCCAGTTCATTCCTATTCTCTGAATTTTTATTAGTTGCTGGTCTCACGTAAGATTTTAATCTGTTGGCCTTGATGATGTTACATTGTTTCGAGTTCTTGACTGAACCGGTAACCGATCGATTGATGAATCAAGATAAATAGGTTTTTTTCCCCCGCAATTAGCTCCCTATTGTCAACTTGCCTTATTCCCAAGCACTTATGGTTCCATGATACCTGTTATTTCGCTTTTGACACTACCTCACCCTGTTCTATTTCAGTATCGTTGAATGGCACTGCACGTGCATTAATTACGACGTCTAATATCGGTATTATCACTTATCGCACCCTACGGCGAATTTCATGTCATCAACACTGGGGCTGTGGACTCGTAGCTCTCTATTTTAATTTTCTCTATACCGGCAAACCCGTTCCGAGCGGTGTGGGCATAAGATTCCTTACGGCGTTAACAGCTCTATCAAGCTTCTGTAATCCCTGTCGAGGCTCGCCATGCGTCCGCAGGTGCACACTAGGGATGAACCTGTTCCGCTGGCCTCGCTGTTGTAGTCCGCATGCAGCTTGATGCGCCGCCAGCTAACTTCATTAATTAGTCAGATTGACTCAACACTGCCTCACTCTTGACAAGCTTAATGACACGATTGCTTGCATATGGAGCCAATAGAGAGACGCATGAGTGATTGTCTAATTCCTTCAACAGGGATAAGGGAGTTAGTTTCACATTTTTTTATCATTGTTGTAGACTACCGGCTACGCAATTTCTTTGCCATTAGACTGATCTAGAATACACAAGATCCTCATCACAAAGTGCAGGACATATGCCCAGATTTGGAAGTTGTACTAAAACTAACAACTAAATCCAGTGATAAGAAGATGCTTCTCGCCACCACCCATGTTCCTAAGACTGGTAAACCGTCCCGTCGTCTGGCAGCTCTCCAGTCAACAGATAGTTATTCACCATCTTCGCCAGCTCTCCTGGTGTGTCGTAAGTTATATGGCCGGTCCAATTCTTGAACACCAGAACAGACTGCGGCTCAATCGAGTTGATGTTGATGGCGTTCTGGACGCTCGTGATGGGGTCCAAGAATGAACTGATGAGTAGCATGGGATGTAATCGCGGGATGTAGTTGATAGGCTGCTGCACATTCGGTACTACGCCCTCTTTCAACAATGGCCAGGAGATGCATTTGGAAAAAAAGGCGAAGCTCTGTGAGTATCCGCGTGTAAGAGGTGAAAGAATTCCCAGTGTCCGCTGGGCAGCTTCAAGCTCGAGATAGTCGCGGGCAGGTTGCCAATCCAGACAGCCGGTAGCAAGTGTCGCCCAGGTGCCCGTAGCATCGGTGTCATTGGTGAAGTAAGGCATGGAAAAGGCAGATGCATCGCCCGTGGATGCAGCCAGAAGATTATCCGCTAGGGAACCCCATCCAGGCTGCCCGGGGCCCAAATCTCTTTGCAAAGCCGTCATCATCTCCTCCAAGCTGACGTCAGATCGACATGCTCCTTCGCCCGTCTGTTTGCACTTTGGTGCCGGAATAGGTGCGGCTTCAAACTTGGCAGCTAGTTGCTTGAAGAAACCCTCGATATCAGTCTGATCATGTAGCGAACAGGACGCATCACGTCGGCACCAGTCGAAGAAATGCCTCAGAGTCATTTCGAAAGCAGAGGATTCTGCTTGCATGATCGCCATCGAATCATGTGTATGATCCACGACGCCATCTATCACAACACGACCGCCATAAGGGACAGCCTTTTCGTTATTCATGACGCCGATAAGCGAACCGAAAGAATTCCCAATCATGTGCAACTCTTCGAACCAAAGGTTGTATCGTATGCTGTCCAAGTCCTTTGCAATAGACGCGGTGTCCATATTGTCAAATTCCCGCCCTGTCATCTTCCTGCAGGCTTCTCCAATCTCCTTCCAATGGTAATACATATCAACGTATTCTCTTTCGTTCTTGACCATGGAGGGCGCTCGTCGGTTCCATAGCGTTGCATCGCATTTGATCGGAATGCTCCGTCCTGTGCCGCGAGGATCCATGCCTATGAGGTCGTACTTCTCCAGGAGTTCATGCACATGGTGCGAAGGGTCCGCGTGGTATTGCTTTAACAGGTTGATTCCAGATCGTCCAGGTCCACTGGGGAGAAATACGGCAGCCTTAGGCTTTTTCATCTTCGACCGAATGCGCATCACGGCGACCTTGGTGTAGATGTTATCATATGGCCTCGCGTAGCTAAGGATATCGTTATGCAGGGCACATTGTATGTTTTCGCCAGGAGGATCGCATGGGCCCCAGTAGACGGGCCGGTTTTGGGCCAGGACCGTCGAGACTGAGATCAGTAGTGAGAAGACAGCTCGAAGATTTGATAGTAGCATAGTCACTTGCGTAGGTAGAGGAGAAATCAATGCAGATCTTCGGTAACTGGTGGGAGTTAAAAGCGGCGTGCCGACATATATCAGTCACTTGTTGTAAGTAGGATGTTGCGAAGTGTCTGAAGAAGAAAATTGATGAATAGTGGAATAAGTCTTCGAGATCTTAGGATATGAAAAGTTCAAAGCCGGGGACTTTCCTAATACAAGGAACCCATGCTATCTATCGAGGGAAAGTATATCGGAAACTCAATCTAGAGTTCATCCACTAATCAAGGTTTGATTCGCCTCGTTAAGGACCTACCCGGTACCTAGACATGGGGAATCTACCATCAATCTGGTGCTGCCAACATGTACTTATAAGTAGATAGATTATCAGTGCGTTTTACGCGTGGCAAACCCATTGTGTATTTTTCTAGTACCTACTATAGGTAGTTAATCCACTTGATATGATTGAGGTTGGGCGTCACATGGCCGTGGAACTATGGACTCTATCTTGCGTATAGCCCACCATACCATGGGTAGGTACACAAGGTGGTTACAAAGCCAGACATGAGATAATAGGTAATTTCTATAGAAATAGGGCTTGGCTTCTCCTTAGTACCAAGGTACCTACCTATGTACTCGATTTTACTCGTGAATGATGAAGCAGGTAGGTACTACTACTAAGCTACCCACTAGTACTGAATTTGGGTTTTTGTTGCTACTATTAGGTAACCTCTGATACAGCATCAAAAGCCATGTTCTCACGAAAAGGCGACGATTTCGCCGAGCCCTTTCAGTTTGCCTTTGTGTCACTCACTTACTGGATATTTAAGGCGTCTCCCCGGTATCTGGTACATGATTTTAGCCCCTTAGCTCCATTGCGAGATGTCGAGATAGTGATGACATCCATTCATTGTATGTGAGTGAGGATAGAGTGCTTATGTCATCAGTCAACAGCACTCTCTTTAGTTTGTCCAAACACCATCACCAATCGATTTCCTCCACAACGCAGCCCAAACGACGTTTGATGACCAGAATCCTCATGGCAGCCCCTCATATACAAATATCGACGCGTAATGAGCGTTTTAGACATCCTCCAGCGTCTTCCGGCTCGTCTTCCACAGATTACTCCTCCGCAATGGCCGTCCATGGCGCGGCCACAGACGCGACGGAGAAACAAACAACGAGCAGATGACGATCTGCGAGAAAAAAATCTCACTGAAGATAGTCCAGAGCCGAAAGAGCCGAGCCGATGACTCTTCGATTGACGAGATTCCATCGAAGAAGCCCAAGTCGAGCGGCGCTGCAGTCCATCGACCATCCAACTTCCCTCCCGCATTCTACAACTTATCCAGGGTCTGGCTCACGTCTCATGCCCTACAAGAACTCGAACGGCGCAACACTCCTCTGCTACGATTAACAACCGATCACAAGAGAGTGTGGTTCTGATATTGCTCGCTTTGCCAGACGGGGTGGTCCGGACCTTCGTCATCTTCGAGGGGTGTGTTTTGTATGGCAATTACAGATGGCCTTGCAAGGACTGTCGAGGAACAGCCGAGCTCGGGCCCTCTTGACTTTTTCGATTGTCGGATGTTTACCGACCCAGACGAGGACGATTAGGGACACAGCAGGCAAATGTTGGACTGGCCGTTCACAATCATGGACATGGCAAAGATGCCGCGGATGGCACCGATGTCTCGGTAGACTTTGCTGCGAGCGTTGCATCAAGTTTCACATCTGTCAGCCGCGAATATCGACTACCTTCTCAGCTTCAGCCTAAGGTGCCACGCAGCACTCCCTCCCCTTTATCTCCCGGTAAGCTAAGAAGCGTGGGCTAGCTTGGCAAAGCTGCGAGACGAAGGGAAAGGAATCTTCTTATAAGGGTCTGTTAAGCTACACGTTACCTAGGAGCTATTTCGGTTTCTCTTCTGAGAGATGATCCTTTTTGGACGGTGACGGCTAGTCAGCTGTCACTCGGACAGAGACGGCCATGTTAGAAGCCATACCGTAGCATTGACATGGGCTTTATGCCTTTGTCTTGGCCAAGAATGCTCGATCCATCGACCTCCGCAACGTTGCTGGGGATTCCATCGCATTTTACGGCCATCCATGTCCCTAACCACCGAAATCTCGTTACTCATGTCCACAGTTTTATACCGTTGGAGTTACTGTCGCAATGACTTTTGCAATCATGATTTCCGTCAATTGCCGTTAGAGGTGATATACATGGACATGAATCAACCGTGCTTTCCGGGGCCGGCTGAGCCTGACGTTCTAAGCTCTCCTATAATAGACGTGATATCCTGCCCAGAATGTGGTTAAATGGTTCCGTAAATGATGCGCAGTATTTAGCTTTGCCTCTTTACACTTGTCGTTATGCTTGTTACTCATCAGAGTAGAGCGAGGGAAGAGTCATTTTACAAAGTTGCGGTAGTTGGATATCTTCTTTTTTTTTTTTTTTTAGCGTGCTGTATCTTCCAAGATGTACAAATATGTTTCCTAGTACAGTCTTTGCGGTTTTTCAACGATTTGAAGCTGAAGAGTCTTTTGGTTCGCAATCACACTTGTTCCTCGCCGGATATCTAGGTTATAGCCTTTCTATTTGTACTCCATCATCAGATCTCAGCCACTCCCACTTAGCAAAGAGGACCACCAGATCTAAAAATCAGCGGTGTTGTATTGTGGATAGGTGTATCCGGTAAGAGTGTATAATTCGGGAACATTATGAGGCGTCCCGTGAATCGGCACAACTTTGCATAACACGAACAGATTAATAGCATATCTAAGTCTTTGAGGTCAAGAAAAGGCAGCTCCCATAACATTCGGGAAATATTGCGCATTGCATAGTCAGACGTACAAATAGTCATGCGGCATACGATCTGCCGCAGCGAAATTAATATACGAGATGGCCAGGTTGTTGTCAAACTTGTAGCCAATGAAACCAGGAGACCAGGCATCTTCCAAAGTGGCGATAACAGGAGAGTTGGCTGTGGGACAAGCAGTTATCCACATGAAGTACATCCGCTCACTCGCATGAACGAATCTAGGGTGCCATATAACGCGTAGCTGAATATGCGCATCTTTGTGAATGAATGGTTTGTTTTCTCTACAGTAAATGTTGGAAGACTACTGTTATGATATAAAAAAAAAAGGGGGGGGGGGGTTGGAGGCACTTAGACAGAGTGTAAGACGCTCTGTGATAATACCGGGTATAACAGTACTCTCGGACTTAACAAGTAACTCTAGGTTTGCCCATGTCCATTTTCTATGTCTTTTACAACTTAATAACAGTGCCATTCCAAAAACCACTATAACCATTTAATTGCGAAGTAACATTTGTTGAAAGTAACATGTGTGTACACGATACAACGAGTATACACATTAAAGTTGTTAAGGTATAATGTAAAAAAATAAGCAACCCACACTTTTCAATCATTGGCTGCTGTTCCTGAATGACTACATAACTAGTAAAAATAGAAACGAGTTATACGTAGCAATTCTTATTGCGGTCCATCATGATAAATGACATCAAAAGTGCCATCATTCTTGTGGGTAACAATGGCAACGTCTTTGCCATCACCTGGTCCTGAGCTGAAGTCAATCACGCCAGCCTTCTTGGAAACAGACGGGAAGTCAACAATCTCTCCAGTCTCAACATTGCTCTGCCTAATGTAGAATTTCATGCTTGGAGTCAAAGAAACCGACATATTGCTAACGGCTAGTGCCTGTGTAATATTGCGATAGTCATTGTCAGCACACTGATAACGCGCGATAGAGCGAGTGCGGAGAACTCACCGAGGCAACTGGGGAGACCACCCCATAACCGTTCATCTTGCCTAGACCGACGAGATGTCTGTGATTTGGGTTGGGGAAGTCATTCCCAGTCTCGATGTTGTATGCAGCAACTTCGGCCGAGCTGGGGATAGGGATCAAGTCTGGCACGCCCCTGTCTACGATCATCTCAAAGGTGCCTTATAAAAAAACGTTAGCCTATTACATTGGATAAAACGTGTGATAGGGTCAACATACCTCCCGGCATAGACTCTCCATCCTTCTCATATCCAAGTGGAGCTGGTTGGTTGACTCCTCCATCAACAGTCACACCAACAGATGGCTTCTTTGGAACTGTTCCGCACCCTATTTAACTTTAGCGTTCAGGACTTTGTGGATAATAGCTGCTTCAACGATGTTGTTTTTTCTTTTCCTCTTTCTTTGGGTAGTATGTCACTCTTTGAGGAAACCTACAGGCAAATATTTCGCTCGTCGTCGTAATATCATATCTGCCCCCATTTCGTACAAAAGTCGAGATCCATGTATTAGTGAACACCTCAGGAGTGGTGAGGGATCCGGTAACCTTGGGGGGATCCACAAAGAAGGCATAGTGGCCATCACTTCCATGCTTGTTCTGGAAAGAAATTGTGTATCCGATGGACATTATGGCGTGTGGACGAGCGGCGCGGTGTGTAAAACTGTAAAGTGGGGTTAATCGTGATACAATACATTTGCATTTTCCACTTCACTGGAGAAGACTTTACATTTATTATAACAATCACAGATAAGTGACATAACTGGTGATGGGCTATCCCAAGTCTTTGAAGCCACGGGGACGGCCTGTTGGATTACACATATCAACGTCAGTCTTGTGACACTTTTAGTTTCAGTGCCGTAAACAGTACCGGAGATATTAAAGTTTATTCCCCGCTGCCTTTCTTCTAGAAGCGGGGAAATCGGCGCATGTCCCACACTTAGCCGTTGGAACGATGATGCTGACTACAGCTCGAGAGACCCTTGGCGAGAATTATGAGTGGTTATACCATAACGTATGTAAATTCAAGAGCGCTGGTCAATTGCGCATGTGGTGTCAAGATATTGAACATTGAGAGGGAGCAGCTGAAGACCGGTTGCAAGTTCAATAAGAGTCGATATTGCCAAAATATCACCGGCCAGAGAGCCGGTCATTGGTAATTAGAATGTCTCGCTAGTATTCCCCGCGGAGAACCTCTTGGAGTGAGGGTTTCTCCGAGGAAGATAGCTAATGCAGTGACATTCACATCGACTTTTTAGTGACTACATCGCTAATTAGGTTCAGTGCATTAAACTCGACGCCTATGTAATTGCGACTACGGAAACGGTGGGTTGCGGGTATCTGCATCTCGATTGCGGTGTTGGAGTCTCCCGGACTGTATCAATGTGTAAGATTCGTATCTTTACGCTGCGAGCCTGTGCATGCATACTTAAAGGTGAATGTGAAATTGGAGTCGATAACAAAAATTCGGGAAATGCGCAAGGACTATCTAATTTAAAGTCTTCCAATGCCATTTCTGTAATACTTTCCGTCAAACACAACGTGTTGGACACCTTCATAAACATCTTTCACTTCCTGCTCCAATGTGCTACTCATAGAAACCACGGCAAGAACGCGTCCGCCAGAAGTAACAAGGTTTTCTCCCACCACTCGAGTCCCGGAGTGGAACATCACTCCTATTACAGCTACTTAACGTTAAACGTGACATAGAATCTTAGATCACTTACCTTTGTTCCAGGTATTGATGTTGATTAGTTTGCCAATCTCATACGACTCGGGATATCCCTTGGAAGCCAGCACGACGGAGACGGCTGATTCTTCCAAAAAGCCTAGATGGACTTCGCTTAACTTCTTTTCTGTACATGCGACAATCACTTCTGCCATATCTGATGCAGAATCCATCTTTGGAAGCAAAGTTTGGGCCTCAGGGTCTCCAAATCTTGTATTGTACTCGATGAGCTTTGGCCCGCTGTCTGTCATCATTCAGCCGATGCAAATGAATCTAGCGAAAGGGCACCCTGCGAAGTGGTCAGTGATTCTGATATATTACTGAGCATTATATAAAGAGACAAAATAAAACCTTCTGCCCTCATCCCATCAAGAGTAGGTTGAAGTATCGTTTTCTGGACTTCTTTAAGCTGCAGGGGGGTGATTAGATCAGTTGGCGCATAAACGCCCATCCCACCGGTATTGAGCCCGACGTTGCCGTCTTGAATTCTTTGAGCATCTTGGCCGACTGGAAACATTCTAAGTACCTCTCCATCCATGATGGAGTTAATGCTGATTTCGTGGCCAGTCAATAGTTCTTCAACAACTATCTCATCTCTAGCTTGACCAAAGACCTTATCGATCATGATGCTTTTGATAGCAACGGTGGCTTCTAATGGCGATGTGGGCATAATGACTCCTTTGCCCGCTGCGAGGCCCGATGCCTTGATAACCAATGGCCCTATCACCTCCTTCTGCACATAGTCGATGGCTTCAGTCGCCTTTGTAAAACTTCGATATTGTGCTGTGGGAATACCATGTAGAGTCATGAAACTCTTGGCCCACACCTTGGAGCCTTCAAGGCGGGCAGCTGATTTTGAAGGACAGAATGTTGAGATTCCGGCTTCTCGGAACCACTCTTCGATGCCAGCCACAATTGGTATCTCTGAGCAGGGAATGGCAAGGTTTATCTTCGCTGTTTTTGAAAATTCAATAGGAGCCTCAAAGTCTAAAAGTTGGATGGTTGGTTCGCAATTGACAACCTTCGAACCTTCTTGCTTTGTACCGCCATTGCCAGGGGTGCAAAAGACTTTCTCGACGAGAAGAGATTTGCTCAAAGCCCATGCAAAAGCATGCTCCCGACCCCCTGACCCGATGATTAGGATACGAAGGAGAGTCTTATCCATGAAGATAGCGATCTATATGTATAGTTGGGAAGTGGGCAGTGAAAGAAAAGTTTGTATAGAAGGTGTCTGTCAAATTTGAACAAGCTGATGAACCCGACACTTTATAAAAGTCCAAACTCACAGAAACCCATCAGATGATCGAGCACAAGGACTATAAAACTCAACATTCTCACGTGATTAACAAGATGCATGATTCCGGTACCTGTAACTAAAGGGCAAGCCACCTGTGCACCTGTCGGATGTTACAAGAGAAGCGCGTCAGGTCCCTGTTGAATACAATCATGGCTAACTCTCGCTATTCAAAACTACTGTCATACATTGTGTATGAAGATGTCCATATCGTGGCACCTGTGATGTCATCTATATCGCCCGATATCATAACAAGCATGTTATACCCGGGCCAGTGCATCCGTGATCAAGTGTTTGTTGTACTCATACACAGTAAACTTACGGGTACATGCATCATATTACACGAGAGCCACATGAAATTTATTATTCACATATATTCATTAGTGCTGAATAATGATTTCGGATTATAAACAACCTGTTGATGATAAATACTCGAAAAATCTTATAAGCCCAGAAATCTGTCGCTCCTATGTTATTGTACGCTTACTGCCTTCACTCCAATATTGCACATATTATTTTTAATTTGGGATTTCATGGTTCTTGGTTTCGTTTCGCGACGAAATGGAAAAACTCACTAGAAACTACATTGATGCAGCATACCGACGTCTTTCTAGCCATGTAATCCGTACCCTTCTCATCAAATCAAGCTTCCAACTCAACTAATGTTCACCAAGAGATCATCCTAGGGTCGAAATTTATCTGAAAATGGAGGTATATCAACATAGGAAAACATTCAAGTATCGTGGGGCGTTGAATAAGTTGTTACAACTAAGTGACTCTCAGCTGCGTCAAGGATTCATAACGTATAGTACTGGTTCGTGGAAAATTCTAGTTTCCCTTGTAGTGACTAGCTGCGAGTGTTCCCCCAAATCGTACAACTACTGATAGACTACGAAGGAAACCATGCCATTGCACTGGCCGCGGCTTCTCAGCTGCTGGGTCATCATCGTGGTTTCTTCATTCCAGTCCAGGTATTCATGTCTGCTGAAACTCTGAAAGACAAAATTGACATGGTCCGGCAATTAGGAGCTTCTCTTCATCTAGTCCACGGTGGAGGTCTTGATCAGTGCCGTGGAGAAGCTACACAGCTTGCCTGTGAAACGCACACGCAAATCGTTGCGTCGTGCGATGACCTTGATATTACAGCCGGACATGCTACTGTTGCCACTGAGATTTCTCAGCAAGCAGTAGAGTCATGTGGACAACCATTAGATGCAATCGTCGTCCCTGTTGGGGGAGGCAGCCTATTAGCAGGGGTGACAACCTGGTTCAACGATTCTACGACACAGGTCTGGGCAGCGGAGCCAATGAACGGAGGCTCAAATCTGGAACAAAGTTTGCGTTGTGGTAGGCTTTTAAAGTGTGACGGAATGCCGACGATCGCAGACGGTCAACGCTTAACAATTGTGGAGAAGACTTGGGGCATTTTCTGTCATGAATCTTCCCTGGCTCGCTGCATCTCTGTCACCGAATCTTCGATTAAAAAGGCAATGAGACTCTATGCTAACTACTTCGAAGACTTAATCGAAACTAGTAGCGCTGTCGCCATTGCAGCAGCTATGTCGGGGTTAGCAACAGGTCGTTTTCTAAGGAGAGAAGCAGCCGTTCTGAGGATCGGGGTCATTTTGACGGGAAGGAATATTACCCATAGGCGATTTCGGCAATTAACCGAATCAGATGCCTAGAGGTAATAGAAATGATTACAGAGTACGACATACGCATACAGAGAAGTGCTGCATTTTATTGGTGACACGCGAGGGACATCGCATGGTGAAAACAGCCGTTTCGACTCCCGAACATTTTTGTGTCACATACTCCGCAGCTACATTAGAATTGCAACTGGAAATCTGCAGCCGATAGTTACGATATCTGGCGTACCTGTATTCTTGTCGCGTAATGGTGCACGGTCACATATAACATCATGTTTCCGTGGCATGATACACAAATTTGATGTTTTCCCTCGTACTGTCACAAAGTCCATGCCGAATGATTCTATCTCGTATAAACAATTTCAGCTTTGCCAAACTTTCACTCTTTTCATTTTGATGAGTTTTGATAAAGCTTGGTTTATTAAAAGGACAGACATACCTGCCCTGTATAAATTGATGTAAAGATTGTCTGGAATACTTTTATTAACCTACACCACAACCAGTATGCCGGAAGCCTTTCGGGTTCTTCTCATCGGGAAAGGTGGGAGAGAGCACGCGTTAGCTTGGCGCTTAAGCCAGTCGCCCAGAGTCGATGCCATCTTTGTCATTCCTGGTAATGCGGCAACGGAGAACCTCCCCAAAACATCTAACGCGAGCATATGGACGGACAACCAAGGATTCTCCCCTCTACTTCAATTTATCCGAAAAAAAGGATATAAATTTCGTTATTCCTTCCCAGGCGCAGCATCTAGTAGCTGATATTGTGGGTTATTGTACCAAAGGTACGGGTAGGCTGGTGTCCAACTTGGGGCCAAACGATCTTTGACTGAAACATTGATTCCGTAGCCAAGATCAAATGTTTTGGACCAACATAGAAAGCGGCCAGACTGGAATCATCAAAAGCATTCTGCAAAAACTTCATGATCCGTCATGCAATTAAGACTCCGAAGTTCTCCCAGTTCACTGATTTGATTGATGCCGCCGCCTTCATAAAGAATTAAATTACTGTCTACAGCTTAAAACTTATCATTAAAGCATCTGGGATTACTAATGGGAAGGGAGTGTTTATTATAAACACTTTAGATGAGGCCGCTCTTTGTCTAGACAGGTTAAGAAATGGTGAATTTGACCCCATATCTGACCGCAACCCAGTTTTGGTTGAAGAATATCTCAAGGGACTGGAGTTTAGCGTTGTGGCCATCGTCGACGGAAAGACCTGCAAGGCATTCCCACCTTTATGTGACTACAAACAACTGTTTGATGAAGAAAACGGGCTAAACACTGGTGGCATGGGCTGCATATGCCCACTACCTGACTATGAAGGGCCTGATGTTGGTGAAATTGTGAGCAAATTCTTCACCCCTGCTTTGGAAGGTATGGCCCTTGAAGGTATGTGATGTTAGGCAAAACAAAAAAAAAAGGTCGGGATATAATACCAACTTAGATTGTCCAATATCGGTGATCCTTTGCATCGATTTTATTCAGACGACTGACGCTTTATACACTATTGAGTACGACACTCGATTTGATGATACCGAGATCCAGACATTACCCCCCTACTTCAGGAAGAGACTGATCTGGCCGAGTTGCTCTTCTCGACTACGAAGAGCCTTTTGCACACCATGAGTATACGCCTGTACGATCTCACGAGCGTAGCAGTGGTAGTTGTTACAGAAGGGTACCTAGCTACTAACGTTACGGAGCCCCTCCATCTCCCGGAGATCACATTCCACCAACCCATCCCAGGTAAGACTGAATCGAGCGTCTTTATCTTCAATTTCTTGCCTAATACTGACATTTATAGATGTAAATGTGTTTCATTCAAGCACTATATCAAGGAATGGCAAGTTAGCAGCCTGTGGTGGCAGGGTCTTGACAATTGTGGCAACTGATCCTTCCGGACCTACGGCTACGAGGAGAGTATACAAGGCCATCGAAAAGATTGAATTTAATGGAAAGGATTTTAGAAATGACATTGGAGCACTTGACTTGTGTTTAGATCGGGAAACTTAGAATTATGATCGTGGGATGGGCCGCGGTGTGCATGCATATTATGCCTACATCTTAATATACGGTCGATCAAAAATTGTGAAAATAAAATGCGCAAATTACAGGCGTCTAATGCGGCTCACGGCTAATATTGGTAATAACTGACATCGTGTCTTAGCTGATATTTTTTTGTTTCTTTTTTAAATTTGCGTGGTATTTCACCAGCAAGCGTTGACTCGTAGGGCTATGAGCGGGTGCTCGCAGCTGGCCATTAAATGGTACTTTCTCTACCTACTAGGGCGGGAAAAGGATCATCGTGGCTCAACTCACCAGCACTGAAACATCATGTCCTACTACCTCTCTATGACTTTTCTCCTAGGTAGCTAATAGGAACCCACACAGGGCTGTTTATGCAAGAATCTCAACCAGCAAGAAATACTTCCTTGGTTGGGAAAGGCCATAACACGAAGCAAATTGACCTCCAATATCAATGTACCACCATGTGCCCTTCCTTTCCTATGAGCGTCCAATGCAGCCGAGAGCAGTAAAATTGCTGCTTTTGTTGTCGGAGAGTTGGCACTGCGTGAACAGCTGCACACATATGCCGCTGCACGGTATTCTTCGGTGGGGTTCAACCAACAAAGTGAAAGCACAGACATTCCTTGAAGGGAGTGAATTCTCTTCCTGCTCATCTCACCTCTCCCTCACACTTTTCTGTCACATCTCTCCTGATTCCCGCCATGGATCATAATAGCTCCAACCTTCGAATCCTTTTGATCGGATCGGGGGGCAGAGAACATGCTCTTGCGTGGAAACTGTCGCAAGCGTCATCGGTTGAGCATGTCTTCGTATTTCCTGGAAACGGAGGCACCGTGCAAGCTGAAAAAATTTCCAACGTCATCAGCGAAGAAGGGATTGCCGAGAGGGATTACCCAGCTTTGGTCACCCTGGCACAGAAGCTCACCATAGGCCTAGTTGTTATAGGGCCTGACAGCGCCGTCGTTGATGGCATCGAAGGATATTTTCGCGAGAGTATGCCTGCAGCCTGAAGACGGTTACTTGAAGATGGCTCACACAGTTTCTCAGGTGGTATCCCATGCTTTGCTCCCACAAAAGAATCGGCAGTGCTCGAAGGCTCCAAGACGTATGCCAAAGATTTCATGCGTAAGTATAAAATACCAACCGCTGCCTACCGGAACTTCGACTTGAGTGTCGCCGAGAACCTCGAGTCCGCCAAAGAGTACATAAGAACCGTCGATCATAAAGTCGTCATCAAGGCCAGCGGGCTAGCTGTGGGCAAGAGCGTTGTGCTTCCACAATCAACAGACGAAGCGTGTGTGGAGCTAGATTCCTTTGCGAAAGGCAG
Source organism: Trichoderma sp. TW21990_1 (assembly GCA_010015515.1). Lineage (NCBI taxonomy): Eukaryota > Fungi > Ascomycota > Sordariomycetes > Hypocreales > Hypocreaceae > Trichoderma > Trichoderma sp. TW21990_1. The sequence goes on from ML974124.1 coordinate 341,391, forward strand.
ATTTGGTGATTCTGGACTGTCTATCGTTGTTGAAGAGTACCTCGAGGGCGACGAAATCAGTGTCTTGACGTTCAGCGACGGCAATATTTTTAAATCGCTGCCTGCAGGCCAAGACCATAAAAGAATCTGGAATGGTAATTTGGGTCTCAACACTGGTGGAATGGGTGTCTACGCCCCAACGCCATTTGTCACTGCCGAGATGCTGTCCGAAATCGAAGAGACGATTCTGAAGCCTACCTTTCGCGGTTTACAGGCTGAAGGTGGGTAGTGCTAGTGCTCTATGTTGATCTGGTCAACGCTATCCAGATCCAATATTAAAAGTCTTCTTCCGTATAGCTTACTTTTTTTCTAACAGGCCGTACCTTTCGAGGCCTACTTGGTTCGGTGTCTCAAGGCAGACACGCCGAGATGTTGGCGCGGGGTTGAGGGGGCAGTACATAATCGTATTTCCACTCAATCCTTCAGAATTCCCATCTACTCACGAGGCACAGAAAATTCATGAAAATGGACTACCCCAGAACGTATTTCATTCTGCCTACAACTGTTTACAAACCGGATGACTACATTCAATTAGGCCAGGTTATCACCGATCCGAGAAAGCCCTTTGAACGACTTGCGAAGCCTCTCCCGCTCGAAGGCCCTCTGAAACCTCGTATCGCGCTAGCCGTCAAATGGACTGCCACCAGCGTTAAGACAAACGAATCCTCGGTTGGAATTTTCGCTCAAGTTGCCAACACAGTGGCTGCTGAAGCACCAGGCAGTCAATCCCGCCGCGAGGCCCTAACTTGGGAGGCGGCCCTGCTGGAGACGCAATTTTTCGAAATCAGTGAGGATCCCACGTATGTCGAGCGGACAGCCAAGGTCCTGGAAGTGGAGCAATGGCTCAAGAAGCATCGGCGCTTTGGAAAAACAGTCTATATGATCACAGGGCTGAAGATTGCTAAGAATCCGGACAAGGTCTCATATGCTAGTACTGACGCTTCCAATCTCGCTGTCAATCTCAGGACGACACTCGATCCCATAGGCATCATTCAATCCGGCGTCTCGGCTAGCAATCTGAAATCAGATGCGACAGCCTACGAAGCGACATCCGAGGCGGCCTTCATATTTGCGTACCGCCTACGGAAGCTCAGGGTTACATGGCGCAATAAACTCCAACTATGCGACTACAGGGCGGGCGGTGATATATATGAGGCCAGACATGGCGGACCTGATGCTGGAGCGAGTGGGGATGATGAAGATGATGATGCCGCGTTTGAGATTGAGTCTGTCTCGTACGAGCGGGGCGATTTTGGATCCTCGCTGCCTGCAAAAGACAAGAAACTCCAGGCGGTTGATGAGGAGGATAATAAACCTTGTTTGGTTATTCAGGTTGCGGCCAAGAATATTCCTATATGATATGGGACCAAATGACAAGAAGAGTGTTACATCAATCTAGGACAATTGCAGGTACAATGTCATTGCCAGTAAATGGAGAATTTAGGATTCATATAGCATTTATTAGCCTAGCTGCTACGGTCATATTGACCCTCTGCCCATGAGTATAATAAATACAACCTCTATACTGTTTACTAATACACAATAACCTACGAGCAAAACAGCTTGAGACTATATATTTGCTGAGTAAAGGGCCTCGGAGAGTTTCCTTGAGAAAAATTGGATTGGCGTCTGGTGATCGATGTTTAGGACAGGTGTATTACCCCGTTCAAGGTGTCTGTGTGGTCGAAAGTAGAAGTAATCATCCCTCCCCCTCGCAGGTTCTAGAAAATTGTATTTCGCCTGAGAAGATCGCCTACTCATCTTCAAAAGGATAGCGCGTACAGCTTTGGGAGTCTTGAACCTTCCCGTGCTTTCCTTCCTAAGCAAGACCCGAGAATCCAGTGACTCATTCGCGTCGTAGAACTGATAGATGATAGCCACCAGGGCCGCCGCAATCGGCGTGGCAAACGATGTTCCAGACATGACGGCCCTTAAATCACATCCATCTTCCGAGTGTACATGTCCGTCCCTGGAGCTATGACAGAATATGTCAAGTCCAACAGACTCAGCTCGCTGCCGTAGGCTCACCGGCCAGGTTGACACTATACCAGAGCCCAAGGTGAAGTAGCTGTATTGGGAATCGCCACCGTCGGTGGGAGGGCTAAAATCTGTCGCAAATCCAGACGTATTAGTGGCGAAGATCTTAAATACGCCGTCTTCGTTTGCCGGGTATGGGATGTGTCTGCGATTGCCAGAGTTGCCAGCAGCTGCTAAGAGGATGACATTGCGCTTTAATGCCTCGTCGATGGCATCGCGAATATCGTATGACATCTCCTCGCTGCCGAAGGACATGGAGATTATATCGGTTTGCCAGGTGCTGATGGCATGTTGGATTGCCTGGGTACCCAAAGAATTATGAGAATGTAAACTTGGTTCTGAGCCCGTTGGAAATCTCACCAGACTAATCTTTTTGCCAACTTCATGGTCATCCTGTATCGATTTTCGGGTCTTGCCAATCCTCGCAACAGATAGCTCGATATCCGGGGCGATTTGAAGCAGGATACCTGCAATAAAGGTGCCGTGCCCGTCCTCGTCGATAGGGTCGTGCTTATCGCGCACCGATTTTGACTCGACAAAATCGCAAAACAGCGGCTCCTCAACATTCTCGTCTTCACTTGTCCAATGCCTCGACCGGATATAGGGGTGGGACGCATCAATGCCGGTATCGATTACGGTAACGCGGACTCGCTGTTGTGTACCTGGATCTACGGCGTCCGGAAGGATCTGTTGTCGAAACGACTTGAAGTCGTTGAGCCATTTTCTCCAATCGGATATTATTCTGCTCACATATTCAGCCAATGATTACCATGTTTTTCCTTTTTCAGAGAAAAGAAGATAATGGCTCCTACCCTTCATCTCTGTCGTGGTTTCTTGCGTCGAATAGCATCGCCGTAGGACTGACGATCCCGCCGCGTCGCTGCTCAGAAGGGATAACTTCAGCTACTATGTTGGACTTGTTAGTAAATTTCTATCGGTAAGAAAACGATGGCCCAGCTATACAGTCAATTAAATTTCCTGGAGCCGACTGGTCTACCCATCTTACACCACTTTTCCTGCCAACAGTCAGCGAAAAAAAGCAGCAAAATTTAGGCCATAGTTTCTGTCGACACTACGCACCGTCCGCTACTTTTTTGACCTTCCTTCTCCCTGTCCAAGGGTATTTCGGTGGGTCTAGCATCTGCCTGATGCCACCTCTGAGCTTGGTCGGTTTGGAACAGAGGCAAGTGGTCGTCTTTTTCGCGGGGCGCATTACTACTATCATCGTGCGGTCGGTGGTTAGACGGCATGGATAATGGTAGACTGCATTTTTCCGCCGTTGCTCTGTCCAGATTGTTCAGATCCAGCTGCTCTTGAAAATTCCTGATCAATTCTTCTTCGAGCGGCTGAACAACGCTTTTAAACAGGACGGACCGCAGCTCTTGAACGTCATTCTCATTCATAACAAACGTGGCTGGTGATAAACAGGCCTTGATGGCATTGCGGTAAGCAAGTGAGATGATTTGATGCTCCTGCTTTTTGTAGACTTCCCAAGCGCTCCAGTAGAAATCGTTTAGATCCGTAATATCTCGATCATCTTTTAGAAAGAACTGCAGTCTCTTCCCAAGGTGAATCTCTAAAAGGACGATGCCGAGCTCCAGAATCACTGGATGTCTGTGAAATCTAACTGGAATATCGGTCATACGCTCGCGGTCTTGGAGCCTTGATGTCCTGAGTAATGGTTGAAGAGAGATATGGGTATTGTATTTGAAGAAAATGATGTTTTCCCGATTCCAACGCCATCTTACAGAAGGCAAATTATATAGGTAAAGTAAACTATATGCAAGAATGACGGCAAGTGTCCATTTAGACGGCTCAGTCCATGGTTTATCTTCGAAAGACAATAGTCTCTTAAGGTCAATTTGTTCATGCGCAACTCCCGAATCAAATGTGCATTTGTCAGGAGTGAGACTAGACGGATATAGATTGCCATCACGGAGGTCAATGTCCAATCGCAGGAAGTCTGGCCTAGTATGTGCTGCCAAGTAACTGCAAACACATGGGCTGCATTCTGTGTCGCCTGCTGGGATCCCACTGTTATAAGGATTGGCCTTTCTTCTGTAGCGTTATATTAGAATGACTCTCGGCTTGCATGAATAACTTCCAAACCTACTGGCGTTTCGATTGGTCATGAATCAGCAACTCATGCCATTCCTGAAATGATTCGTCTCTCGAGGCCAAGACACACAAACACTCTGGTCTAGGCCTCGATTTCCCATTTTTATACGTGCCCATCAATAACATGAGGTCACGCTCGGACTCGACATGGCACCTACAAAGCACCGCATCAAGCGCCCGGCCAATGAAGTTATACGTCTCTTCCTCCGGCTCTCGTGGCGCCATGGGAGAGTTGGCTCTTTCCACCTCATCTATGTCGTCTCCATATGACTGCAGATCATCGGTGAGGCTCTCCAGTTTGCTTCGTAGTTTATCCCAGGAAGCTGGATCTTCCAGAGTCCGACCGTCGAACAAGTGCCTCATATTATGTTTCCAGCTGTCGGATCTCGAAGCGATCCTCTGGACCGCATGGAGTCGAGGGTACTTGGAAACCTGGATCGCCTGTTAGCAGTGCTCGCTGGAATCTGTTATGGCGCTCGATTGTTGCAGCACGTACATTGAGCCCAGACACTTCGACGACCCGTGTGCTGAAAATATCTTCAAGGCAATCGGCCAACTGGCTTAGCTGGGGGCCGAACCACTGTGTTTCACCATCATCTTCTATTTCCTTGAGGTAGGCCACCAGGAGACCAGCCGAAGTTCGGATATTGACCAAATAGTCATATCGCATGTCCTGCTTGCTGATCTCGCCGGCCAGCTTCTCGCTCAACTTGGCCACTAGCGGGAGGACGGCTATTATCAGTTTCAAGTTGTCGCCTGTCTCCGCGCCACCCGCTGTGGCTGTACTGAATCGATTTCCCATCCAGGCAATTGAAGTCGAATAGTGGAAACTAGCGGCGGCTGATTCCGAGAGAATTGGATTTGTTCTGCGGAGTTGACCATTTTGAAGAAGCGGGGAAAGTCAGCTGCAGAGCCCATCCAACAACTACGGAGGTATTTTGGATGTAACTATAGGCTGCATCGGAATTTATTTCTTGCGAGATATTACACACTCGTGAGGAGCATTTCATTCTTATGGCGAAACCCCTTCTCCAATCCGTAGTCATGTTTAGTTCATTTCACTCATAAGCCTGATGCCTGCTAATTGCGTTCTTGGGTAAAAGGAAAATTACTGTATTGACAGCTGCCATCCAGACAGATCAAAGCCAACGGCTTAATTAAGGCTACATTATTTCCCTCCAGGAGTATCTACGGCAGGCTTAACTTAGTGTAGGTAATTAATTGCGTACCTATGCTAGGCTTCAATCTTTGACTCTGTACAGTACTATCGGAACGCCGCCTCTAGGGAAAGCCCTGTCAAAGGAAATCTGTATTAAAGAAAGCTGATTAAAGTAAAGCTGCATCAAACGAAAACCGTACCAGAGTCACCAGCTTCCATTTTTTGGCTCCACATCATCAGAAAGCCGCTTCGAAGCCGTCCATTAGAAAGAATGCTCTTCTAAACAGCCCGCCCTTTCTGTGTACACATTTCGAATACTCTGGCTATCTATCGTCATGATGGCCAATTCACCCAGCATTGGCGAATGCTCAAAGAGATGCCTCGATCTTTTCTCCGAGAGTATCGACGCAGCCCGGCATTTAGGCCGCAACAATACTCTCCGAGAAATAGACGAGCTCCAAGACGAGTTCGTGCGCTTCAAACTATGGGCCTTCAACATCGGTGTGTTCGCAGACATTCACGCTTCGTTGGATTTTAGAATTAGAGAAATCGCCGATGTCAAAGAGTCATTTCTAGCACAGCTTGATACAATCGAGCGGAGACTTCGACAGCGTATGTCATCTACATATCGTTGATTATATACGTTTAGGGCTAACAGTTTGTATTTGTACTTTTACAGTTCGGGATGATATCACCTCAAGAGGCCAACGAGAAGAAAATGCTGCTAGCGACAGCCATAATGCTCTCGAATCAACTGGCTCTATGATGGAACGGGACTCAGCACAATCTTACTTCCAAACATGGGATTCGACCAAGCTTCTCCAAGCAATCCACAAGAGTATCGGGTGGCTGCATAGACTCTCCAACTTGGTCAGAAAAGCCAGTTTTCAGAATCAGAATAAACGAGCCAAGGAATTCCACTTACATGATTCCGATGGCAATGATTCAGAAGAATTAACCGAAGCAATGGCAGCTGGACTGAGAAATGTTTTTAAGCATTTTGTTAAACAGAATACTGAAGGGCTTGACGATTACCTAGTGGTCCGACTGGTTGAGACGATGGTTATACGCCACAAGAGAATTCTGTACAGGAGATCACGCCAAGAGAGGTGGGCCATGTCACAAGTCCAGTATACAGCCAACCGAGCGGATACAGCACAAGAAGAACCGCGACAGCAGCCACTAACCGAGATCAAACAACAGTCAAGCCTCTGGAGAAGAGACATCAAGCCATCCCTCGAGGGAAAATTCACACAGATACGCAACACGGCGACCACAGTGGATGTGGTCTCATATCGCAAGACTACGCCATCTCGAGTTTCTAGAGCGAGCTCTGCTCCCTTGAAGAAACGGGATCAGATGAACATCCCTCCTCCTCCCAGTACTGAGAATAAGGAGTTTGTGTGCCCTTATTGCTGTTTAATTCTTCAGACCAGAGAAATGTCTAACAATGCAACATGGGCGTAAGTATTATGACAGCATGAGCGTCGGATTGGTTATTACTCTGATGATATTAGTACTTGTATGTAACTTTGAGAATAGGAAACATGTCAAGCAAGATCTCGATGCATACATTTGTGTCTTCGAGCAATGCGACAACCCCCATGAGATTTACTCATCGGGCAAACAATGGCTATCGCATATGAGCACTCAGCATCGAACGAGATGGCAGTGTCATGCAACAGACCATGAGCCACTGGTATATGACAGACCCGAGCAATTCGAAGACCATATGAAGACAAATCATGCCGGTAGGTTCCCAGAGGACCAGCTCCCCCTCATCGTCGAATTCAGCGCGCAGCCAATCACCCCTACTCTCGAACACTGCCCATTTTGTTCGGAACCAGCAGAAGACCTTGAAGAGCATGTCGGTCAGCACCTGCGAGAGTTTGCCTTGCGTTCATTACCATGGCCAGATTATGCAGGGGGGGGATCCCAACACAGCAGTCAATGTCGGAGCGACAGCATGAGTTCCCGGGGAAGTCAAGGCACAGTAAATGAAAACCTGGAATGGCTACCACTCCCTATTTTCGATGGTGATGACGACGACGACGTCAATAACGACAACGAATATGACGTGGTCGAAATTGGAAAAAAGCCTAATAATCGGTTAGGCTTATATGGACACCTTCGTGGGATCGCTGATCAACATGAACCGTTTATCCTCGAATCTCTAAATGACGAAACCATCCGGGCTTTCGCCTTTAATAAATACAACGTGGGCGATGTGGAAGATTTGGCGCAGCGCTTATCTGGAGATATGGCCGGGTACAAGAGTTACAGAATGGGCTGGATTTGTGCCACCACAATAGAATATGTTGCTGCCCAAACTATGCTGGACGAAGAGTACGAAAGTGCAGAGACAGATCCCAGAGACGACAACATTGAGTATACACTAGGTCGAATGTGTGGGCACAACGTTGTCATTGCTTGCGTGGCTTCAGGAGAATACGGCAGAGCCTCTACAACACATGTGGTGCCAAATATGGTGCGTAGCTTCCCTTACCTTCGAATCGGATTCTTGGTTGGTGTTGGCGGAGGTGCCCCGAGTCGATGGCACGATGTTCGCTTGGGAGATGTCGTGGTCTCTTCAGGCAGCGACAACGGAGCCCTACTCCAATATTACTTGAGAAAAGACAGAACCTTGCAACAAGTAGGGTTCCTAAACAGACCACCCGCCTTTCTACGGACAGCGATAGTCAGTCAAAAGGCACAATACGAGGATCAGGGCCATCAACTCGAAAAAACCATCAGTAATGTTCTGTTATCATATCCAAGCGTGCGGAGGATGTATCGACGCCCCGATCTGATCAGCGACAGACTGTATCGAAGCAACGTCCGCCACAAAGGAACTGAACCGTCAGATTGTGCAGAATGTGGTAAAGATGTGATTCCACGACCCAAGAGGACGACAGACGAGGATGACCCAACTATTCATTACGGCCTCATTGCTGCATCAACCCAGCTAATGGATGATGCCGTCCTTCGGGATAAACTCGCAGCAGAAAAGGATATTTTGTGTTTTGAGATGGGCGCGGTCGGGCTGAACGATAACTTCCCGTGTGTTGTTATCCGCGGTATTTGCGACTATTCAGACTCCCATAGGAGTAACTTGTGGCAGGGCTATGCTGCACTGACGGCTGCTGCATACGCTAAAGATCTTGTTCGCAGAATTTCTCCAAATCAACTTGAAGCGCAGGTGCGCATTAAGGATATTTTGCGTCCGTTTGCTGAACAGGACGGCGTGAGTACATATTAGTGGGAGGTTCTGACCGTAGCAGGTCAATTTTCGGAAGTGACCGTTGGGTACGGTAGGTATTGAAGGAAGCCTTCAAGGCAGGGAGATGCGCCGCAAGGATAGAATGCCTTAATGAAAGGGCCATTCCTTCTCCTCGCAGCGATGTGAATTGGCCTTAAGCCTTCATTGTCGACGTGCGCCAGTTAATGTGCTGCTCTGAAATTATAACTACGGAGGAGGGGCGTTATCATAATATCGACTTCGTCGCTGCTCGTGACACCGGCAAGTTCGTGCAGCGCTGTGTCACCATCATTATGGTAGATGAGGGCATTGGCACCTGCATGGAGGAGTATAATAGCACATGAACCATTGCTTTGGCTCTTTTAAACATGGCGGCAGTAAGAGCTGTGTCCCCATCTTCGTCATAAATAGTAGGGTCGGCGCCGGCCTGTAGCAGTAGATCCGCGGATAACGGCCAGTTATTGAGTACGGATCGATGCAGCGGTGTAATACTCACCGGGTTAATCGTATTGAGAATCCGCGAGACTCTATGAGGATCTTGATAACCCCATCTTTGCCTCGCCTTGCCGCTTCATGTAGCGGCGAGTCCCTCTCGTCATCATCAGCATCTAGATCTTCACCATATTCCAGCAGCTTGTCAACTACCTTGACGTACCCCGCAAAAGCCGCGGCATGAAGGGTTGTATAACCTTTCCAATTCTCCGTATTAGGGTCAGTGTCACCCTTAAGAAGCTAATCAACCACAAGGTCTTGACCCTCATGCGCTGCTAAATATAAGGCTATGAGTCCAGAGGTTTCACAAAATGGATAAGACTTCCGGCTTGTAGAAGAAGAGGCATTACTTCTGCATTTCCAGATCCAGCTGCATAATGCAAAGGTATCTCGTCATTCCTGTCACGGGTAGCAGGATCTGCGTCTGTTGAGATCAATGCATTTATCAAGCCCTTCATATTTTTAGAAGAGGTAGATGCAATCGCGAATGTAACGGTGTCTTTCCGTCGTTATTACCCATCCTTAGGGATGCCCAATAATGGAAGAGAAGCTTAACTAGACTAATTGGTAGTTGGCGGCGACAGAAATAAGTAGGGGCGTGCGACGCTTGAGGCTCATATCGTCCACCATCGCCAAAGGGTATTTCCTGGATATACTCGCAGCTGAAGTGCCACTACTGATGGGCATGCTGAGGTCATATATCCTATCCCCATTAGCAGTAGAAAACGCGGAATGGAGCATGGTCTCGACAATATCAACATTGTTATTGAACACGACCAGATGCAATGGTGTGTGGACAGATGTTGTTTTAAAACTTGAAAGGCAGACGGCACTCGATCAGCTAGGAATCGTGAGATCATCTTGCTGTCATAGAATGCTGCGAAGTGAACCGCTATCCAGTCAGATGTGGCATCTTCATCAGGTATCTCTCCTACTTCACAATAAGTGATTTGCTTATTAATATTCGCTGTAAATTCGATCGAGGCCTCGAAAATGTCAATATAATCGCTTCGCTCAGCGTCTATCAGGATCGACTCGACATCGCATTTATAGACATCAGGATCCTCTCCCATGGTGAGAAGAGTTTTACCTGCAGCCAAATTTCCATGTATGATGGCCTGCATAAGAGCGCTGCCAGGAATACTCGGCCCCGGCGGTAGTGGTAGCACCATTAGCGAGCAAATAATTTGCGAGGTCTGCGCAATAACTATTGAGAGCCATTAATAGGGCCATCCTTCCGTCGGCGTTGAGGCCGTCGATTGGGACTCTATAGTCCAGAAGCATCCTAACGGCCTTAAGTTTGCCGTTGGATGCCGCTTCATGCAAAGATTGAGCTAAATGATCCTCCCCATCTTCAATGCTTCTTGATCTCTTCAAATTTCGCGTTCGAGGAGATCAATATCATCCATACGTGCGGCGAGATGGACGCTAATGAGATGGTCTTTGTTGGTGTTATCCCGTAGTCCTGGTTCCTTAAAAAAGTCGTTCCGAAATTAAATTGTAGCTCTTATTGATGTTGCACTGGAGCAGTGTTCAATCTCTCTCGACGACAAAATTGAAGTCAGCACCGCTTTCAATGAGCAAGTTGACTACATCTACCACAAAACCCGCCAATGATCTTTGAGATTGACACAATTCATTTAGTATTCACTGATCAAGAGCGGATAAACTAAGCAAAACAGGTAAGTAAGGCAGGGCAGATAAGGCAGACAAAGGATACAAAGGTAATAAAAGAGATAAAGCAGATAAAAGAGACAAAGGAGACAATGGGGATAAAGGAGATAAAGAATAAAGGAGAGAACGCAGGCAAAGGACACAATGGGAATATAGATAAATTAGACAAAGCAGACAATGGGATTAAAGAAGATAAAGCAGATAAAAGCGACAGAGGAGACAAAGGGGATAAAGGAGATAAAGCAGGTAAAGGAGACAATGGGAATAGAGATAAAGTAGACAAAGCAGACAAAGGATATAAAGCAAATAAAGGAGATGAAGCAGACAAAAAAGGCAAAGGGGACAATGCCCATCATCATACTTTCGTCAGACTATAAAATCACCCGCGAAGAACAGTTTGATTTAGAAGTTAATATCCAGTCTTTACATTAAGACACTCAAACTATAATACGTTTTTGTTTGCGAGGCGGCAATAAAACAATCACTTATTCGTTACAGCGCAAAAGGTACTTCAGATATTTTCAGTCAAGCTCACACACGTTGCGCGATTCCAACATTCGAACGGCCACTCCTAGTGGTGTAAGACATAAAGGGAAGTACGTGCCGCTCACCAGTCATTCCCCAAATTCACCACACACGACGATAGCTTGATTACACGAACCAACAGCAGTATTCTACTGTTTTGGGTACATTTGATCAGAAGTTTGAGGCTTCTTTTGTGTCAGTAGGTCTAACCAGAATAACTGTGTGTATATAAGCGCTCTTTCCACGAAGAGTTTGCGCCTCATTACTTTTTAAGCAATGTACTCATAACCTCTATGGTCACCAAGAAACTTTTTCCAAGATGGAGAGAAAGGAAAACTATGCTGAAAAGGACTCAAAAATGTCCTCGGATCAGTAAGTACTGTGGTTAATTATGATTCAATTTGCTCGCTTCCCTAACTTATGACTAGACCCACTTCCATTCCGGAAGATCCTTTGATGGGTTACAAAACTTTTATGGCGGGTCTAGTAGAAAAGGACAAAGATAGAGCAAGAATGTATCTGAAGAACTCGGACTGGGTGAAAGAAAATAAGCTTCTGAAGAATTTCTGGAAAGGAGAGATACTAGGGAAAGGAAAGGAGGGACCTCCGCGCGTTCAGGACTAAGTTGCGCCATCACGATTGGTGCTGTCGGAGTTCTTACAAGCAAACCTTTATTTTAGACAATGATGACAAGTATTGCGACGCATGTCAACATATTTTTTGCTTCAAATGCGAGGAATGAATTGCTTTGGAGAAAATTAACGACATAAATCATTGATTGTGGTTCACGGTGCCACATATATAATATTTTCATACACATCAATTCTCAAATCTCCGTTATATTAATGCTTACCACTTGACCTCATTAACGAAAGCGACTGTTTCCCGCGATACCTCTGCATGATTCATCTATTAGGACCATCCTTGTCAGTATTGAGGTTGTCGGTTCCACATGCAAGACAGATCCACGCTACATAGCTAGTATAGGATCGAACGAAGACAACGGCAGCCCTATATGGCATTAGCGATTAGAGCGCTACATACAACAGGCGATGCGGGCTTGGGCAGATATGCTGGGGAAAATCTGCTCGGCCCTCAATGAATTAGACATTGCGATTTATAATTCCGCGTTCATCCCTGCCTCTGCAGAGAGCTAATAGATTTCTTGCTAGATTAATCTATAAATTTGAAACATCACACAACAATGACGGATCTTTCAATATCTCCAGTGGCTGAAGTAACATACCTCGCCACTCCGGAGACACCTCATTCGCAATAGCCATGGCTTCACGCTGGCCAGCATCTCCGATATACCAAAGGTCGCGATGAAGAGCCAAAAGAGTAAAATAATGAGCCATGATGACCAATGCTCGCGGTCGCTTCTGCGCTACATAATCCACAAACCGAGCGTCCACAATCATGGGAAATAGATAAAGCCTTGGGGAGAGGTCAGGCGGCGGGTCGCTGTCGAATCTGTGCTTCCAGATCCGCCCGAAGCAGCTCAAAGTGCGTTTGTAGACACAGTAGACTTCGTCATCCCATTCTTCCTCCAGCTCATGAGGCTCCTGGCGTCGTAGTAGATGAAGCAATTGTGTCGAGTCTTCCATTCTGCGCTTCTGATCCACGAATTCAATGATTTTCAGCATCAATGTTCCGCTAAGCGAATGAGGATTCTCCTCAATCAAGGCAAGAGCCTTGCGAAACAGAATGTTGCTGGTATTCGACATGCGCAGCCACTCAATAGGAGGCGTGTACGGCTCCAATGGCCGACGTTGTAGTCTAACATAGCCGTAGACCCGAAGCGTAGTAGACACCATGCACGAAAAATCCACATTGTCGATATCGAGATGCGACACGTGCTTGTGGTGCGATTGAAGAGTTAGATTCAGATACGTGGAATGATGCTCCATGAGCTTCGGATCCATAAAGTTTGACTTGCACGCTTTATGAAGTGCCGCCAGCATGCAGACTCCATATAGCACGGCATCTGATTGCAGTGCCGCGCGACACAAGGCTGGGCCCATGAAGTCCTGGGCGAACTTTTCTGCGCCGAGGCTTGGGGCGGTTTCCGTGGAGTAGTGATAGAATAACTCGAGCTCCAGCTTTCGTCGTGCTTCTGTTTCTGGGATATAGCATACGCCATCAGAATCAACAAGGGTGTCACCACCACCTAACGGAGTGGACGCTTGACTGGAGTCTGAGGTATTCTTGCTTGTAGTCGCGGGAAGAGGTCCGTAGCCACACTCCAGGTCAAGTCGCGTGCAATTGTTACAGATTGGCTTAGTTTCATCACACTGATTCTATGTCAGACTTCCCTAATCAAGATATGGCGCCTGTAGATTCACATCCACTGCCGTAGTGTTAAACCTCGGAGTACTTCTTCTGCGTACCTTGACTCGACGAGTTCGGCAACGCTGGCAGCCGGTCCTACTCTTTTTGTGGAATAGCTTTGCGTGTTTCTTGCGCGGCGGCTGCGGGTGCTTCTGCTGTGGCCTTCCTCCGCGCCCGCCCACTAGGGGCAGAGTTGTTGTTACTGTCATTGTCTATGTGATAGAGAATCGCTGAGCGAGATGCTTAAACGATGACGAGAGGCGGCGAAGGAGTACATGTAGTTAGCAGGCGTAAGATGCTGAACGAGAACGAGCAGCGCGCTAGCTTTTTACGGAGAGGCCGTGTTAGCTCACAGGCAAAGTGTTATTCCTAACCGCGTCATCGCCTCTCCTAGGGCTGACCAAACGATCTCGATGGCCACGATTATTCCTTGACATGTCTTTCTCCAGTCTTTTCCTCTTATCGTTCGCACCATCTAGAAGTCTTGTTCACTATTAATGCCATTGGATTCTGTCTCAGCACGAATTGGACATTCTGCTAGACAGCTCATGGAATCATGAAGGCTAATAAAGTAGCCAGAGTCGATGTCGCCAGAAACCTACTTAGAGGATAACGACTGGTCTTGATTCTAACATGTCCAGCAAAGAGGCTATTACTAAACATTGTTGCTTCTAATACACTAAGGAACGTGAATGGAGGAATAATACAACAGCGACTGCCGAAAAGTGGAGGATTCTGAGGACAGCACTGGGTTATGATTCGACACCTCGGAGAGTACAAAACGAATAAGCCGAGTTGGCTTGCTTACAGTATGCTGAAGACACCACCTGCTGTAACAGATTAGCAAGGGCACCAGCAGGGGATACACCGCTATAAAACAAATTATCTCAAAGAGGGATACCCTAAAGGAGGAACTAGATTATACAAGATACATATTCGGTAACAATATCGGTGTCTAACAGCAGTAACTTCAATGATATACACGTACATGTTTCAGAGCATTCCAATTTTCGTATGATTCAACAGACAGGATTGCATTGCTAACTTTAGGTGTGGCGCAGCAGTCACAAATGGCTAGATTTTACTCACGTATTTTGTTATGCTTACAAGACGGAATTCGTAAAACGGATAGACCCGTCCCACTTCTACCTTTCGTAACTTTCGATGTTTTGTGGCAGAGCCCAAGCAACTACACAAGACTAAGATGATGTACATACCTCATGCTCGTAGATAGCAGTTCGTAGCGCATGGAGCGACTGGAAATTATGGCAGAGCAGTTCCCACCCGGATACAGGCCTCTCGGAGCCGGCTAACTTCTATGTGCGGCTAAACTCGGAGCTCGGATACCGCAGAGATGCTGTGCTGTGGAAAGAGCTGGCATCTTGGACCACTCTTTTAATAATTATTGTAGTTGAGCAGTGCCCCACAAGGCTCCCATCCAAGATAGTGTTATAGTCATTGGTATGGAACCCTTTTGAACATCAGGTCAAGTATAAGGCCGCCTAAGAGAGCCGACCGCAACTCGATTCCATCGCAAGGATGATTCGGCGCTGTCGACTGATTGTAACGAACCCGTCAATTCGAACGCGCCACTAGACAAAAGATTGGGCGATTGACCCGATGTTTGGCAATCAATCTGACGGAACCAACAACCTATAAGGGTTAATCGCTACGGTGGACCAGGTCGTAACACAAACAAAGAAATGTCAGCTGTAGGTAAGTAAGCTAATAAAACAGCTATTCAACAACAATCTATATCCATCATAGGTAGTAATGTGACAGCGATTGCAACTGGAAACAGATATTCTTTACAAAGTACTATAACATCTTAATATATAAGCAGGCCCCCTTTCCTAAAATAGTTGTTTTTATAGCAAAGTGTTGTCAGTCAAGAAACTTCCTCTTAATTTTACTTATTTGTGCGTAGAAATCTCAATAATTGCTTGTTCCTGAATATATTCAACTGGAGTATTAGTCACAAAAAAATAAAAAATCAAGATTAGATATCACTCATGTCCACAGCTGTGTCGCACGTCAGCAATAATCTGAATAAAACATGTCATTCGTGGTGAGCTCAATAGTCTTCGAATAACGACTGCTAGATGTACATAGATAATATTGCAATCGTAGAGAGAAACTGCTATTCCCAACGATTTTCATGCACTTCGTGGTTTTCCTAGTGAGCTTTTTCATGAGGCTCAACAGGAGTTGGTTCTACAACGTGTTAGATGGGAGTACATGGAGGTTAGTCCGGCAGTATATATTCAATCATCAATGCTGAATAAAAATGACTTGAATGCTATATAACAAAAATGCTCTCTGTCTCTTGCGACATATCCCTTGCCAAAAGAACCCCGGCACCGACTCTCTCATAAGTTTGAGAATCTAATGACGTTGAACGGACTAACAAGGCGTAATGAAGCAGCGCCCCATCTTCGTTTGCAACTTTGCTTTTCCCAACCACAATGCACTTCCAACTATCCGGGTCAAATATATAATCCTCGCAGTCAATTATCGCTCTTTTTTCAAGTTCAAACTTTTCAAGCAACAGCTGACTTGCTTCAGCACGCAGCCGGTTATCCCAACCACCATCGTGACCAGCAGGACCGAACGGATTTTTTGGGTTCTGAGTCCAATCAACTTGTGTAAATGGAATATCCATATACTGTATCCCCCCACTGTACGCCATCCAAGACCAAGAAGGAACAGTGCTCCCTTCTTTGTATAATATTTGAGAAAGACCACCGGGTGTTTCAGCTTGCCAAAGCAATGTCCTTTCCAAATACCGTGCATAGAGGCCGTAATTAGCTCTGGACTCGAATGTGTAAGCCAGCCGATTCTGTAGCCCCAGTATGGCCTTTGGACGGTCGGTATCTTTTGTAAGGCGAAGTTTGCTGTAGAGTTGATTTACGTGCTGAATAAGTCGTATGCGTTCATCTTTGTAGTACTTGAGGCTAGAAGCGGGAAAATTGGAGTCGCCCAAAACTTGTGATTGGGGGCTATATCGCATCTCGATTAGCCTCTATGTGAAATACATCATTTCGGTATACTTACTTCCGTAGAGCGGCGAGACTCTCGCAAAAAATGCCTTGACCACATTCCCAATAGATCTGGGTTGACGTAAAGTATATCGTGCGACGAGAAAGCGCTCTCTCTTGCAGTACCCAGCCTCGTTTACTCAATTCGCTCTGCTCAACATCGGTATGGAAATCATCGATAGCTTCAGCGAGGTAAAGCGGCCCTCCTGATGTCTGAATTTTAACGCAGGCTCTGGATTTTCGCTTGCCAAGGAATCCACCAAGAGATGAAGTGGCAGAGCTCGCCGCGATGGTACAGTATGCAAAGCTGAAGACTTCCTCCATCCTAGTTGCTTCTGATTCCCAGTCTTTTTCATCTTCTTGGATAATGCAAATAGAATCAATCCAGAGATATGAGACACCTAAAGCACGGGTGACTGTTACTGCATCCTGAAAGGATTTTGGTAACGCCTCGTAAGGAATCTTCTTCTTCAAAGCTTCGATATTGTGAGTATAAGTGCAGAACCTCTCTTCCTTTTTTAGCTTTCCCCAGCAATGACTCAAGGCAACATAATCACCCTTCGTATCATTGCTGGTTTCGACAAGGCGGATGAAGCCATTTCCAACATCAATGACTCTTGTAGGCATCTTCTCAGATTTAGAAGAGCGTTTCATCGGTGAAATACACTCATGTGTTTTATTGCAAAGATCAATCCATTTATTTAGAACCCTAAATTGCTGTGGGTTAGCGTACTCTGGAAGGTATGGCAACCCAGATAAAGCGTATGGTGGAGCGAATCCGGATACTGTGAATCGTTCAGTCATCATTACTATTGCTGTGCAGTAACAGGGGTTGCAAACCTGGATCAGAATATATTGAGATGATTGGAAGACCACCAGGGGGGCTTCGCAATGCGCGGCAATCAATGTCTAGGGAGAATAGCATGGGTTCCCCAGGCTTCAGCTTGATTCGTATACGGCAGAGGGATAGTAAGTGGCACAGCGAACACTCGCTCGTATGACATGCTACATCGTTAATGCTTCGATTCAAATCTAATTTTGACGACACAAAATCAAATACTCCCACAACTTCACACGCCTTGGACACATGCGCTGCTGGTCGTAGGGAGCTCCAATCCAGTTGAGACATAACAAGCTTGGCCCAGTTGTTCTCCGTTACGATTCGCCATCTGTCGTAAAGTCTACTCGACCACTATATCTTGCTAGTACCGCGCTGTATCGTGACGCAAAAATCATGGACAGTATGGTGTCTAGTACGAACTCACCAACTGCATAATGTTAGAAACCAGAGTCTATATAAGATGAAGGTCTTACCAACATTCTCCAAATGTCAAGTTAGCTCTTGTTAGTAACCATGAAATCCAAGAGCGGGATTCAATCTCGTTAATGCTCACATACTTATCCTTTTTGTTAGTAAATTGTATCCTAAGGTATCATGGGAAGTAAAGCTTACTTGCGCTGAATGGTTGATCATGGCTTGGCCGACCGTTGTAACGAACTTTGATGTTTCTCTGCTTGATGCTAGCTTCTCAAGCTCAGAATTGAACACATAATCCATTTGCGACTTTTTCCCTTGGATTATCTTGAGCTTTTCGACAAGTTCCTCGGACTTTGCTCGTTGGTCCTTTGATACTACTAAAAGTCTTTCTTCGACAAGCTTAATCAAGTCACTGAGTGCTGATAAATCCCTGAGGTCTCCCTTCAACCTTCTAATCCACTTCGTAACAGCAGAGTGGAGTTGTTCACCCCAGATAAAGTTATCCTCCCAAAATCTGGAATTGGCCTTTTGACTGATGTCTTTGTGGAACGATTTTGTACCATCCACGCCATAGACTACCCAAATGATGAGCTCTAAGAAGACACAGCCCAATGACCACGTATCGTAGTTTCGAGATAGAGTCGCGAGTGGCCTCTTGGGAGACACTTCTGGAGGTTCGTATGTGATACTACCGTGCCTGGTAGTCGTGGCTACATTCCGATCTCGAGTGTAATCTTTATGTTGCTTTGCGAGGCCAACATCAGCAATTACTAGAGTGGACTCATTGGATGTTCCAGAATGAGTCCCCGAACAGAGGATGTTGGATGGTTTGATGTCTCCATGTCGAATCCTTTTATCATGCAGTGCCTTAATGCCTTCAGAAAGGCCAATAATTTGATCCAGAACCCAATTTATCAGTTCTTTATCAAGTCTTCTTCGGTCAGATTGAAGCATAACCTGAAGGTTACCTCCATTAGCCCATGGGAACAGGAAATATTTGTCATCGCCCTTTGTGTATGTTGCAATTGCCTTTATCAGATGCTTGTTGTTCAACGTTCTCATCATCTCTAGTGTACGCTTTTCTTTTTCATAGAACTTTGCCACATCTGTTTGTGGGTCGTTTTGAAGTAAGCGCTTTACAGCTACGTCGATATAGTTATTCTGGCTGCTGTCCTGGGTTTCATAGGACTGGGTCATGTCAGCAAAATTCTATCAAGTCATAAACTCAATAACACTTACGCTAAATTTCCTCTCATAATGAGCAGAATGGAGTCGGAGCTTCCTTACTTCACCAAAATGCCCCAAACCGGTCCCAGATTCCACTGCTGACAGGAAGGGAAGTCGATGCTTTCCGTCAAATGTGTATGTGAATTTGCCCTGTTGGAACACGGGGGCCAAGAAAATCCATTGCCCCCGACAAAAATCATCAATGTCCTTTCTGCGCCAGCTGGTAAAGCATTGTAGGGGCTTATCCGAGTTCAATTTGCAAATTCGGTGCTGTTCGTTGATGCAAACAGGAAGATCTTCGTCTTTAAAGCCTTTGCTTTGGAGTTCCTTGATTCTATCGACGGTGTTGGAATATACCAGTGTGAGAAATACTTCCTTCGCATGCGTCATGACATATACCGCTATGTCCTCAACTTCCTCACTAGTTATTCCCTTAATATTTTCGTGCAGAGTTGATTTAACCTTTTCTCGTTGAATCAAAGGCCCGACCATATTCTTGGGCAAGAAGAAAGAACATCCTTCGGGATTTGGATTTCCGCTCTCAGGATTATTGACACAATCATTACAGATATGATCATAGCTGATACCTGTGTCGCCTTGTGTGTCCATGATGCGCTTGCCTGGTGTAAGAAATAAGATAAGAATTGTGCTTGTGATCAGAATGCAGCAAGATTTAATTCAGTCACTGTCTAGCAGATGCTATCAGTATAAAACCTTAAATTTATTTCGCTCATGTCCGTTCATGATGCAGATAATATGAAGATTTAAATACTCCGGAAAGTGAGCCAGCGCATTCTGCAAAACCGTTATCCGAAGCGAGGCTTCTAGATATCATCGTTAGGAATGTGCCACGTAGCATTGCAGCCGACAGTCGGGTATGAATACATTTTCAGTAAATAGTCTGTACAGAATCTTACTTCCACTGTCCATCAGGCTCTGCCAGCCATCAGACACGGCCAAGCACGAGGCTCTGCTCTTAGCTTCGTCACCTTACATGACGCAAGTATTTGCCCATTTGGTTGCCTTGCAATATATTCTGGCGAATAATATCTATTTAATATCAAGGCAACCGTCCGTGTGATCACAAACCCACACCCATGAGCCAAATGCATTTATTTATGGTGCCCGTTATGCATCTATGACGTCTCTATCACCATGAGGCTGTATATCGCCCAACATCCTTCATAGCCCGACACTGCGATATCGGGACTACTCGAGGCATGTAATTCACCCTTAATGGCTCTGAAAGTTACCGAATGCCTATTAACAGCGGCACTTGCCTAGCCTTGTTCAATAGTGCCGGCCGACTGATGGCCCTTGAAAGGATGTGGCAGAACGACGGACTAACATTATAGCGTATCTTCATTTATCTTAAAGGTACTGCGTGGGGTATTTCGTTATTTGGAAGGGATTCTCAAGGTTTTGGCTGATTCTCTGTCTTCCTACATTTCCGTCTGCATTCACAATTGTAACATAAGAGGCACATGGCCCAGATTGAGGTAATGCCAGCCATTGTAAGCTCTTGTTTGAGATATTTACTAAGTAAAAATACAATTAAGAACAGCTAGGTGCTATGGAAGCCAATGACATGATGGCGAACCAAAATCCGGTCCCTGTGCCTGGGATCGGTAGCGAGAGGGATGGATCATGGACAACCCTAATCGGCCACCAAATTCGCTCAAAGTTGTTACCCGAGAAAGAGCTCATGATGAACCAGTTCCTCCCACTCGGTGATTTGAAGTCTATCTTATCTCAAGCCAATATAGACAAGATACTTCAGGAAATGTTAGGAGCTGGTGGTTTGACATCAGAAGTATCTTCCAAAATACTAGGCGACGGGTGCAAACCATCTCTAAAAATTTTTGCGACACTCATACTTATCGAGAAGGCCAGACATATAACTCGATTTTTGCAACTTGGCATGCACGATGACCAGCTTCCATTGCCACTTAATCTTGATGCTGGGGTGTTTCAGGACTGGAGTCGACCAAAGGTTGAGGCCTTTTGTGAAAGACAGTACATCTTCATGGCCCCTGTATTTGACTTCACAACAATGAGACATTGCGTATGGAGTAAAATGTTACCAATGCCCTTTCTAGAACCATTGGAATGGGTCAGTGGAGGGGCCCACGGGCAAGTGGCTAAAGTCAAGATTCATTCCCAACATCAACTTTGGAAAACACCCGCGGTGAGGCTTTACTAGCTGACATGGACACAAACATTTGCTTATAGTTTACAGAGTTCCGGCGTTGAAACGTCTTGTTTTGCCGTGAAAAGATTCATTACCAGGGGTATTACTATCTTCAACAAGGAGAGAGCAGCACTGCTGAAGTTCAGCGAAGAAAACAGTGGGCACAAAAACCTTATCAAGCTACTGCTATCGTATCAGATAGAAGATAGTTTGTATATGATATTTCCATGGGCACAAGGTAACCTCGCGCAGTTCTGGGAGAGATACCCCAGCAGGCCGTTGGAACAAGACTCGTCCTGGCTCATCCAGCAATGTTTAGGTCTATCCGATGGCCTTAGCAAGATTCACGGTTACAAAAATGGGCATAAGGAAGACATAGCTGACACGAATGACCAAAATCGAGGGCGGCATGGCGATATCAAACCAGAGAACATACTTTTCTTTAATCAACCGGATTCAGAGAGAGGACACTTAGTCGTTTCCGACTTTACTTTGATGCGCTTTCACTCCGCCAATACCATTCACAGGACTGTAGCAAATGAGGTAGGCTTTTCAAAAACATACTGCCCCCCAGAAGTCCAGCAGCCAAATACTATTGTTGACCAGAGGTACGATGTCTGGACGTTGGGCTGCGTTTATTTAGAGTTTATTACTTGGTATTTGCTTGGATATGACGCCGTTCGCAAGAAGACTTTCCAAACTCCATCTGGAGAGCAGCTGGAGAGTTTCCAAACAACGAGACTCAACGATTGCAGCTATCTCCGAGGCTCAGATGACAAATTCTTCAGTCAAGCCTCTGGATTCCCTCCCAGGGTCAAGAAATCCGTCCATAAAGTGAGCCGAATCCCTTAACCGGTAGGAATTTAGCTAAAAGTCATAAGTGGATACGGATGCTGCATAAGAACGAGCACTGCTCCAATGCCATCCATGACTTCTTGTCCCTCATCGACCATTATATGCTAGTCGCATTGCCTAGCGATCGGTATCCAATGAATAAGGTCCGCGATGAGCTTCAAAACATTGCGTCTAAATGCGAAGCAGACGGTGAATACTGCTCTCTAGGTAATCCCAAGGGAACTTTGATGCGGGGGTTTGGTCGCTTGTACGACCAATTCGGGATGCTTTCATTACAACCATCTGAACCAGTGGGTCATATGTCCTCATCTGAAGACATATGAGAAGCGAAGTACTGCTCGAGGGATATTGCTGATATCATCGTTCATATATTTGCTTTTATAACGAGCTGCCAATTCATACTGCTGTCTCTATGACGACTTCACTGGGTACATGTGATTAGAGGAAGTCATATCGTTGGTGTAAGAGAGGTAACAGAATAGTGGCTGCTAGGTAATTGACATCAGAAGCATTAATTGAGAAAACCGTGAAATTACACTATAGAATTGCAATCATTCATGTAATTTCCTATACGGAGTAGCATCCTCGCTATAAATATTGCACAAGCAATATGGGTATTCCATATTCAGCCGTTAATGTGCGAACCTGAAGTCTAACCGTTTACTACCCTGCAGCCTCGTGTTTGCGACATATTCCTTCCTTGCCTCCTCAGTCATTGCATTCCAGACCCTGTCTCGCTGTTTGTTCCGCCAGATGTAATAAACTTTTGTAAGAAGGAAGAGAACAATGCCGAGCAAATTGATGATGAACAGATTGAAATTGCCGCGGTGATATAACGGGGCATCATCACTCACGTATATATACGCAGAGATGATGCTACCGACCTGAACACACATCTGGTGGTGGGTGAGAAAATCAGCAAGAGGACATGTAATTAAATGGAGACTTTCTTACGTTGTAAATTGCAGCGGATACTGAGCGAGTACCAACATTGTTGGAATTCTTGGACGTCCAGCCAACCAAGATGGCATCTGAAAAAATACGAGTGAGCAGAATTTCAAGAAGCAACGGGTACTTGGCACATACGGCAATAAGGGTAAGACGTCAAGACAGTGACGAGAGCATAAGTGCCCCATTGATTGACCATAATACCGGGCCACCATCGTAGGGCAATAACACATGGAAGTGTCCAAATCGCTTGCAACATGGCCACCAATGTACGCTCATTTAGCCATTCCGATAGTCGGGTGATGAGAATAAGGTTAATGATGTGAAAAATATTCTCAAAGACTGTTAGTTTCGGAGTAGCGATCAATGAGTATTATTCCATGACACTTACATTTGGAATTGTCAGCAAGTTGGTGGTAAAAGGATCGAACCCAATTTTCCTCAGAGTTAGTGTAATGTACGTCGCCGGCGGACTCGCAGGTATAAAAACAACCAAGCCAAGAATATAAAGAGGCCAAAGGTCAAAGTCTTTCAGTGTCTCCCACAGCCGCTTTGGTGTAACAGCTTCTCGATTGTGCATGTCGCCCTTTGACGGATCGTCTCTCAAGACTCTGTTCACGACAATGGACACCTCACGGTCAGTGAACCAGCCCTTGGGGCGGAACCACGTCTTGGTCTGCACGGCAGAAGCAGGCATCATAAAGAATGAAGCAAGACCTACAACCAGGGTAATCAAGCCCTCGACAAGGAACAGCCACCGCCAGCCAGCCCAACCGTTCGTACCACGGAGATGTAGCAATGCGAAGGCGAGTAGAGATGTGACAATTCCAGTGACAGAGAGAGAAGTCCAAAAGTAACTGAGACGGATAGGCAGCTCACGAGATGTATAAAAATAAGAGAGCCAGAGAACGATGTCAGGGATAAATCCTCCCTGAGGATTACATGTCAGCTTAAGTATTGGACAATAGAGAAGAGAGAGTGCCACGACATACTTCTAATAGTCCCAGAAGGCTGCGCGTACAGAGGAAGCTCGTGCGACCGGTCAATGCGCATTGCGAAATAGCAACAACAGACCATAGAACCATCTGTACGGGAATCCACCTATCTGGGCCGACCATTTTGGACACAAGTTGCGAAGGAAGCTCAGCGACTAGGAAAGAAATTCTAAATATGCTGTTTCCGTAGTTGTAGTCTTTTCTCGCGTTAGCAACAAATTTACCTCTGGCAGCCGGTTGTTTATATCTACCATTCGTATCGAGTCCCAAGTCATCGAGCATATTGTCCGACACAGCTTGTGCAAGATTTCCGCGATCGACCTGCAGGCCAAAGAACATGACACACTATAATCATGGTAACAACATTTATCAGTAAGAGTTTTAGCATTATTATTCGATGAGCGGACGAAGCTTACGGCCCAGAGACACACGTGCCAATCCAACTTCCTCACGAGGCGACGCTCCTCTTCTTCAGACCAGGATAGCGACGGATCAAACACATGGCGACATTCATATTGAGACTTTTCGTACACCTCTCTCCAATGTTGAGCGACAGCCGCGTCTCTGAATGGGTTCTTCTCCTCGTTGTATCCGTTTTCTTCAGATCCCGTGAGCTCCCTTAGCTGTTCGGTTTCACTGGACGCGGAGTCATGGATGCTCGAGGTCACCTCGTTCGTACTGATGGAGATGTTCGTCACTTTGCTGTCGGAAGCCATTTTTGAACAGAACGAAGAAAGTTAGAGTCTTATAATGGACACTTTTTTTTTTTTTTTTTTTTTTTGATCGGCTAGGATGCAACCTCAATCTGCCGAAAGCTTGCCTCACCGTGGCAGCTGCAAAGACTGAGTCGAACACTATCTGATGGGATGAACAACACCAAGTAGCAAATCCATCCATTGCTGAATTTATATGTTCTTTGCACATCCTGGACATCCCGAATTCCAGGCTATGATTGCGTGCTACACTGACTACGCCGATGATACCTTATCTCTGTTAATGTTTTTAAAGCTGCAGCAGTTTGTATCTCCCCGCAGTTTGCTGAGAGCGAAGACACATTGCGCCATTGATAGAAGCAGATCCCGGCCCTGTCACGCGGCAGGGAAAAACGTGGGGGAAACGGTATCTAAGTTGACGGATAGGATAGCTGCAACATTCTCCTCAAGAAACTTGAACATAACTTTTTTTTTCAGAGGTAGCTGATAAAGTGTCACCCGTTTCATCTAGTATGAATATGCTGATCCTTCAAAGAGAGACTTGACCTCAGACTAGGGTTGCGGGGAATCCTTGACTCTTACAGAACAGCCATTGCAGCGCCATTTCTTATACTTCGGAGTTCATAATTTGAGCACCAAATCAGGCGCGGAAATACTAAAGAATGTTAAAACGAAGAATTCGACGAATACAGGTTTCCCGCGGAGATGCTAGCGAGATGCTAACGTTTGCCCTTTTAGGTGATTTTAAATACTGTACGCCTGGCTTGGCGATTATCTCCGTTTTGATGTCGTGATATGACGCCATACACACACCTTGGATTGTAGCGACCCAGAACATGGAAGGTTGATGGGATCTACGGAGTATGTGACCACAGATTACAAATACTGTCGCCATGATTTGAAGAATAGCCAACGGCTATATTTTTAGGTAATTATGATAGTCCTGTAGCGTTGTAAAATGTGTGAAACTAAAATAATACTATTGATGAATACATAGAATATCATCCCGGCTTTTGGAGGGCTATAGTTGCGCATATGTCACTTTTAAGGCGAATAGTAGGAGCCAATTGAGATTAGCTAATTTTGGTTGAAAATTCAGATCTTTTCTTCTACAGTGCTAATCATACTTTCCAGCTTGTTCAGATAGGGACGATATGTGCAGCCGACACAGCTCCTTAGTTGTAGATGTAAGAGTCGCAGTACCACGTTTGTTGCCAACTGCTAGAAGATGCACCATAAAGGTAATCTTTAGATTCAGAGGCTCAATAGCATGTAGCAACTTACGTACCGTCTCCACCACTGATATAGCCCAGATCTGTATCGCCACTTTGATAAAAGTTCAAAGTTCCAATGCCACAGAGGCCGCCCATACTGAAGAACTCAGTAGCTTCTGGGTAACCCAAAGCTCCTCCAAAGCCTCCACTAATTAATAGGTTTATGGCAACGCCGCTTACATTAGAGAGCTTGCTGCAGCCTAGTTTATTTTAGGTAGAGATAATTACATTATAGTAGCATCCGTTACTGAGGTTACTGCCTGCGTTGCAGCATAGACCGTATATAATTTAGAAATCTCCTAGAAGTCCTACGGAGTAGCCTAAAAGAAAAACATAAGAAATTTATTTTGCTCTTGTTATTTTAGAGTATATTTTCTTTTGGGTGTGCGTTATGTCATAGATGGTTCGTCTGCTTTTTTTTATATTAAGTGTTCAGTGTTTAAGTTTAATAAGCAAGCTTCCCTCCTACATCTATAGGTACCCCACCTTTTAGGTATCCCCTTACTAAAATCTAAAACACTCCTAACTAGCTATTAGAATAATAACCTACTTTTTTAATACCCGTTACCCCTCCTAAACTATTACTAGAGATTATAATTACTTTTACTAAACTCTTAGGTATTTAGGGTATAAAAAACTTTATTATTACTAAGTAAATAATTACTAGAAATTATAAGAAAACTATTTTTATACTTATCCCCTCCAAACAATCCTTTTCCTTTTTTTATCTTTTTAACAACAAAATTTTTTTATATTAAAATATGGCTCACTATATATAAAATCTATCTCCATTTTCCCTTCCTCCCATCCTCTTTTTTCCTCTTCACTTTTTCAATCCTATCCCTACTCAACACCTTTCTTATTTTTTTCCCTCCTTCTCCCCCTCCCTCCTCTCCCCCTTCCTCCTACTTCTTCTTCCTCCCCCCCTTTTTTCCCTCCCTCCCCCCCCTTCCTCTTCCCCCCCTTCTCCCTCCCCTCCTTTTCCTTTTTCTTCCCCCGCTTCCCTCCTTCCTTCCCGTCCTTTTTCCCCCTCTCCTTCCTTCCTTCTCTTCTTTCCCCCCCTTTTTTTTTTTCTTTTTTCCCTCTTTTCTTTCCCTCCTTCCCTCTCCCTCCCCTCCCCCTCTCCGCCCTTCCGTCCTCCCTTTTCTCTTTCCCTCCCCTCCTTTTCCCCTTCTCTCTTCCCTTCATCCCTCCCTTTTTCCTTCTCCTCCCCCTCCTTTTTCTTCCTCCCCCTTTTCTCCCCCTCCTTCCTCTCCCCCGTTTCCTTCTCTCCCCTTTCTATCCCCCTTCCCCTCCTCCTCTCTCCCCCCCTCCTCCTTTCCTTCCCTTCCTTCTTCTCTCCCCCCCCCTCTCTTTCTTCCCCCTCCCCCTCCCCCCTCCCCCTCCTTTTTTCCTCCTTCTCTTTTTCTTTCCGTTTTCCTCCCTTCTTTCTCCCCCCACCTCCTCCCATCTTCCTCGCCTCCCCCCTTTCCCCTTTCCCCCTTCCCCTTCCCACCCTTTCTTTCTTTTTTCCCCCTCCCTTTCCTTCTCTTTTTCTTCCCCTCCCTCCCCCTCCCTCCCCCCCCCCCATCCTCTTTTTTCCTTTCTCCTTCTCCTCTCTCCTTTTCCCCTTCCCCCCCTCTCTCTCTCCCCCCCCTTTTCTTTTCTCTCCAGTCTCCTACGACTATATTAATTTTTAAGTATATATTTAATAAATAATTAATTTAGCTAAACCAGACTAAAGCCTAGGCTATTAATTTTTTTATAGCTTATACTAAAATACTTTTTAAAAAAACCTTAATATTATATAATTATTTTTTTTTTTACTAAAATATTAAATTATTTTTTTTTTTTTAAATCTTAATATTAATAAAAATTTTTACCCCCCTGGTTTTTTTATATAAAAAATACTTAGCTTTTATTTTAAGAATTATATTTAAATTTTTAATTATATAAAAAACTAAAAACTAGAAAACTATAATAATAATATATATATAATTATCCTAGCCTTTTCTAATATATAAATTATATAGCTTTATAAGTTAATATTATAAGCTATTATATTAAACCTAAAATTAAAATAAAATAAAAAATTACTTAATTAAGACTAGCTTAAAATAATTTAAACCTTAATATAAAAAACTTTTTAAAATAACCCTCTTTTACTTATAACTTTTAAAAATTTTATTTTTATTTTATACCCTTTTCTAGTATTAATATTCCTGTAAAATCCTAACTTATATTAAATAATAAAAATAAACTTAAAATTAAAAAATAAAAAATATTATTAAAAAAAATATTTTTAAATAATTTATTATAATATATAGAAATATAAATTAAAATATATTTATTACTTTAGTAAATATTCTCTGGGGATGTAATAATAAAATACTTATATTTCCTGCTATAAACTTTTTAGCTTTAAATCTTTTAGGCTAATATTAGTAAAATAGATTTTACTTAAAATATTATTTTTTTTTTCTAGCTTAAAAAATAATTATAATATATACTTATTTAAAATTATATATTTAATAAAATAATAATATAAATAATAATAATTAAATTAACCTAAATTACTAGGCCTATAATTTTTTTAATATTAAAAAACTAAATTTTTAATTTTATATTTATTAAAATTTTATTTATTTTCTAGTAAATAATTATTTTTTTTAATTAAAAAAAAATAAATAATATTTCTAATAAAGTTTTTAAATATATAATTATAATATAATTAT
Source organism: Trichoderma sp. TW21990_1 (assembly GCA_010015515.1). Taxonomy (NCBI): domain Eukaryota; kingdom Fungi; phylum Ascomycota; class Sordariomycetes; order Hypocreales; family Hypocreaceae; genus Trichoderma; species Trichoderma sp. TW21990_1. The sequence goes on from ML974124.1 coordinate 370,238, forward strand.
AAAATATAAATAATACTATTTATAAAAACTTTTATTAATAAAAACCCTTTCCCTAGATTATTTTTATAGAAAACTTTAATATAATATATTAAATTAATAACTAATAAACCTAAATATAAAAAATAAAATTATAATATAACTAAAAACCTTAATCTTTTTCTTTACTTATTATCTTTTATAAAGCCTAGAAAATATATTAATTTTATTTTTTTTAATTACTTAACTTTTTTTTATATAAATATATATTAATATAGTTTTAATTATTTTATAATTATTATATTTTCCCTAAATTTTTAAAATACCTTAAGTATATACAAAATATATTTTAATAAAATACTAAAAGATTTAAATACCTTATATATATTTATATAAACCTCCTTATATAATTTAATTTTTTTTTTTATAAAACTTAATAAAAATACTAAAATTTTATAAATTTCTTAAAAATATTATAAAAATAATTAGAAAAATTAAATACTAGAATAATATAATATTTTATAATAAATAATAATATAAAAAATCTAATTATTCTTAATTATATAAATAATATAATAAAATAAAATATAAAAAAAATAAAAAACACTAAATAATTATTAAATTTTAACTAAATATTATAATTTTTATTTTTTACTAATATTTATAATATAATATAAATTTTTTTTTCTACTCTTTTTTTAATTATAAAAATTAATATCTTATTTATAAAAATTCTTATTTTAAAATAAATTTCTAAAATAAAATTATAAAAAAATATTCTCTATTCTAGGACTAATTCTTTTATTAATAATAATATTAAATAAAATACTTTTTATAGAAACTAAAGCTAAAAAAACTATTATAAAATCTAATAATATAACCCTAGCTAATAATATTTTAATAATATTATATAATTAGTTTATCAATATAAAAATTATTAAATTTATTTAAAAGTATTTAATTTAATATTACCCCTTTTTATTAAAAAAAAATTAAAATAATTATTATCTAAAATAATAAATTAAAAGTAATATATATTATATAAAAAATATAACCTATTTTCTTATTTTTATATATTAATAAAAATTAAAAAATTATTAATTAAAAAAATAATTTTATTAATAATAAATATAAATTATTTTTTTTATAATATTTTAAAACTTTTTTTAAAAGTTCTATTTTTTCTTATTTATATATATATAAAATAACTCAATTAAAAGGCTTATATTATATTCCTACCTTTAATATCTCAAAGACTTTTAATATTATTATATATATTCTTTATTTTAAAATTTAAAAAATAAACTAGCTTATATTTTTTTAAAATAAATTAATTTTTTTAAATTAAAAAGTAATTATAATAATATAATATAATTCTTTTAAATTTAAGCTTAAATATAAAGCCTTAAAAATTCTTATATCCTTATTATTTAATATTATACTTTTCTTTTATATTAATAAATAACCTAAATATATACTTTGAGTTATATAAATATATTATATATTTTTAATTATTAGTTCTAATATTAAGAAATAATTAAAACTATATAAAAATTAAAAAATTTTTATTAAGGGAGGTAAAATATTATTTTTTTTTAATTTAAATATAAAAACTTATTTATTTTATTATACCAGAAATTATATTTATAAAAAAAAAAAAAAATTTAAAAAAAACTTATTTTTCTTTAATAATAATATTTCTAAAAATTTATTTTTAATTCAAATTTTTATTTAAAATATATAAAAATTATTATAAAAAAAATACTTAAAAAATAAATTTCTCTTAAATTCCTTAATAAAAAAAAAAAACTCCCCCCTAATATTATAGTAATTATATAAAAAGTTATATAATATTAATTATTTTATAATATAAAAACTTAATATTAGGGAATAAAAATAAATATTACTTACTTTAATAAATAATATTTATAAGTATTACTAGACTAGTAAATAAAATAAATAAAGTTTTTTTAAATAATAGCTAAAATTATAATTTTTACTTAAAAAATTATAAATATAATTATTATATATAAAAAATCTAGGATTTTTATAATAATAGTAATTTTAATATAAGCTAGATTTTATATATTAGCTAGGTTTACTAGCTTAAATAAAAATTATTTTATTAATAAAAGAATTAATAAAAGCTTTTTTTAATTTTCCTAAAATTAAATTATAGTAAATTACTGCTTTAGTTAATAAAATAATTAAATTTTTTTTTATAAAAAATAATAATATAATATTACTAAAATTAGATTTTTATAGCTTAAGTAAAGCTAAAGTAATTAAAAAATATTTTAAGTTTTTAAATTCCTTACCTAGGCTAATTATTCTTATATATTTAAATAAATTATAAAATAAAACTAAAAATATAAAATAAAAAATAATTATTTTTTATAATTATAAAATTATTTTTTATATAATTTTTTCTTTAATATTAAAATATATAATATAAAAATAATTAAAGCTTTTAAAATTATAAAATTAACTAAAATAAAAGTTAAGGAAAACTTAAATATTAAAAAAATACTTTTATTTTTAATAATTTATTAATAATTAATAAAATTTTAGAAATTATATTAGTTTTATTATAAAATATTTATATAAAATTAAAAAAAAATAATTAAAAAATTATAATTTTATATTACTATTAAAATTACTTAAATATTAGAATATAAAATATATTAAAAAATAAAAAAATAAATAAATTAGTAAAAAAAAATTTAAAATTCCTAAAACTTACTAGTAATATTTTAATAATTACTTATATTAAAAGGTAAGTAAAAATAAAAAAAAAGTAAATATTAGAAATATATTAATACTAAAATACCCCTAGGTATTATAAATAATAAAAGTTAAGTACCCTAGTAATATTATTAAAACTATAATTATTATAAATTATTTTTTATAGGTTTTTAATTAAAAAGTTAAAATATAAAAACTTCTAGGAATATTATAAAAAATTTAAATATAAAATATAACTTATTTATAAATATAATAAACTTAAATTATAAAAATATTTTATAAAATATTAAATAATAGTTTTTTTTTTATTAAATATCCTAGAAAAAATTTTTTATAAAAAATTATATATTTTATTTTTTTATTTAATAATAAAAAATATAAAAATTTTTAGAAATTAGTAAAAGAAACTAGCTTTTATAAACCCCCCCCCCCCCCTAATATAAATTAATATCCCTTTTCTTTTATTATATTAAAATATAGTAAACGCAGACTCTAAACTATAGCTTTTACTATCCTAGTGCCTAGATAAGGATTTATGTAATTAGTTTACTTAGTGGACGTAAATAATAAAATAAATAAATAATAGCTCGGATAGCGCAGCGTCCATAACTGCTCTTTGGGCCTGGAGCACTTCTGCATCTGCTTGTGAGCATCCACAACAGCCTCCTCACACGTACCCGGAACTGCGAAGACTGCGAAACCTTTTCGACCTACGATTTCATCACACTCACCCAACTGTACGCGTGGAACAGCGTGATATGTGCAAGTAAAACACTGTCGGCAATAATCGCACCTACCCCACTTACATTTGTGACATCGCTTGTCTGGTATAGTTTAATTTAATTGATACTCTAGAAAGCATTTAAAAGATAGATCTAATTCTCGGCTTCATGAGTATTGCTGTGCCTTGGATCACCTGCTAAAATTTTTGAGTCGCCGGACTTCTAAGTATTTGCTATGTATAAGAATAGCAGCCACAGGCTATTAACCCGCATCTGTTTAATATGCAGGACTCATGGGCGGTCTCTACGTCTCAGAGACGTAATATATTGACTGTTGTGTAAACGCATGGCAAATGATATACATCATATCTGCTGCGTGTTCGAAACTCATAGGCAAATACATTCACTGTGTTACATTTTGCACATGATATATGCTACTAGCCCCACTGGTTAGTAGATCTCAAATTATTTGCTTCAATGATGTTGCCTCTGATCAGGTTTAATATTTCCCCCGGATTTGCAGAGATGCTCTCAGTAGGAAAGCCGATACGTCAAGTCCCATTCATACACCCCCCCTTAAATTTGCAGTGCCAACACATATCATGCCGAAAGTTATGTTTGTGCTCCACACCTTTGTGTTATTTTCTAATACATACCCAATAATCCCAGGTGTGTAACTCTAAAAAGCTTTAATCGCGTGCTATAAGGCGTATGAGGCTTGCTGATTGAATGTGTGGCTAGATGCGTGCTGTGTGCACCCTCTGCTTCTCTACTTCTTTCCCTTCCCACGGCTCCCCCCTGAAATTGTCCCCTTTCTATCCATCTATAACAAAAAGGAACACAGGGTAATTTCCCTCTTGAGTAATAAACACCACTCTATGCCGTACTCATTCTGAACTATGCCAAGTCTTCGCCAATTGTTATGATTTCCGACTGGAAACATGTAAACGAGGAACTCGGTGATCCATTGTATTTCTCACCAAGGGAAAAGAATCTTCGTACTCTGTGGGAACCAGATTGTCATCATCTAAAATATATAGGGTCCGGATAAATCTAGACTCTCTTCAATGTCTTCCATGCTTTTTAGGATTAGCGCCACTCACTTTTTCTATGATTCATCTTTTATACCTGACTTTAGCTGCACACAGCTCATGTATGAGATTCGGTATGCGGAGCTTGCGAGAATCAAGAAATTTAAGAGGTAAATATACTCTCCGGTCTTCCAAGATGGCAAATCCATCTACAACCTTCATCTGCTTCAGGATGCGAAACTGATTGATGGAAAAGCTCCTGGCCTGCAACATAAATGGTTTGCCTAGCTTCGGTAAGTATGTAGATGCCAGGTAGAAAAGCCCTCACTCACGCCGTAAAAGCAGCTCGTATGCACGCGGAAACCAATTTTCATGGAGTATGTCGAGTATTTTCATGTATCTGAACACCCCCTGTCGCAAGTCTTTGAACTGAGTGGTTGTTCGCTCCAGATGCTTGCCGACTGACCTGCGCAATGTCTTCGCCCCCGCGTCGTCGATTTCACCGCTCCTGCGCCCTTCCCGAATTGCGACTTCATATAGGCTAATGAAGACAGCTTGGTGTATTTGTGACCCTTCTCTATCTATTCGTCTGGCGTGCCCGGTGGCAAAGCTTTCGACAAGGCCCTGCCATGTCATCTCACGCCGAGTTGTAGCATCGATGTGATTTAGCACTATACTATTGTGCAAGGCGTCGACGTCCTCTGGGGATGAAGGTTTGTGGTTCTCCCAGTCTTCTTCCCCTTGGGGAAATCCCCGTAAAAAAGTCTTGACAAGAGCACATTCAGTTGGATCGCTGGGTGGGTTTAACAGTGGCTGCTCGGACGCTCGCGACTCAAGTTGATACATGGCCATCAGCATATCCACTTGGTTGTGATTGGGTGATATTATCCCCCCAATAAGATACAAGGCATAGCTAGGGTCCCAGGAGACTCTGTGGAGCGACGGAAGTGGCCCCGGCTGGCTTGTGTCCGGAGCGAGCTCTATGCTGACTTTGGATGAAGAGAGGAGTACTGCAAGACATAGATGGTATCTGTCAACTTCCACGCTGCGGTTGTTTAGCCGGAGAGCTTCTGGAAGTTTGACTGGCTGCTTCGGCGTTTCACTCTCGAGAGAGATTAGGCTGGCCTTTCCATTGTTAGCGCTCGTCATTATCCAGTCACCAAGTCCAGCGGCATACCTGAGCGGCAAGTTCATCGCGTAACATTCTCCACTGCTGTGGTTTTAATGTCCCCGATAAATCATAGCTCCACGGTCCATCGGTTGCCTGTTTTGGTGCCATCGTCGCCACTGCTACCAAGGCTACTGCGGCCTCTAATCGAGACATCTCGAGCCCGGGAATGAGAGGAATGAATCCGTAAGAGAAGGCCATATACGGCTGTTTTACCCTTTATACAGTGGTAAAGATAATTGCGTAACTTATTCACTCCTCGACCAGTGAATGAAGCTCGCGAGAGGGGCCGAAGGATCAACGCACGTCCATTTTCTGCCTAAGGAAGCAGGTTGTTGAGCCCCGCCATTGGCCATACACATTCTCACAGAATCTGAGCCAATTAAAAGCAAGATAGAATCGAAGTAGAACTTCCTTGGCATCTATTTACAGGTTTCAACATTCGCCGCATTCTGGGGTGAAGGAATCGACTCTGGGGAATGGGGAAATGGACCGAGTATGGACCCAACAAAGGATAAATCCAGCTCTAGCAGCAATCATGAGTTAATGCTCATTACTACCGGTTTATTTTGCCCAATCACGGATAGTCATGTATAGTCGTGTAATTGTACATATGTGACTCGTGTATGAGCACATAGGTATGTTGTATGCTCGTTTCGCCAGATGGACTGGAACCTGCAGATTTACCACCACAAAACAGCAGGACAACACCTCCTATATTGTATTCTTTATGCATAACCTACTCCAAATGTAGCTGCTATTTCTCAAGATGACTGTCTCCCAGTAACTTCCACATCGGAGAGCAGCATTCTCCGGAAGACATGGAACGCCGGGAGTGGGCCGGAAGGCGGATCTCGGCCTTAGCCCGGCCTGTTTTTAGTTCCAGACTTGGCGATAAAAGCCGTGTTTCAACTCGAGTCGGCATTTCCGAGCCGAATGGCTATGCTGTCACGCCGGAGCGCCAACTCTTTTGAGCCTAGTCACGATGTTTCGGCACGGCACTGGAGGAGGAGTTGATCGATTTGTCACGATATATGAAGTGATACCTTTTACATATATACATTATCTACGTAAATACTTATGGTGGCTTCTGTAAAGGGCTCTGCCGTAGCTGGACACATGTCTTAACTGGTCTTGGATTGTACATGATCTGATTCTGGTTCTTACGATTCGAAACTGGTTCCACAAACCTACCGGCAGATGATATATAATATCGAGATGCCAAGACAGGATCTGCCTTGGGACGGCGGGAGGCGCTGCATCGTCTAAACTAAGCCATTGTTCTTGCCCTGATTCTTCTACAAGTGCTTCGTCGCTGTTCTATCGACACACTAGAAGGCAAATGGAGTTCGAGCTTACTCCACTCGGGCCTTCTTACATGCCGTCATTATGTGGCGTGAAGTTAAACTCTCCGTTCCGCGGGACCACGGCACGTTCGGAAGACGCACAATGAAGGATAAATTTCCGACGCAGAAGTGATTGTCCCAAGTATGTATGATAAAGAAACTATCTCCTTTACGTGCTTATTGTAGTTTAAAAAAAAGAAGAAAAAAAGATAGTAAGTTGTAATTATTTATATAAGAACTTCAAAGTGTGTAAATTTGAGATGTTGCACAAAACCTCCCAAGACAAATCAACGCATTCCAGAAAAATTCCACATAGAATGGGTCCCGAGAGTCCTCTCCGCGCCTTTGGCACAGCTAGTCATGTCATGTCAAATCGAACAAGGCTAAAGCTCCATGAAAGAAAATATTTTCACGTAGCTGATATAGGTTTTGGCCACAGCTTTTCCGAGGTCGGATGACATCTTGACTCCCCAATCCTCACCACGGTTAGCAACATCTGGTACTTTTGTCCGGAATCACAGTACACCCTTTCGTGTTCACTCGATGAAAGTAGCCAGTCTGCAACCGCATTAGTGGGCCGAAAAAAAAAGTTCCAATCTTCGGACAAAAGTCGTTATAGTCAACCACATGGGGCCATCGGCATCTCCTTGGACTAAGAATACTTCGTTAGGCTGGTATTCGTATCTACTCACGACCAGTATGCCAATACTGCGAACAAACATCTGCGGAATGGCATACGAGAAATGCATAGTTGACATGGCTATTGCCACGGGCTCCAGAGGATGGAGTCCGGCGTGGTGAGGTACTCTTAAATGTGGCGACCGATAGCAATAGCAATGCATCTAACATCGTGCTACCAAATTCACTTATATATCCCCAGAGTGTCTTTATTTCCCCAGAGTGCCTCAATTATTGTGCCCCATCGTTTGTTACAGCCTTTGAAGAGACAAATTGGTGTCTTTTCTATCGCCTCTCTTTTTTTTTTAGAGCTCTTCTAACGCAATAGACGGCTCACTTTCGATCTTTTCCAATCATCAACATGGGTTCTGAGAAAGAGGACTATTCCTCTGGACCCGAGGATGCCTCTACCAGTCCCAATGGCACCGTCTCAGCCGCCATCAGACCCCAGCATCGCCCTCTCCATGATGCCACTGTCACTCTCGAAGAATACATGTACTACGCTGAGAAGACAAGAGCAGAGGAAGATACCATTGCAGTCTCAAAACCACCCACTACCTTCATGGAACTATTATTCCCATCAAAAGGAACTGCAAGAAGGATAGAGGGATTCCAGCCCAATGAGAAAGAAGCAAAAGAAAACCCACCTGTCCCCATTGACCAGGCGGTCTCCAGTGACAGATTGCAAATCACAGATCTGGAGTGGACAAACGCAAGCCGAGCTTTGCGTTCTGCCAGTGCGGCTGCATGTTTCTACTTGATTACAACCGACATCTTGGGTCCATTTGGAGTCGGCTTCTCCATTGGTACAATGGGTTGGGGAGAAGGCATCGGGTTGTTCACTCTTTTTGGAATCTGTGCTGGATTGTAAGTTGTAGAGATTTCTTTTTCAACACGCTTCTTTGCTTGCTGACACTGCTTAGTTCTGGCTATCTTCTCTGGAAAGTCTTCTTGGACGTTGACTCATACGAATTCCCGGCCAAGAACTACGGCGATCTCGGATTCCGTATCTGGGGCCCTTGGCTTCGTTATACGATCAATTTCCTGCAAGCCCTGCAGCTGATGATCAGTGTTGGTATCCTTGTTATTAGCAATGGCCTTTCGATCTCGCAGGTGTCCAAGTTCCGCCTCTGCTATGTCGTATGCTGCCTGATCTGGGCGATTGTGGGCTTCTTCCTAGGACAAATCCGGACCCTTAACAAGCTGGGATTCTTGGCAAACTTCGCCGTTGTTCTCAACCTTATGATCATGTTTATCAGCATGGGTGTCATGGCCCATAGTGAACCGAATTACGGTGCTGCTCAAGCTGGCTCTGCTGGAGCTGCTTTGGGTGGCCAATCGGTTGCGCCGTTTGCCAATGGAACTTATCCTCCTATTGAACGACATGGCGGTATTCCTCCTTCGACCAATGGCTTCACGGGTTCCATCAACGGTCTCATGAATGGTGTCTATGCGTACGGAGGTGCACAGCTGTTCGTTGAGTTCATGGCCGAGCTTCAGCGACCTCGAGATTTCCTCAAGGCTATGTGGGGTGCTCAGTTCTTTATCTATGCCTGCTACATGTCCTATGGATCCTTTGTTTACTATTACCAGGGACAGTATGCCAACCAGGTAAGTTTCTCGGATATACACTGGACAATATGTATTCAGAGCACTCAAACTAACAACTGCCGACAATAGCTCGCTTACCAGGGCCTGTCACCTTATGCCTGGCAGACTGTTTGCAATATGCTTGCTGTCCTCAGTGGAATTATTGCTGCGACGCTCTACGGCAATATTGGAATCAAGGTCATCTACAACAACGTGTTCATGGAGGTATTCAGAGCTCCGCCGCTCACCACCACTGGCGGCAAAATCCTGTGGGCCGTCACGGTTCCGATTTACTGGACTATCGCGTTCATCATTGCTGCTTCTATCCCAGATTTCTTCGGCCTAACTAGTGTTATTGCTGCGATTTGTCTGGTGCAGTTCACATATACGTTCCCTGCTTTTATCGGTCTTGGACTTTTTGTCCAGAAGAACGCAATGCAAGGAGAAGAGGGCTTTAACCCAGTAACTGGCATCGTTTATCGCCGGGACTCTGGAATCAAGCGATGGATACGTGGATTCTTTGCCAAGTTCTGGTATATAAACGCTATGCTGCTCATCTACACGCTGGGTTCTATGGCGCTGAGTGGGCTTGGAGCATATGCGTCAATCAAGGGCTTGATGGAAGCTTTCAAGTCGCCACAGATCAACACATTTACATGCACATCTCCCCTGGAAGGCTAAATAAACGAATTAATAGAGATGGAATGATAGAAATAGACGATCAATTGTTCAATTACTTTTGAAACCAAAACTACAGCTTCTTCTTAAAGTATACCATATTAAACTTTTGGGGAGAGACACGCTGGGAATGTCCACTTCAGAGCTTTTGACAGTTCCCTGATCTGTTATCATCAGCAATACTATGTATTCCCCTGATACCTCTCTAGCAGTCTAGAGCGGGTTTCGACCTTATCAAAGACTCTTTGGAGGCCGCACAGCCCACCACGCTCGGCGCAGCGGTCATCTAGATCTACGTAACCGTTAAATTATAGTCGTCCTTCATCAAAGGAGATAGACATCCGTTAGTAGCTGGCATGTCTCGGTCTCCAGGTGGTCATGAAGCCATGCCTTGTTTCTGAGTCTGGTAGGGGGCTGAGGCATCATCGCTGATTGGTGCTTGCCACACATCTGACGGCAAGCCCTCCAATCATCCTTTTGGAGAGCCATATGGCGTGTTAGTGGCGTTTCCCGCACTTTTTCGCTTAATCTCATCCTTAGCCTTCTTACAAACATCGCACGAAGCTGTATTAGTACACCTTTTAAATCGCTCCTGGTGCCAGCATTACATCTTGTAGCTACGGATTGAGAATGCAAAGGGTAGTAGCATCACGATTCAAGGTGTTGATATAGAACTTCATCGGTCTATCTAACACGGGACGGATTTGTCCATGAAAAATGTAACAAAGAGAGGCAGAACTTTGCCGTTCAAAGACAGACAAGGCAGACATCTAATGTGCCCAGCCTCATACGCTGGGTGCTTCCTCTACAGACCGCCACCATGCGTAGGGAGGCTTCATCCATGCCGCGTGATATGTAGGGGGATTAGCAAGAAGCCAATTGTTCAGGCTACGTACATATAGTTTTGGCTGCCACTCCGTACTACTACTAGTAAAGCGAGACTAATCCATGCTAAGCATTTCTTGATAAACATGGAACGACTTCTTATTGGCTGTACTGGTGCATCAAAGGGAGCGGGCTATATTTTTATGTGCAATTGCATCAAAGACACCGAGAGTCTGCCGCCCAATGACCTGTAGGCCATGAAACTCAATCCATGTCCTACACCCCGGTCCCTGTCTCGGAGGTCAGCCGCAGCTGATAACCTGTCAATGTGCAGATCGCTTATTGACAGAATACGAAATAACCATGGGATTGGTGGCTAGTGCTGCCATTGATCCTTGTTGTTGATTGGCGCTCAGCTTCATCGCCCAAACAACCAGGACCCCTTTCCTTTGCAGCTTATTGGCTTTGACGATTGACAACGTGCACCTGAAGAGAGTAAAATCGGCATTTGGTCATCTGTCACGTAACTGCTTGAGACGCACTGCTGTGAAGTTGGGGGCGAAAATCCCCGAATTTGCTGTGAAGTATCTATCCTTGGTATGTGGGTGAGAGCGAGTTGTTCCCGATTCTATGGACAATTCCGGGGTCGTGACTCCATCGTCCTCACAAACATGTGCAGCTCGTTTGCGCCGGGACTGAGATCCCAACTAAACTAGTAATTGACTGGTGAAAATAGTCCCCAAGATGGACAACTATTTTGACACTAAAGCAGACATACGAGCACACCAGGTGCTAGTGCCTGAGTTGCGCAAGCTGAGCGCTGCTGTTATTCAAACACGTCACTTGGAGCGGCATTCAGCAGTAGTGGATTTGAATCTAGCTGAGGGGCTCCCGCAGCTAACAGACTAGGCCATCGTGCTTGTTCAAATACTAGTCATGATTATTCACATGCTAGTATTAGGATTTAGCGGGGATCTATGGTGGCTACTATGGCCAAGATCCAATCAGGCACGTCTTTATTTGGGCATAAAATAGTTCATAATGATTCAAGCCTTGCGGCTGGAAGTCTAGGCCTGGATCTGCATCGTGTAGCGTTGCCCAAGGCCAGGTTAAGACATGTAATCTCCTTTTGTGTGTTGAGATGAAGTTTTCTAATGAACAACACAGCATTTTAGCGTCGGTAAGGGGCTGTCCTTTGGAGCACACGACGCAAACATGGAGACTAGATCAGCAGGAAGTGAAGTAGGTAATATGAATTAGGTACGGAGCAGTCAGAGCGATCATAATAAAATCAGTGGTTGCTGGTTGTGCAACGTACTCTTCCAGACTCTCTTGGCACAACCAAGTCTCGAGATGGCGTCACTAAAGATTTTACTTACTGGTCTCCTCCTTCAAGCCCAATCCGTGTTGGGCACTGCTCGTGTGTGCCAGCGGTTCCCGTATAATGAGCTGCTCCCTCTTAAGCACTATCCACCAGCGGAATCATACTGTTCCCGGCATTGTGAGTGGCTGTCTAGGTAACATCGAGCGTGAGCTAAATGAAACAAGATCCTTTGCCTGCTTCGACCATTACTCGAACAGTGACGATACCGACGACTGCAGTTGTGACCATCTCCAAGCCCGCCCACACTCTTACGGCCACCACCAGCATCACCACGTCTACTGTGTACACCTCGACCGCGACAGCATATGTCTACACGACTATAGAGACTGCCACAGCTACCACTGGAACTTCTGTAATCCCCCCTTAACATTGTATAACGGCTTGGATTTAGCTCACCATCTGATGCTGCCCTACGCAGACCCAGACTGTTCACACTGGCACAGAGGTTGCTACAGTCTACACTCAGACAATCCTTGTCACCGAATACACTGCTACGTCCACCGATTACCAAACTACTGGAACCGACACGATGTGAGTTCATCGCATAATAATCAAGCTATGAACAGAATAACTAACCATACGCAGCACCACCATCGTAGCTACGCTCCCCACAACGATCACAACCGCAACTATCACAGTCTTTTCTATCCAGAAAGCCACGGTTACGGCCTCATCTGGAACCGCTACTGTCCATACTACTGTCGATACTGGTATACAAAAACGTCATCACCATGACTACCGCGATGACCTTCTGCCGAAACTGGCCAAATGCCAGAAGAACATTCTAAAGACTGCATGCTCAGTATGTCTCATCTTGGAGAATCATCGTCTGATGATGATTTGCTGACGAAATGAAGTGCATCGAAGTTCACGCGCCAACACACACTGTCACGCGTACGACTATATGTACCCATACTTCGTTCAAGACTGTCGGGGCTACCAAAACCGTCAACGTCGTCGGTACAACGACAACGAAGGAAGTGTCTACGTCTACCATCAGCACCGCCTCTGTAAGTCTCCATTTCACACAAATTGCAACTGAATTCGCTCTTAATTCTCTACACGCAGACATCCACCACCTCTGTTGGTTATGTCACCACAGTTTTGGATGTTGAAACAGATACCACTAGCATTGGTTCCACCTCGACAGTGTCAACAGTCTTTGTGACCGAAGTTCCCACAGCCGCTGCGACGACGACTTCAGTTACTTCTTTCTCCGCAGTCAGTGTAGCATTCACAACGACCTTACCTACTACGTCTACTACGACTGTCATAGTACCTCTCGCCACCACTACCATCTCAACTAGTGTTGCGTACACCAAAGTGTTCGGCCCACAAGACGGATGCGCTTACGTTTTAGAAGCGTAAGTATTGCCCAGGATGCTCAAAAAGGCTGAGAATCATCTAATTAATCTTAAAATTTTAGTGACTACCTCGATCAATATTCGCAAGATATCCCTACCGGTACATCACATGCTGCAAGAGTCGCCATCTGCTCTGCGTTCTGCGATAGGACGCCTGGATGCGTAACATTCGGTATGAACTGGTTTCCATCTTGTGAACCCAATGGAGAGTCAGTGTACTGCATTGCTTCTCAAGATACATGGGCAGGATCAGGTACCATGCAGTGCGGCATTGGAACAGGTTGGAATGGATGCGCCATCTACCAGGATGGCACAGTATATCAGTATGTGATCCACTCGCCTTAGTATGAGGTTTTGGCAGCCCGACTAATTGATTGAACAGGAAAAGCTAGACTTTGGTTCAGGATTTAATGCCTGACTTGGCTCTATATCATTCGTAACGCTACGTCCGAATATCCATGGCTGCTACGGCCAATGTATAGCACGCGTCAAAAACTCTATATAATAAAATGTAATGTAATAAACCGCCTACGTATATGTATATATGTAGGGAATATTTAACCAGTGGTTCCAGTACTTGGCTATCAAAACTTAGAGGCTGGTGGTATGCCTCACTGACTTCATGTTGCTTTCCAAGGCTTGTCTGCGCGGGCTCAATCTCGTTTAACCCCCAGACCTTTGACTGTCCGTAATCCAAGCACACTCAGCACGCAGACCAATGTCATGGCGGCAAACATAGTCCAGAAGACGGCGCGATACCCAACCATAAGCGCACTGGGTGAGGCTTTATCAGCGTCCAGAGATGCATTGGTTACAGAAGTGGCAATGAGCGAGGTAATGGTTAGACCAATGGCAGTGCCTAGCTGTGCGCAAGTGTTGAAGACAGCTCCGCTCAAAGCCTGCATGTGTGTCGGGAAAACGTCTGACACGACCAGGAGGCCAACTGTAAAGAGGATGTCGCAGCTCAATGGAGCCAGGATCTACACGCAGTTAGAGACGAGGATGGTATTATAAGACGTTTGCAGTGGCAAACGGCGTCTACGACTAGTATAACCTGTCACTCACCTGGGCGACGAAAGCATCGTACCAATAAGGCCAGTCGGGACTGATCAAGGCCATAAGAAGTGGCGCGACTGCGCTAATTGTCGATGAGATGAGTACAGACCACATGACAGGCATACGATTTACGAAGATGCCGGTCGATATGTTGGTCAGGGCACCAGAAATAAGAGACGGGAGAATCTGGAGTGAAGCATGCAGTGCCGTTTGACGCTGTACTTGCTGGAAGCTGGAGAAACGGTCAGCTTAAATCCCTAGGAGGACTGCTGCCAGTAACCAATAACTTACAACAGACTGCTATACAACTCCATACAGTTGCATACGGCCGTAGCCAGTAGAACCATCAAGCAACAACTGGTAAACACCCAGTTTTTCCATAGCGAGTTGGGGATAAGTGCAGTGCGCTGGTGCTTTTCCTGGTATTGCATCCATCCTATGAACACAGGGACCAAGATGGCACTAATGACCAGAAGAATAATGGTAGATGCCTTGCGAATGCTGTGGATGTCGGCGGATAAGACTCTGAAGCCCTGTATTAGCTATGCCAAGGACTGGTGAACTGGGGAGAGAAGGGGGTCCTTACGCTAGAACATAGGACAGCATCGACAAACTTGCAGTCCCGATTAATGCCCCAGTGATATCAATTTCCTTCAGGATCCTAGACCAACTGGATTTTCTTGAACGGGCAGCGTCTTTTGGCAAAGCCCAAACACCAACCAAGAATAAAGCGAAAGTGGTGGCTGCGGCAAGATAGAATGCAGCCCTCCAGCCGGTGCTAACGGCGAAGACACCACCAAGGACTAGACCAAGAGAGAATCCGATCGGACCAGCGAAGCCCAAGCACGCAAAACCCAGGTTCCGTGGCCTTCCCCCCTCTAAGCTAGTCGAAATGATGGAAACGGACGAGGGAACAATGATGGCGTTCGTGATGCCCTGCAAGGCACGAAAGGCGATCAATTGGCTACTATCTTGTGCCAAACCGCAGGCCATGGCGGAGACGGCAGCGGTAAAGGCCCCTACCAAGCTCATAGTCTTGGTGCCGACCACGTCAGTAATAGAGCCAGCCAGCAACAAACAGGAGCCTGCCGTTAGGTAGAAGACTGAGGTGGGCCAAACAAGCAGTCCCTCATCGATATGCAAGGAGGCTGCCATAACTGGTAGGCCGACAACGACGACGCCATTGCAGAAGCTGCTGAAGAGGTTCAGGCCCAGGAGGTGAGCAATAACGAGAGTGGCTCGAAGTTTCGAGTGGATGATGGCTGTGTTGCTGTCCTCTCCTGATATAGCGGCCGAAGGTTCCCTTGACGGATTGGATAAAGCTTCAGTTCGTTCTAATACAGGGAAGCTGCCGGCTTTGACAGGCTGGAGCTCGACTAATTGCGGCTCGATAAGTACTTGAGTCGCCATTCTGCTGGTATTTACAACGAAACCGATGAGATTTGTTCAAATTCTCGAGGATGTGAAATATGAGTCAATAATCGTTGAAGATTACGGGTATTGATGGGGCTAGCAAATTAGTCTTCGATATATTCAATGTCATATTCTTACCAACAGAGTGCAACCAACGGATAATATAACGCGTCATCATGATAAGACCCACTTCATCTTTGAACCAACAGAGTGTAACCAACGATACAGCGCCACGATTATCTGTCATAGTACGGGGGCTATGAGCCGTTGAAAGATGGCAAAATATTAAAAGATTTGTCTCGATTACTCTGCCAGTTAAGACACGACTTGTATATTGAAGCACTTGTCAGTGAGTCGTCGCAGGAGCTTTCGTATATAGCGTGTGGGTTGAGATGTTGTATAAGAGGGATACCACGTTACCATTTTCACAACCGATGTTGGCTAGGAAGAGGATTTTAGCGGAGTTAGAGAGTAATCTCCGGAGGTTGGCACCAGCAAGGTCTATATGGAAGATTGAGAGATATGCACTTCCCCGCCAAGGAGTCTCTGCGCAGATTAACAGTTGTGACGGACGTCGGGCTCTAGTTAATGATAATGGCGTATATTTATTAACTAAAATTAAAATTCAATGATAGACAAACAGATGTTAAGACATCATAGGTAGGAAAGATAAAAAAAAAAAGCTTTGTAGAACAAATAAAGGAAATACATGTAGGGTAACATGCTGTACAGCACAACTTGACACTGTCGCATCAAGTTGCCATTAAGTGAAAATGCGCGTCGGCAATACCCATTCTCTCTGAGCCGTCTCTAATATATCACTGTCCGAATTAAACCCATTTGTTATGCCTCCAAACACCGGATCATCAAATGTCCATGTCTTAGGCGGAGCATATTTCCACGATGGCAATTGGTGCGAATCCCCCATGTTTTCGCTGAACTTGAAGTCGCGCTCCAAACTTTCGTAAATCTTGTGAACGTCCCTTTCCCGTTTATCCCAGTATATAGACTGAGATTCATTGAGCTGCGATCTTATATTATTCAAGAGGGATGAGTGAATCCAAGCTTGTTCCCTCAGGAACTTGGGGTCGTGACGCGTGTAGCCGTTGTACACCACGTCAGATGGAGATGCAATCTCTAGCATGACTTTGTGGTGGACATCCATGGCATACGAGAAATAATCATCCTCGACGTAATCCTCGACTACACCCGAAGCCATCGTAGCGTAAATGCTAGCCAAAAGCCGTGATACTTCCAACGTGTCTTTATGAAGTCGTCCGCGGGCTCGCTGTAAGTTGTAGTATAGCTGCTCGGTTGTACGAATTGCATCTCCATATAGCTGTTGAGCGCACTGCACGTGAACCAGTAGTGTGCCAATTTCGATAATCTTTTGAGTATCGGAGCCGAATGTCGATCGGATATCTCCACGAGAGTCCCACAATCGAGAAAGCACGCGTTCGAGCTGTTCATGGTTGCCTTGAGCATGCAGCAGATTGATGAGACCAACTAGATCCTCAGAACGGAGTGTTTCGAAATCTATTTCCAGGGTATCAAATGCATTAATAACATCGTGCATGATAGCCTGCGAAGTGTCCACCATGGCTGCCCCGTGAGTATCACCAGGGCGTTCAGGGCGAGGTGTACCAATTCCTACCAAATATTGGGCCAGTATGTATCCGTAGCGGATACGGCGACGATCATGGTAGAGACGCTTCTCTACAGAGAATTGCATCATAAATCGTCCGACTTGGCTAGCGTTGTAGAAGCTTCCTTTGTCCAATAGACTTCTGACGTGATCATTGCCAACTTCTAGCATGACAGTGTCAAAATCGAAATTGACAGTAGGTCGATCTTTGCCAAGCTCGTCCATTAAACAGTAGTAAAAGCTTTCTTTCACCTCTTTACTGCAGTCGATATCAAAGTATTGGGCGTATGCCGTTTTGAAGCGATCAAGGAGGTCCCCATCAAGAGTTTCAATAAACTCTTCGCGTTGATGAGTCTTCCAGAAACGACGAAGTCTCGCGCCGTATTGTAAAGCCACCTCTATAACGACCTCCTCGTTGTTTACGCGCGAGTATTCTTCATAAAGCAAGGATTCAAGAACAGTCTCAGCCATGACCTTGGAGTAGGACAGGTTGTCGGCGTGCTGGTTAAGACCATGCCCGAACGCAATCAGGAAAATGAAGATGGCCTTCCTCGTCTGAGAGTTCAGAGCTATATGAACGTCATTTCTGGAAAACCTTTCTCCATAAATCACCGTTTTACGCATTTCCTCGAGGAGGTCTTTCCCATTCTGTATCAAATCGGCGTTGACAAAGAGGGCAGCCAACGAGGTGGCAGCATGGAAGAGTGTCAAATTGACGGCAACGGCGGTGATAATGTACTGAGCCGATTCTACCAGGAGCTCACGCATGAGTCTTCGGGACTCATCTGTGTCTACTTGCTGATATAGCAAGATAACACAATCAAGCTGATGCAATGTCTGCTCAGGGTAATCTTCAAATGAATCCCTATACTGATGATAGGTCTCAAGTGAGATCTCAATGGCACGCTCAAGCGAAAATGTCTTTTTCTGAGACCCTTTGACAATGGTCACGTACATTCGCGATAGACGCTTCTTGACAGTCTCAACTGTTGTTTCTTCGATGGTGTCAGTAGTCTCAATTGTCCTCAGTTTGTCGAGCACCTGCTCATAGTTCTGGATTGACTCTTCGTGATGTTCATCATGTGTCTCGCATATCTTTGCCAAAGTCATCAGTGCATTAATGACCAACCCGGGGTTATCATGATAATATTCACTGATGATATCTCTGTATTCAACAGCGATGTGATATAGCACCGAGAAATCCACTTTGACATGGAAATCCAAGACATGAGAATATTTTTGATAGATCGAAGCAACATCTTTCCCAGAAACCCTGGGTTCTCCTTCAATATTACGTTGTCCGCGGAGACGAAGAATAGTCTCCCACAATACAGTACATATTGATTGGAGATTATCCCAAAGTCGACGAGCATCATAGTGTATCGAGAGAGCCAAAGCAGCCTTGATAGCGTCATGATGACAATAATCGATACCCTCGTTCAGTAGAGTGACGATTTTCCCATAGTAGCTATAGGCGTTTTCGAGGCCAAGAGTCTGATGATAGTCCGCTATAAAATACAGCGTTCTAATCGTCAAATCGTCCTTTTCACCCAACTCTTGTTGATATTTTGCCAAGATTTGCGTATAGACATCAATGACCTCTCTATGGCGATGGTGCTTCTCGTAGAATGCAACCAGGATATCTATGGCATCCTGAAGAAGCTGAGCCCCTAAAAGAGGACTCTCTTCAGTTCCAAGATTTTCCTCGAGTTTCACAGAAATGCATGCATAAAGAATTTGCAAGTGTATCCTCTCAGCCATCTCGAACAGTTTCTGGGTGGAATAACAATCTGCCAACCGACGGGCCACATCTATGCATTCTTCAATCGAGTGCTGACAGAGCCTAATAGTAGAGCTGTCTGTCAAGATTTCTTTCCAGGTAAGTTGCAGAGTCTTCTTGAGGGCAGCTTCGGCTTCACGCCAATTATTTTGTTGGTTATAAAGGCTGATCAATGCTTTAGTTGCTGAGAACAGAGACGTATCAGTTTGATCCTGTTCGTATTCATCGACAAGACGCTCAAAAAGCTTTTTGACCACACTCTCTGTCTCCTCTGTAACAACTGTTTTTGCTGTAGTGTTTGTAGTGACAGTAGTATTGCTGACCTCTTCCACAACTTTGTTCATAAGTAGTACAGTCTTCCGGACCTCCTCACTAGAGCCGTAGGTACTGAATGATTCCAATACCTTGGTCAGCATAGAAACAGCAATGCTCGACAGGCCGGACTTTCTACACTCTTCCGCGACCTCTCTAATGCGAATGATGATTGCCTCAGATTCGAGGGTATGTTTTTGGTACTCTGCCCAAAGGCAAATGAGAATACTGCATGCTTCTTGTATGCGATTATGTCGGCTAAGGAACCTGGCATATTCGAGAGCGATATCGATTCTCACTAAATGAATATCCACCTTCGAGGCAGGAGCATGATCGGCAGTTATGCGCTGCCAAAGGCTGACATATAGTCTTTCAGCGTGAGAGAGATGCTCGGCATTTTCGCAACTTTCATACGAACGTGCCAACCTCATCCATAGCTCGATACACCGGAGATCAGTGATTTCTATGTTCTCGCTGGTTTCAAAGATCATCTCTTCGAGGTCGCCGACCTTGTCGATTGGCGCGCCGTTGAGAACGATGTCCAGTGTGGCAAAGTACGCATTCATTTGCTTAACTCGGTTCGATTCCTTGCCCTCCCTGGCAATTAAAATGACACGGATTTCTTGGTAAGTACCCATAGCCTGTTCCTCTTTCTTGATGTCTGTATAGAATTTGGCGAGCTTCTGATACCAGGAGATCACTTCGTCACTATGGCTGCCATGCTTTCGTATATCAATTTTGATTGCAAGCCGAAGCATGTCCTCATACCAAGTGATAATGTCAATTTGATGCTGATGCTGAGTGGTGAAGATCTCAGTCTCATCGTTTATCTCAAGCCCTGTGACACATTCGAAGAAAATCTCCGTGCACTTCTGCACGATCGTGGAAGTTTCGGACAAGATCTCTTTCCCAAGCTTGGCCGCTCCATAAAAGTACAATGAAGCATCAGTCTTTAAACCAAGAATATTGAGATAGATGTGTCCAAGAGTAATGAGGTTGTGTAGAACCACAACTTCTCGATCATTGAAACAATCTTGTCGAATTTGGAAAGCAAACTTATGGTTGGCCACGAGTTGCTCCTTTGTGTATACTCTTGTCCAGCAAGTTCTTTCGAGAAGAGCAAATGTGACAGAATTAGGGAATACTTCCGATACTTCGGACCCGGTGAAGCCCGATAGTTGGAAATGCTCTACCCAATTCTGCACAACATAGGCAAGAAGTGAATCTTCAGAAAACAATGAGAGAACAAAACCATAGTCCAAGACATTGGTAGTGATGTCTCCGGTCTCCTTTAACGCGAATTTGACATATAGTAGCATTAACAACGTTAGTTGCTTCTGTGCTTCCTGGTCAGACGGTAGCGACATCTTCACAAGGTGATCTTTCATAAACGAGCGAATGGTTTTGGTACGGAAATGTACATAACCATCTTTAATTATGACCAAATCGCAGAGGGATTTGGTGATGAGGCTGGCAACATCGGGGCTGACAGACATTGACTGTCCTTCAATGTCAATTGAAAGGAGCTTTTCGAGCTCTACTACAGTCAGTGGCCGAGTGGCCACTAACATTATAGATAGAATAGTCTTCAAATCGTGCTTCTTTTCGAGCTCAAGCGACTCAACAACCTTGAGAAGTACATCCGAGACTTTCGGACCGAGCTCATGACTTGTCTGAATAATCGAAGCTTTTGACTTTTCTCTGGATATGAGTTGAACAGCGTAAAAAGCCCAGAGCCAATCACCGTCTGCTTTGATCGCCATGCTTTTGAGAACATCGTCGGATTCCTGACGACTTAGATGACGGAAATAGCGAGACCGAGAAAGAGTTGCACGAATATAAGCCCGGATGTCCTCTCTCACTTTGGAGGTTTCGATGCGGCGTCCATAAACCTGAACCGGGCCGGGAATTGAGCGACAGAATGCGACAACCTGTACTGGAAGCCCGGTGATGCATTCTTGAAGCTTAGCATAGAAATCTTCCTGGATTCCCACAACTTCGTCGCAGTCATCCAAAATGATGACCATCGACGCCTGTTGAATGCGAATAGCTCTAAGGCAATTCTGAAAAGCTTTCCACAGGATAGTCTCCGTAGGTTCGGAATCCTTTCGAGCAGAATGATGCTGGAAAGCTTGCGCTATAGCTTTATACACCCCAGCATTGCTGACATTTTGCTCAAGAAGCGTGAAGAGGATGCTCTTCAAAAACGCAGTAGGAGTTGCCCTGTCAGGCGAATCAAATGCTATGGGCGTGCTGTCAGTAATGATGTTGTACAATTAGATGTAAAGGCAACTTACGAAAAGTGTATCGAAGAACATGATAAGATTTGACATTGAGTGGTCGAGCAAGTCTCTCTTCCACCCATCTGGAGAGGAAACTTTTACCACTCGAGTCCCCACCTGTCAAACATAGCAACTTGTCTTCTCCGTTGAAGAATTCAGAGAGGACATCTTTCAGCCAGTAGCACGTTTTGGATGCGGGAGCGTGGTAATCCCCCACTTTTTCGTAAATTCTGTTCGTAACAGAGTAGTTGTAGGGGTATTGAAGCTTCCAGCGGAGTTGCTTGACAGTAATTGAGGGATCTGCCTCTTGGAGCTTATGCTTCCAAATGGCATCAGAAAGCGCCTCTTTAGATCGCCAAATTTCACGGATCTGTGCCCCAAAACTAGCATCGAAGTTGATGTGTGCCTGCAATCCAGGCTTCAGATCACTGATTTTCTGTCGATACACTGCCGCGATGTTGCCAAGGAGAGCAACTAAGTTGTTAAATGTTTTGGTCGCATCGGATCGGATCGCCTCCGAGGGCATGTGGACATTATGAATTCGAGTTATATCCGTGAGAAGCACGGAAAACTCGTACAAGGCAGTGAAGGTTGGCAAAAGCGCTTGAGCTTGCATGTAGCCGATCTAGTCATGCGATTAGCCATCGGCCGAACAGCCAAAATATTGCCGTCGGTGTCGAACATACCTCAAGCAATGCATGAGAAGAAGCAAGAGCTGCTGAAACCAAGTCTCTTGCTTTGTTGATTGAAATAGTATTCTTTTTTCCGTTGAAAAAAGCATCAATGTTTTCTCCATTGAAAATGACATTCTCGTGCTCCGAAGTTCCATTGACGAAGCCACTGGTATCTGCATCATGGAGAAATGAATTGGATATTTCTCCACTGGTGAAGTCATCGACTCTGTCTCCAAATTCAGAAATATGGAGTCCAAAGTATTGCGCAGCATGGAGGACGCGGTCCCAGGCGTTGCCTCTCTCTGGCATTCTGATTAGGCGTTCATTTGAGATGTATTTGAGATACCACTCAAGATTGAAGTCAGTAACATTAAGCTTAACATCTGTGTTCGGCTCCGCAACCACAGGACGTTGAGGCCCTCCTCTCTGTATCACGACCGTACCATTTTCCACCACCTGCCTAGATTGGCGCGTGGTGACGGTAGTGAAGGTCTTTGTGGTAGGAGTAGAGGTTTTCGTAGTGGTTGTTGTCACCTCACTGTGGCTATTATTACGCTGAGGCGACACTGGCCGGACGACCAGGCCCTCAACATCTACGTCCCGTGTAATTTCTGCTACTGCAGCAGGCGGAGACGGTTGCGGGAGA
Organism: Trichoderma sp. TW21990_1; assembly: GCA_010015515.1. Classification (NCBI taxonomy): domain Eukaryota; kingdom Fungi; phylum Ascomycota; class Sordariomycetes; order Hypocreales; family Hypocreaceae; genus Trichoderma; species Trichoderma sp. TW21990_1. The sequence goes on from ML974124.1 coordinate 393,553, forward strand.
GCTAAACCTCGGGATCTTGTGGGCTCCATAGTTTCAGCGCGTCGCAAGACCTCAGGTATGATGATTTCACTCTGCACAGAAGGTGCTACGCTAGCTGGAACGCTGGCTGGAACGCTGGCTGGACCGCTGCTTGTGGGTTCGGGAGATATAGGTTCAGTAGTCTTAGGATTTTTCTTCCCTGAGTAGGTTGTCAGTTCCAAAATAGAAAGATATTTTGTGTACATGAGTCTCTGAAGCACCTATATTACCTCAAGGTATATACGCGCCGACAGGATCGTTAAATACACATACTCACCTCTAAAGTTTTTGGCAAAAGATTTCATGCTGAGTTGTAAACTGACACTAATATATTCATTCACACTGATTAGAGACAAATCATGTACCCAACGAAGCAATATGAAGAGCCATACATATGTGTCAAGAAGGCCCTAGCACAGGACCCTACTGAGATTAAGAGAAAGGATGGATTGAGCAAGTGATATAGAGCAAAGCTTGGTTTATATAGAGAGCTTGTCTCTCTTACAGTGCAATACGTACTCTGTGGGTGTACTCTGCCTTGAATATACTTTACTCGGTATATAAACACAGCAAGGCAGTCAATCATACTCCGTATTAAATGCAACCCAATGAAAGTTTCACACCGAACGCTCTTCTCATTGGTAGTGTGAGGCTCGGACTCGGCGATTGCGCAGGTGGCTTTTCATGCAGCCGGTGATGTGGACTGGACTATGACCTGGCTGCCAGGCTGTCAGACCGCGAGCCTATCGGAAGAGGATGGGGCTTGTATCGTCAACTGAAACTTGAATTGTGACCACGTCTCTGTGTTTTACAAATGAGGCTCTGATGCATATATTTTCTCTGTTAATATATACTTTTGCTCTTCCATGCAGAGCCTTTTCTGTGCAACACGTGGTCATGCTACACTTTGGTATGAACAACAAATTCTACTATCCATGATGCTCTGGGAAGATCAACACAAAAACAGAGTGCTCCATATTGACTAGATACACTCGTACGTATTCGGTGGCGAATGGACATAAATTTATGCCCATTTGTTCACGGAATAAACTTTGGGGGCGGAGCGTTTGCTACACCACACCGTACAATACCTTGCATAAATGCCCAAGGGTATTGGACATGGATACATTCGTCGGCTGCGGTTCTCACCAGAATCGATGCCCTACTTACTCACAATCCAACCATATCACCCTCAGCTTGGCCGCAGAACGGCCGGCGCAGGCTACGTGGAATTTAACATTAGGCTGCTCCGCCACAGATAATGTGTTGAGCCATCATTGGCAAAATAAATAGGCTCTGGGGAATGTGAACTGAGACATTGGTTCATTCATAGTGTGCCTTATCGCGTGTGGGCCATCTCATAGGTCAGTATTGCGGAGGATTTCCAGCTCAACGGTGAAGAGCAAGGCGCCCTGCGTTGTAGCTAACCGACGTCGGATCTGGCCTTGTTATACGGCAATTGCTTCTCAACCAGGCGGGCGGCTCAGCCGCTTCAGCCGCTTCGGCCGCCTCAGCCAACGGAAACAGCTGTGTGGCGACTTAGGATCGACATTGGACTCTGATTCTAAAATAATGGTGAGGCCTGAACCACAGCCACTACTTTCCCATAGTCTCTTGTATGACCAAAATGATACTACTAGAGCCCCATATTGTGGAGTTGTACGCAAACGGCCTTGTATACATGTTGTGAACGTCGACAGCCACCCAGCTATAATGGCCAGAATAGCTGACGGGTTATTACAGCTTTGTTGACCTCTTTATCTTGATTTTAAATACAAATCTCCATATCTTACGGAATAAATAGAAGCGAATGCTATTTAAGAGTGCTTGATATGGAGTCATTTATCAGCAGCTATTCACGAGACGCCTGTAGCCTTTGCTCATCTCGTTTATTTCCTGAGAGCACGCTGATAGATAATCTAGTGTGCACTTGGGCTATACGGCTGGCTGGCGGGGCTGTATGTCATTTCGATGCGGTGAAACTCTCCATCAGAACTCATATTTTCTGTAGTGGAAGAATCGCGATTGTTCTCCCTAGCAAGGTGTCACCATTCTCGCATGCTGGTAGGTACATATGATGTATCAATATTCCGAGGCCACGCACGCCAAGCAGCTAGGTAGCGTTGCCACAGGGATACATGTAAATGTGCGAGTGTACCTATGCAATTTAATACCAGCTAGTGCTTGTGTTTTTTATCTTTAGCCTTAGTGTCGAAACTCTTCTCTTTCGTAGAGCATGACATCAATGGACTGGAGTCATACGTAGACGCCTATGTAATTATTGGACACGATATAAAAAAAATTGTAGTAGAGCCTCAAATTCTCGGAATCCGGGGAATAATTTCGAAATGCACCCGCACTCCTATCATAGCATCCCTGTATGCCTGAAAATCTGACAACGACTGTACGGAGTACATATATCTATCGTGATTGGTTTGGTTTGGAGCAATGAGGGTGGATCAGAGGCAAAGATTGCATATTTTCAGCTAGCCACAAATCTCAGCACTAACTCTAATTAGCTGAGAATCTGCTTCATGCATCCAGTGGCAATGAATTGGGCAGAGATGTGTGGTTTACTGCATTGCTGCAGCGGGTTTGCGCGTCGCGTTAGGCAGACAAACGTGTGGCTTTCATTCACATGCAAGTTCGCATGGGCGGATTTCATGCTCTAGATTGAACCAAATGAGTGTAAGGTGAGACTTGCAAGACTATACTCGACCAAAGGGCTAAGAATTGCCAAGTTAACGTTGAATTGCTAAGATCGTGTATCTGGAATAATAGTGGATATCATAGTTGCATGCCCACCGACTATGAATCCAGCATGACACGTCACGATCCGCTAGGATTATGGTCGGAATGGCTATTTTTATGGGGATACGGAAATAATCAGCTGGGTCCTTTTTAATCAAGGTCTTTGAAGCGGCCGTTGACGTTCTCCTCATAAGGGTCTGTTAAGTTGAAGAAATGTGCCTTGGCTGTAGTCTTGCTAAAGCAGTAAAATGCTTTTGATTCGCTGCTAAATCGCCTTTACGGCCTACTCTAGCTATTCTGCCTTCATGTCATCTCGCAGTTAAGGAGTCTTCTGTACACTTTGTTGAGCACTATTGAACTTTTTTTTTTTAAAAAAAAAAAAGAAAGAAAACTGTAGAACGACTGCCAAATGAGGATGTCACAATGCTGAAACGGATTTACAAATTTAGCAGAGCGTCTATCACCACTTTGCAGACGTAATGCATTCAACACTACCTCATTAGGAAGGCACTAAGTTGATTCAACCAATTGATGAAGAGTAAAATCCGTTTGTTCAGTTAGTTTTCTTGTCCATCCTTAGCATCGGTAATAAGAACGGAGACCACTTCAGTCAACGTACGATGTAACGTCGTTGATCAGACGTGAAGTTCCTAATAATGCCAATCTTTCCCTGCCATATCTTGCCGCACTCTATAGTTAAGCTCTGACTCATTCAATACTTCCATATCAATGTCGGCAAGAAAGAAGCCCTCCGAACTGTCCCAGATGCGATTTACGGGACCTAAAAATGGCATGGCGACCTGCGATAGCCCAATGAATGACTCTGAAGGCCCACCGGCGTTTGGAAACACAACAGCGCAGCTATTTTCAAAGCAACGAGATGTGACCATCGAGTTGAGCACAAGGCTTTCATAGTCGGAGTTTAGCTTCAGTCCATATGAGCTTGATTCGTCGAGCGTCCAACAGGCCGGCACGATGATGATATCTGCACCATCTCTCACCAACTCGCGGAATGCTTCTGGGAAAGCAAGATCCCAGCAGATCAAAATTCCTATTTTCCCCAAGGGAGTAGATATTGCGGAGTGCTCTTCCTGACCGCACGATTGATGAGGACGCTCACTGTGCCATAGGTTTTTCTTCCGATAAGATCCTAGAATCTTCCCCTCATGAGAGATGAAGTAAGACGTGTTGAATAAGTGGTAGTCTCCGTCTACACTATTGAGCGTTTTGCTACCAGGGAGTGTAGACTGAGAAGTACTAGCTGGGTGTCGCTCCACAAGGGTTCCTGGGACAAGGCAAATACCAAGCTCTCGCGCCAACACGCAGTATCGGTCAAGGTATTCTTGATATCGTGCCGTCTGCTCGATGTATATAGGATCTTCAGGTAAATAACCATTTAAATGGTATCTGTAAAATTGAGTTAGAAATGGAGTGGATGTGACTAAGGAGACGAGGAAGAAACGATGCACTTACTCCGGTAAAACGACAAGCTGAGCTCCTTGTTCAGCTGCCTGTCGGATAAATCCACAGGCTCTTGCAAAGTTGCCATCTATATCCAGAGGCTGCGACACTTTTAGAATGACAAGCGGCGATGATAGGAGCGGCCGACATACTTTTGGATACAGCTGAACCACTGCGACCTTGATCTTCGCTGACATGGTTATGGACCTGGATCGCTTCCTACAGCTTGCCGCCTATTACTCTTCCGTGTTCTGAGTATGTTTGAATCAGTTAGAAGTGTTAGGGTCCACGAAGCATCTCATTGCAACCATGGCCGAACCAAGATCCCCCGCACTTTATAAGTATCTTGCCGCACCAACGGCCCTCGAGGTATTCAAGGGTGGGAAGAACGTTGATCCATTTGTAACACAACGGGTGCAACTGATCGGATAGATTCGGGCTACAGGCCAAATACCTCTGCTGATTGGGCACTAGATTGGGCATTCATACATTTTTCTTTATATCTAAAGCTAATTGGCTACCTTTTCTATGTATTATTATATAGCTCCCGCTCTCTGGACTGGGGTCACCAACACAAACTACGTCAGCACTGACGCTTGAGTGACCTCCGGGTCTGATTTACAGTGGAAGCGCCGGGCTGTTTTTGCGCTATTTGCTTTGACGCATACATCCATAGATGCTAATCGATGGATGGCTCTGGTCACTTAACAAAGGCTTCAACAGCTGAACGTGTAGTATTATTATAGGTTTCCATTATTATTATTATTATTATTATTATGTTTCTCCTTTTGCTTTAGCCGCAAACAATTAAATTAAAAAGAAAAAACCAAGAAGAAGAAGGAGAAGAAGAAGATGATGAAAAAAAATAGAGGGGAAGTTAAATAATTGAATTAATTGACACAAACTACCCCCAATCTAACCTTCTGGGAATGCTCTTTGGCCTTCTGAGTTTTGCCAAAGACATCCTCCATACCCATAGGGTTGCCATCAACTCCCACATAGATGTAAGCGCCAGTAACGTGAAACATCGTTACCATCTCTTTCACATCGTCTGGGACTTCAATGGTATGGATACCGCCTAGGGGCTCGAAAGCGTAGCATCCTTGCTCTACCGACCAAGGATGCTCGAGGTAATGCCGCCTGCCCTTTAGCATCCTTAGCTGCGCAGAGCCGGCATGACTATATCGTGATAATATACCGGATTTATGGACTCTGAGGATGTTGAACAAGTAGCCTTGGCTGACGGAGAATAGGAGAGGCCAAACCAGACTCGGTCGTACTAAAGGACGCAAAGACACTCATCGGGGTTGAGACTTAGAACATTAGGAACTAATTGATCTTTAAGCACGTTAGTAGAAGACTGGCCTCAATAGGTAAGAGCATCCTGATCAGATTTGGTGGAAGAAGGCATTCTGAGTGTGCGCAACGAATTTGGAGGCTAGTATGAGCATGAACAATAATTTATTACAACTTATGTTTCAGAAAAAGAAAGCACGCTCTCGTTTATCGCCTAAAAATATTATCTAGATTCTATATACCTTTACATCGCGTTTTAATTAAAATACTACCTGAAAACGGCCACATTTTGACATGCCGTATATGTTTCCATCCGGTGATGGATCGATGTTCATTACGGGATGTCCCCTCGTGCATGAATCAGAAGTGCACCCCTCAACTGGAACGTTTCGGTTCGTGAAATAGGCCTCGCAGATGGAGCCGGCTGCATTCATCTTCCAGTAGACACAGTCCTTATTATTGAGGCAATTGTTGCAACAATTGGGGATATCCCCAAACCCGTCTCCACGGAAACCAAGGACAACATTGGGGTTGGATGGAACGCCTGGGACGAGATATTTGTTGATGTTGGCGACATCACAAGGATTCTCGGTCTGAATGACCAGGCTTCCAGCGATAGTGACAGTGATGGTCTCAAGAAGTGTCGTCGTACTCGCTGCGGTTGCGGTGGTGGTTTGTTCAACCGTGCTGGTCGAAGTAGCAGTTGTGGTGCTGGTTGACGTTGTAGTCAAGGTTACCGTCTGTTTTGGTGGCGGCGCTCCATTGACATGAGTTGTAGACGTCTTCGTGGTTGTGACAGTCTTGCAGTTTCGATCCGTGACAGTCTTGGTGATGGTTTTGGGACGGTCTTCCTTGGTCTTGGTGACGACCTTTGTGATACGAGGACCGCAGCTCTTCGTCGAAGTCAGGAAGCATGCTAGAAGATTGCAAGATTAGCTTGAACTCTCGTGACTATGTTGTTATGTGTTTCTCTTGGGAAAACGTACAGCAATCTCGAGGCAATTCATTCTCGTAGTGCTTATCTGAGCGCTTAAAAGTAGGTGCCAGAGTGAGAGTAGGCGGTGGTCCCTGAGAACAGGTTTCAGGAGCCCAGCTGACTGTCGAAGTTCTATCTTGGGTACTGTCCATTGCCATGTCAGCATACATTGACCGCATAGCGGACATACCAAGTAACTTACGTTATAAGAATAGTGTCGGAAGACTCAGTCCCCACAGAAGTTGTAGTAACAGTGACAGTGGCGAAATCACTCTCCACAGCTGTTATAGTTGCGACTGCGGTCAAAGTGGCCCAGGCAGTCGTTGTGTCTTGGTGAGTGCTTCAAGGGTCACCGCAGATTAGTCAAATGTTTCTCACTCCTATATGACGTTCCAACTTACGCAGGGTCCGTGACGGTGACAGTCCTAGTTGATGTTTTTGTGCTTGTTGCAGGCTTCACAGTTTTAGTTTGCGTAATAGTTGGCTGACGCGTGACAGTGGTGGTCTTGGTGACGGTTCCTTGAGGAGCTTCACATGTCGAGAGTCGAATATGTCGAGAGCCTTGTTATAGAGCACATGAGATTAGAATCTAGTACCATAATTCTTTCCGAAAAAAAACTCACGAATTATATCATAACACTCTCGCGCAGTCCACGGGGAGACATATCGGCATGAGGGAGCAGGAGAATGACAGGCAGGATCACCGGCATCCACAGCCTGAAGTGCTGACAGCACAACGGAAAGGGCAAGCAACTTCATCTTGAATTGATGATTGATAATGAAGTTACGTTGAGCGGACGATAGAAGGAAAGATTGTTATGGCGGTGGCCGCTTCAATATTTATTACGTCTACGAGATGCATGCAATCGGGGATTATCCGTATTATTGGCATTGGTCATAAACGCCAACCATCTGGAGCCCAGCTTTAAAGCTAGTACAGAATACAAACATGACTATTGCTCCCTTTTTTGGGTCATTGCCACAGTCTAGCCAGATCGATGGTTGGAATCTGAGTCCTTCGAGGCCTAGATTCGTGAGCTGGCTCTGCAGCGACCTGAGACTATTCACACTTAGACTGCCGCCAGCAGCTCTTCAGGCCTAGCGTCAGGCACTATGCCCCTGTGCCGCCGTCTTCGATTGGACCCCAAGACGGCAATTAAAAGGAATTGGTCCAGCATGATATGATTAGCGGGCCGCGAAGCCCGTGCTGTGCGTTAGCCGCTGAGTTATTGTTCAGCTAGATGGAGCTCTGCATTGTTGATATTCACTGACTGAGTTGCTGGTTAGCAGTTGCTTGCCCCTGCCCCCACGAACGGTTCTGAGCTGAAAGCTACCCAAGAATGGTATTAGTGGCTCAAAAAATGGAACGGGGTTTGGAACTTAATCTAACATTTCACTAGCTTCAGGTTGAAAGCAAAGTAGTAGTATCATTTGAATCGTGCATACTTGATCTAATGAGGATGGTTTAGGTGGAGGAGGGCAGACTTCTCCTTTCTGTCGAAGGGCTTGGTGTGGGACGAATATTGATGTCCAATTCCAACAATTCATATGAGCACAACAGCTGGTGTGCAAGCAGCAAAATTTTGCGTCTTTCTAGTGTCAACGCATTCGTTGATGAGATGGAGACCATATGTATATTCTCTGTCAAACACTAAGGATGCGGTCAATTTCGAGTCAACCATATAAGAATACCCTGTGGAACTTATATGGTTGATAAATTGGATAATTGGTTACGTTGTGATTTTGATTCCATGAGTAATAAAGGTAGATGTGAATACAGATCGGAGCTCTTTCTGAAGCGGCTTAGCAAGATTGCCTACCTGCGGAAGCGGTGTATTATTATTCTCTGCCCCCAGAACGATATTTCAACGCAGACAAAAGAAATATAAGGTTATCGCGAGGCTTAAACAGTTACTATAAAATAGTCATTCTTTATCCTCATGTTCCTTCGACCATACAACATCATGGCCAGCAGCGTAACACAATAGTAGATAAAGCGCTGTCGGTATCGCTGAAGTTGGTGACAAGTGCGGCCATTTTAAGCGGCCTCGACAGTGACAATACGATTGCTTGATGGCCTGTAGAACCCTGAGTTCCAGTGCTGATTTATTACGTTTCTACGCAGCAGAACGTCCGATATCGTGGCATTTCCACCGGACTGCAGCACCTCGTCAGGTTCCATCTCTTCCCCGATGTTCTTTTTCTCAATAATTGACAGTTCTCCACTTTCCCATTGCCTCTCATTTTCTTTCGCCATGGTACCAACCATCTGCTCTCACCATGTAAGTCAAAATACCGAGTGTGCATATATAATAAGGGTATCATGACCCATGGTAGTCGCTTCCTCAGACCAAGACAGCAAAATTAGACATTTATCCACAGACATAGGTCTGAAAATTAACTTAACGTGATGAATTTAATGACAGGATTTGAAGCTTTCCAGGCTTCCTTCAACACTCTCCCAATACCCAATCGGGATGCCGTCTCCCGGTGTTCATCCCATTCAATCAGCATCACATTGTACATCATACTCTTATCTGACGGTATGCAAGCCGAAGTAATAGGGTTGAATCCGGCAAACTGGGCTTCAGATAACACAATAAACTCGTGTCGAGTTCGATCGAGCTCCTGCAACCTTTCTCCGTTCAAGACAAGGTACCCACTTAGTTGTCTTTCGAACTGTCTGCGAAGGAGGTGCAATTTGACCGGGGGATTCATTGATGACTCTCTCTGGCTCGCAGCAAGGCGATCAGTATTCCCTGGTGCAATGTAGAATAGCGAGCAAGACGTCCAAAATTGAAGCAATGGACGTAGCTGGAAACTGAGATTGCTCATTGGCAAACTGTTAAGTGAAGCAGCCAGTAACTCAAAAATCGGTACCCAGAAGAATGTATTTGAGCTCCTCCCTTTCCCAAACCGTGTCTCGTCTATTCCGATTCCGATATGATTGACGAGCTTGGCGGCCTTGTCGTTTTCTTTGTAATACCACTTTATGACAGGCACCACTCTCTCAGTTTTCGAGGAATCTAGTGCTTCATAATGAGTGTGTCCACTCCATCCTGCCCAAGACCAACTGGGAAGTTGCTTCTTGCTGCCTTCCCTTCTTCTTTGTTTAGTCAAAGGAAGCCACAGCAATGACTGATCCAAATACGCTTCTGGAAGGCCGGCAAGAAAACTAGAATTCAGATGGCGCTGAAGGAGGCTTCCAAAGCCTTCAAATGCAGGCAAAATATCATCTTCAAAAGTAAACCGTCTCTTGGTATAACCCTCAACTACCGCCACATACTCGGTGATTGCGTCTGGTTGACTTAGAGACAGCAGCCGCAGCGTTGAGTTCGGCTTGGGTTGGTGATCATTATCCCTCAAACCGGCTCGTAGCTGTCTTAAGGGCCTGGGTGGGTGGAACTTGATGATTGATGGGGCATCCTCTAATAGGTGACTGGATGCGCACTGCCATACTGCTTGGCCATCTGTTGTGAAAACTAGTAGCCGCTGCGATAGCAGTTGTTCTTGGTACGTCCACCCTCGAGTTGCCCAAACTGACTCTGTAATATCCCCCGGCGATGGAGCAGTCGCCACAACAGTGAGGTCTTGCCAGATGGTTGCTGCAGACTGGTCAAAGATTCGCGAGCCTGAGCGAACTCCTCTTAGGCCAGCATTGGCATCTGAGCCATATGCAGCAACTAGAGTAAGGATAGCTGCCCCATAAATGCTGTCCATCTTGCCAATCTGTTCTGCTTTTTGAGGCGAGTCCTGGATGATACATAGGCCATCGACCCAGAGATATCTTTCGCCCATGGATCTGACGACGTGGATGGCGTCTTGAATCGTTCTAGATATACTGGCCATATGACGTGCTAAACTTCCAGGGCGTTCAAATTCCTCGATGCTGTCCTCAGTGAGTCTTAACGTGGCGACCTGGCCCCAGACGTAACTTAGAGCAATATAACGGCAATTCGGGGGCGCCAGAATGATGCATTCATCAATGGCATCGACAAGACGAAATCCCTGTGGTACTGGTGATTTCTCTATCTCTTGTCCAATATCTTGACAGTGCGATAAATGCCGTGCCTCGCAGTCCCGAAGCCACTTGCTGCACAGACCTAAGTCTATTTTGTCTCTAGAAACAAGCTGGGCACACTGAAGATGATCGTCCCCTCTATCCGTAAAAATGGGGCAGATATTGAACTTGATCTCTGAGTCCTCTGGAGTTGGCACTGGTTGCAGATCAACTTTTAGAATGATGGCTCTCGTAAACTCAGCAATATTGTTTTCTGTCGATCCCGTCTGGTATTCACGTTCAAAATTGAAGACTAGAGGCAGGCCGTTCCTCTGGTGTATTAGGCGGCCTCTGCGTGTCAGACGCCGTGCCTCTCGAACCAGAAGACTGCAGAATTGGCAAGTGGATTCAGCCCGTTCGGCGTCCTTCACAGAAATAGGATAAAGTTGCATATCCCTAACATCTGGGTCAAAGAGAGCAGAGAAATTAATCCCCCAACAGTCTCCGCAGAGCGAGATCGGATTCAACGTGATGCCCTGGAAATCACCCGTCAAGGAGTACATCGTATCCTGATTCTTCAAGTCTACAGGGAGATACTTCCAATGTATGTGAACAGTCTCGTAATTAGACTAAGAGAAGATATGAATCCTCGAAGCGCGTCGTGTGTATCCAAAAGTGTCTCAGCTGAGAACTACGTATATAATATTACCCCTGGAATGCACCAGGCACGTGATAGATACATTACTAACCATGAGGGCTAATTCCTTTACAGGAGATCATGCGAGGCAAAGGCTATATAGATCTGGAGGCGTACGGAGTACATGATAAATATATGCACAATATGGAGTGTCACAATCCACGGCTAGCTACATAGATTGCTGAAATTCTGTAACATGATGAAGTAGTTACATGAAAGTACACCGGAACTTATGCTGCAGTATCTTCATTAACGACTACTAATAGGCAGGCGGTCAACTATGGCGGGCATGTTCTATTGTTTGTACAGTATCAATGTTGTAAGCCGTACGGCCGACACTGACTCTCGCATAAATTGGTCTTTAACAGCGGAAGCTGAACCCTGCTAACTTCAGCTATCATATTGTGATTACTCTTCCATGAAAATAGGCCATAACCGTAATCATGACTACTTAAGCAAAAGTACCCGTATTTCTCGAACATTATTCGGGAGGATGATGAATATGAGAGAGAGATGGTAGGGAGAGAAGATGAAACGGCAGATATGTCAAAAGATTAGCCAAACATCCCACAGCGACCAAATCCATCCTGACAGCCATCCAAACAGTGAGCTTCGGTCGCGCCACACCACCCAGTCTTAGAACAGCAATTCTCGATTTTTTGATTCAAACAAGTAGTGTTGCCAAAGGCATGGCCACAACGGCCGTCAGTAGTAGGCACAGGGTAATGAACAGGGAGAGTGTCGTTGAGTGTAGATTGAGATCCGTTAGATGGAAAACCAGGGGGGTTATCTCCCAGACGACGATCATGCTTGGGGCGCGTGAACCGGAATTTATCAAAAATCCGAAGGGGATTTTTAATGTTAAGTTTGGAGCTCTGAACCTTATTAGGGATGGCAATAGCTTCACCCGCACTTGGCTCTTGTTCCACCTCCGCAGCGCGCTTCTCATTTTCTCCATCTGGGCTTCGGTACCAGTTTTCTTCCGGATCTCCGAGGCACTCACCAACAGTAACAGGTGTGAATCCGGCGCGGTAGATTTGATCGATAGTGTAAGGAATAAGGTCGTACACCGATGAAGACACTGTGTCATGCTCGATGTGTAAATACGAATCAGTATCCGGGTCTCTTGTAGCAAAGGCTCTCCTAACAATGTTTTCAGAGATCTCAATTTCATCTTCGTGTAGGTAACCTTCCGTATCGAGATCAAAAAACGTGACGTGGTATCCAAGGTCGCCGAGCCACCTCTCAACGTCTTCGTCACTTGCGGAGTAGGGAGGGCGCATATATGTCGGAAAGACTCCAAGAATATCGGCTATGGCAATTTCGTTGTAAATCATCTGTTGACGGATACGTGACTTGCCAATCATGGGCAGGCGTTGATGAGACCACGTGTGGCTACCGATTTGATGACCATCCGCCTTCATACGATGGATGAGACGTGGCCAGTCTGTGGAAGGGTCATTGATTGCTCCTTTTCCCAGATTTCGGCCTGTAATAAAGAATGTAGCTCTAACACCATATTCCTGTTTTAATTCGTTAGTCATGGGTCACTTGAGCTTGGTATAGGTTCTAAACAGACCTCAAGAATGTCCAAAAGTGCTTCAGTATGATCCCAAGGGCCATCATCAAAAGTCAGGGCCACAGTACCCGGCTTGGAGCAATGAAAAATGGGTTTTCCATAAGGCACACCGCCCACATGATCTCGGGGCCAATCTTCTGTGTCGGCCCCTTCAGGTCGCCTATTAGCCTCGCAGCGTGGGCCATATTCGAACTGGCACGCAGGAGCAGAGCAGTACAAGTATCCGTTTCCGCACCACCTAGCTAAAGTCAGCGTCTCCTTCGAGTCCGGTCAGTTTTCAGGGTATCGACTTACCCTTCAACAGAACAGCATTCATCATTCTCGCATCTTGTGCCAAAATCGACGCCACAACGACCATCTTCTGACATCGGAAAATTTACCGAAAGTGGTCCAAATGTACCATTTGCAGTTGACAGTTCATCTCTTTTGGATAACAGAGCAGAAGGTGAAACCTTACTCCTCGCTATTGGGTCCTGGTGGACGTATGCCGCCCCATAGGCGCCGTCGACCCAAAGAGCCACAAGAGGGGCACCGAGAAGATAAATGTAGCCAAGCATAACAAATTCTTTCGTAAGGTATAAAGAATTAGCTGGTATATCCAAGACTGACGGTGCGGTGAATGAAATCCGAGTTGTTTAAACGGAAAACGAGGGGTATATATACTTGTGTAAACGGAGATAGTACAGCTGAAAATCGGTTAGGTTTGCCCTATAACAAATGAATATTAGCAAGAGGTCTAAAATATTGCAAAGTAAACATGTTGATTCCAACAGGTTCCCCTCGTCTCATCACCAACAACATGAACGAAAGTTAATAAATGAAGATGAGACTAATACCCTCGAGGGAAATCAAGCCTCATTGGGTTAGAACGGCCAACGACTAACAGAAGAAGAATATGATGATGAAAGAAGGGAATAATGATGACGAAGGGAAGGAAGAGATGAGGGTGAGTGAACAGAGTACATGGTTGAGGAGCTAGTTGGCTTTCATCTTGGCCTAATTCAGCTGGCCTTCTCGTATGAGTATAGAACGAAGTGACTTGATACAAGATGATAATACAGGTATAAGCACCTCGAAATTCAAAACAGAATGGAGCTCAAGCTTTTTACCTGTCTTGGAGAGGGTACAAGAAAGATGGAATGTCTCCGAAATACGAGAAAAGGCCCTAAGCGGGATACCGTCATAAGTATACTTGTAAGAGACTGCAGATATCGTGTGATTCCACTGAGCGACACCCTCGGGATTTGTATATAACCAGAATCAGTATCTGGACAAGAAATTGAAATTTATAGGATGTATTTGGCGGGCTGTGTATCAACATATACTTATTAGGAATTTACTGCCGGACTGCAGCCTTCATCTACAGCTCTTATATATACGGCAACCCATTCTTCCGCAGAATCAAGGCATTGTATTGGAATTGTTCATCTGCAGAACATTGGTAGGACGAACCCTTCAGCTGGAAGTACGGCCGTGTATGTCGACATGATCGGCGTATTATAGCTAGCCACATGTCGAAGCAACGGATCAAATGTGACCAATGGGACCTGATAGTTGCAGAATGCTTTGATATAAAATCATTGGTACTATACGAGGCCAATATATTGCTGCAGTACGAAACGCCACCGGGTGAAGCCCCCTTTATTAGCGGATACGACGCATCAAATATCTTCCGAGGAGGGACGAATTAACTTGAGTTAAACACTATAGACATGTTTGATCTAGCATAACGAATAGAGTAAGCTCAAGTAGAACTTCGGCCCGTAAGTCCATCCCATCACAATCTGTGAATAGTGTTAGGCTTAAAACGAAGTTTATAGTCAAAACAAGCTGGAAGGGATTGGTCAGGTGGAGGTCAGCTGATACCGTCTACGTGTTGGAAAGGGGTGGGACGAAAAGTGCGTGATCCGGTGTTACTTGTTGCTGGGATAAGAGCCACGCATGTGTACAAACTGCAATTGACCAGAGGAGCAGAAAAAGACGTCATTGTACATAGTATTTGCAACCAACATTGGGACAATGATCAGAGCTGGGAGTTATGTGTAGCGGGTAGTTAGTGATGCTGTCTGAATGCCTTCCAGGTAGGACCTCAAGTCTCAATTCATGGAGAGTACCGTCTTGACCACGACCCTGCGAGGCTATCTTCCACGAACTGGAACCCGCAGCCCTGATCTCAAGCTCCGACATTGTCTTCAGTCCATCGCAGACTTGCCGGATGCGCAAAAAAAGGCAACACCGCTAGCAATTTGTGGCGCGAAATGCTCCGAGAGAGGAACCTACTAGCGTCTCCCAACTCGGTATGGGCCTGAACTTTCGCGCCATTGCTGTATTTGTTGTTGGTGTTGTGGAATGTAATTTCTATGGTTGTGCCTAGAATGATGATGGAAGCTTTACGGGTGCAGCGGAGCGCCGAGACTGCAGGAAATTCGCTCAAACGCCCCCCGAACTGGATTTCGTGGCTGCGGTAAAGGGCGGAACCTACTGGGAGCTCTGTTTAAGACGACGAGATTAGATTGGGTGATTCAAGTGGGCTGAGGGGAATTTTCGGAGGAATAGAGCGATCAAGCACAAGCTAAGACGAGACAAGACAAGCCAGCGAAGAGGGAACTTTCTATACGATCTGGGACCAAGGACCAGTCGAGCTACCATGGAGCCACTTACAGCAGAGCAAGCTAAGATCTAAATACATACTTTTGCGCTGCTTGAGATGTGGCCGAAAATATACAACATTATCGCCTCTCAACCTTCCGACACAATGAGAATCACCGAGGTTCTTTATGGTAGCACGCCATACTGTAAGAACCTTTTCTTCTCGCCACTCACTGTCAGCCACCAACATGAGCTCCAGCATACAGTCCCAAGACTCTAAGGGTTGCACACGGCCTGACCACCGTATTCGGTTCTTGATGGCTATTCCAACAGGCGATTGGCTGTGATACCGGCCTCAGCCTGAGTCGTTTCACAGACCAGGGCTTGCCCACCCCGGAATAGCCAGACTTGGCAGCAGAGGCCGATGGAAGCTTTTCGTTGGCTGTGAAGAAAGATTTTTCCTTGGTGCTCCATATGGCCCGCTTTAATCTGATCATCAGATAAGAGAGGAGGATCTTAGATGCTGCGTCTTTACTCCATTGCAGCGCAACATTGACTGAAATTTTTCTTGATCTAATCGATCGCATCAGGCAGACTCTTTTGAGTTGACGCTAGAAAATGAACATATAACTTGTGTTACTGCCGCGGCGCCTGAGGACTCCCCTGCTTCGCCTTGCATATGCACCCGGATCCTTGTCCGCATCCGGAATATTTCAGTGAAGCCCAGTGATCAGTCTGCCGATCAAGGCTGCGGATTAAGCAGTGTCTTCTTTTTTGACTCATTATTATTGATAGAAAGAGAGGGAGAGACGGAGAGTGCCACCGATCGGCAGCTCTTTGACTGTCTGTGCGACTGAAATCTCGTGGCCATCGCTTTATCTTTTGCACCTCGATCACCAAACATGGCTGCCGACTTGAACCCCGCTCCCCTCCCTGAGGCGGAAAAAACTGCAAGCCATGTCGTAACCAAGGATCACGAGAAGAATGCCGACAGGTCTGCTGCCGACCTTGTCAGAAACATCAAGTCACCTGGTGTGGCTCGTATCGAGGTCATCTCGGGTGCCATCACCTTGGTCGACCGCATCGCCATCTTCCTCAGCGTCCTTCTACTTGCCTACTGCTATGGTCTTGACGGCACTCTGCGATACACCTACCAGCCGTATGCAACTGGTTCGTGGGACAGCCACTCTCTGCTGTCGACGATCAACGTCATCCGTGCCGTGATCGCAGCGGCTGCTCAGCCCACCGCCGCCAAGATTGCCGACGTATTTGGCCGTGTCGAGCTGATTTGCGTCTCTGTCTTCTTCTACGTCCTTGGGACGGTTATCGAGGCCTCGGCCACCAATATCGCAACCTATGCCGGCGGCAACGTCATCTACCAGGTCGGGTATACCATGATCCTACTACTGGTTGAGGTCATCATTGCCGATATCACCTCGACCCGTGCCCGTCTCTTCTTCAGCTATATTCCAGCCTTGCCGTTCCTTATCAATGCATGGATCAGCGGCAATGTTGCCAGCGCCGTCTTGGGAGAAACTACCTGGCGATGGGGCATCGGCATGTGGTGCATCATTTACCCAGTTTGCGCTCTGCCTCTCATCATCAGCCTCTCGGTTGTAGGCAGGCGCGCCAAGAAGCAGGGCCTCCTCGCCAACTATCGATCCTCCTTTGAGCAGCTCGGCTTCAAGAATCTCGTCGCCGAGCTCTTCTGGCTGTTGGATGTTATCGGCATCCTCCTCCTCATCGCCGTCTTTGCCCTCATCCTTGTGCCTTTCACCCTGGCTGGCGGCGTCCACAGCGAGTGGCGCACTGCCCATATCATTGCACCCCTCGTTATTGGCATCTGCTGTATCCCATTCTTCATCTACTGGGAGCTTAAGGCCCCTCATCCCCTGGTCCCATTCTCTCTCATGAAGGACCGATCCGTGTGGGCCCCGATGGGAATTGCCGTCTGTCTCAACTTCGCTTGGACGATGCAAGGCGACTTTCTCTACACTGTCCTTGTCGTCGCATTCGACTTCTCCATCACAACCGCGACCCGAGTCACGTCGCTGTACTCGTTCGTCAGTGTCCTCGTTGGAGCCGTTCTGGGCTTGGTCGTTTACAAAATTCGCCGTCTCAAGATCTTCGTCGTCGCCGGAACTTGCCTCTTTATGGTAGCCTTCGGACTACTGATCCATTACCGTGGATCTACCACAGGCTCTAGTCGTGTCGGTGTTATTGCAGCTCAGGTCGTCCTTGGTCTCGCCGGAGGCATGTTCCCTTACACTGCCCAGGCATCTATTCAAGTCGGCCTGAAGCACGAGAATTTGGCCGTCATGACGGGTCTCTACCTGGCTGTCTACAACATTGGATCCGCCTTGGGAAATGCTGTATCTGGAGCCTTGTGGACACAGCTGCTCCCCAAGGCTTTGGAAACCCGACTAGAAAACATCAATTCTACATTGGCGATTGAGGCTTACGGCGCACCTCTTACTGCCATCCTTCCATACCCTCCTGGTACACCCGAGAGAGATGCTATTGTCGATTCGTATCAGTACATCCAGCGTCTACTCGCCATCACTGGTATCTGCATCTGCATTCCTCTCATTGCATTTTCTCTCTCAATTCGTAACCCCCGCCTTACTGGCGAGCAGACCTTGGCTGTAGATTCAGACGTTGAAGACGCCCAGGATGCTAGCTCACGCAAATAAGCGTGGCTGAAAACTGACTAAGGGGGGAGTGGGCGATTAATATGAAAGAGACGAAAGTTAAATAGCAAATCTTTGATGGGAAGATAGAGGGAGTGGCACAAAAGTCTCCTGTTCCCATATGCATATAATGTATATATAATCTGCAACATAAAGCAATAATGATGATTGCTATGTTTAGTATTCCGTAATCTCAATAGCCTACGCTTGGATGCGGCCGCTGAAGAAGAGTCAATGCTGACGGGAGACGGAACGATTTGATTTCATTCCATACGAGAGCAGCATGTTATGTTTTTTTCTTCTCAAGTGAGTGGCGTATATACCTTTTCCGAGACACTTCCGGTTTCGGGCAATGCCCTCCATTACCCTAGAGTATGGAAATCCGGAACAGGTACAGCGATCAACAAAGGCGCTGAATACGGAATATAATTGCAATTGCATGTTTCCAGCAGTTTAATATGACGCAATCCCCGGCATGCACCTATTATAGAGGAGAGAGAATGATGCATAGAAAAGTAGCTTTCAGAGGGCGGTACGACAGCTACAGCAGAAGAGGATGCAGGGATAGTGCTCTCAAATTATAAAGGAGAAACGTGGCGATTCAACCACGCTACACGTAGCCACCAAACTACAACCAACATCTCTTAGTCTATAAATAGTGTCAAGATCAACGCATTTGCGCGGATGTAAGCGATCAAATAGCTGTATGGCGCCTAGGATATATGGCAATTGATAGTAAGACCATCTCCGAGGAAATGAGTTGTTTCACAAGGTAAGCCACAACTATGAGGCGTACTTAATATTAGACTTTCGGGATTCGATTTAAGGTATGACAACTCGCCGTCCGGTTGTAGCCTATCTATCCATTGCCTCGGTTATCATCTACCGACACATATCCCGTCTCATCCACGAAATAGCTTCACTGCTTCCATGACGACTTTTCCGAGACGCCTGTAAGCTGGCCCTACTAAATACTAAATCCCAGCCTCCAAAGGCTTTCCAAATCGTGACTCGTACCCCTCTTCGGAGATGTAATGATTCCTCATCCTCGTCTCAGCGGTTACCCCGCAACTCTATCGACTAATATTGCTCCAATGAGATTCTTACTAAAGGCAGCCCCGGATCCGAAGGCGGATAGTGCATGCCGTCTTATGCATGAAACGCAACACACAGAGTGGATTTGGGTGTATTAGGACTGGCTGGCACTGGATCAACTCAGTAATACGGTGACCTAACTGGCCAAGATCTTGTCCTGCCGAGTAGATCTAGAACGCGACAATGTGTGATTCTTACGAGGGGTACGTAACAGATTAATTTTGGCATCAATGGTTACTCCAAGTAGCGGACGGCCCTGTACCGGCTTTCTTCTCGATCTAATTTCTAGTTAATATTCTCTCCCGCGCTCTCCCACTCTGCTGCTGTCCCTCTTTCTTCTCCATTCTGCTCCCCTCCTTCGCCAGCAATCTCGCTATCCAAGTATCGCTGTTCTGCGTAGTTGCGGCATACATTTGCGGCCGCTCACTTCATCATCATGTCTACCCACAAGGAGGGAACTGAATACGACATTATATTCGCTGGAGGTGAGTCTATCCCCGTCAATTCATCCTTTAATCTACCATAATCCCTAACATTGTCAAGGGGGCACCGCGGCCTGCATTGTAGCTGGCCGGCTGGCGAAAGCAGATCCCAATCTATCGATCCTCATTGTCGAGCGTGGCAAGAGCAACCTCAATGACCCCAATGTCGTCAATGCTTCCAGATATCTTTATCACCTAGCTCCAAATTCTCAAACATCCATTGCCTACAAAGGGAATAAGACAGCTGATCTGAATGGTCGGGAGCCCATCGTGACTACTGGAGGCCTTCTTGGCGGTGGCTCATCAATTAATTTTGCCATGTATACGCGAGGTAATTCTGACATTGAGCAAACCAACTCCAAAAAGATGCAAATTGGATCGGTCTAACATGATGTAAATAGCATCGGGCGTTGATTATGATTCCTGGAACACTGAAGGATGGGACGCGAAAAGTTTGCTGCACTATGCCAAAAAGTTGGAGACATATCACCCTGATCATCCTTCAGGTGACAAGAGCGTGCATGGATATGACGGTCCAATCAATGTCTCCTTCGGCAACTACAGTGCCAAAGAAGCGCAAGACGACATAATAGCCGGTGCTGAGGCTGTCGGTCTTCCCGAGATCCCTGACATGCAGGACTTCAAAGCTGTCGGCGGCATCTCTCGATGGCCGCGATATGTTTCACCAGACGGCAAGCGGCAAGATACTGCGCATCGCTACGTCCACCCGCTTATGGCCTCTGGAGACTACCCCAATCTTCATCTTCTCGTTGAGAGCACCGTTAGCCGTATCATTTTTGACGGCAATCGAGCCGTTGGAGTGGAATATTTGCCAACTACATCCTACCAGCCCGTCGCCAATTTTACTAGAGGGGCACCGTTGACCATCAAGGCGAGAAAGCTCGTCGTAGTCTCCTCAGGAGCTCTTGGAACCCCGCTGATCCTTGAGAGATCAGGAGTCGGCAATGCTGAGCTGCTGAAGAAGCTAGATATTCCCGTCGTAGCCGATGTACCAGGCGTTGGCGAGGAGTATCAGGACCACAACCTAATCTTTTACAAGTACAAGACCACGCTGAAGCCTGGTGAGACACTTGACGATTTGAATCGAGGTCAACTAGACTTTAATGAGGCGCTTGAGAAGAAGAACCCTATCATCACATGGAACGGGGTTGACACCGCGGCCAAACTACGTCCCACAGATGAAGAGGTAGCGCAGTTAGACCAAGAGTTCCAAGACCATTGGAATCGCGACTTTAAGGAGCAGAAAGAGAGACCTTTGATGCTCCTAGCTGTCGTCAGCACTTACCTCGGCAACTACAAGACTTTACCCGAAGAACGAGATGGGCCGTTCCAATATCTCTCCATCGGCATGTATACAGCCTATCCGTATTCTCGAGGCGACATCCATATTACCTCCAAGGATCCCGGTGTCGCGCCATCTTTCAACACAGGTTTCCTCTCCAAGAGGGTGGATATGACGAAGCAACTTTGGGCATACAAGAAGCAGCGAGAAATCTTCCGTCGCACGAATGGGTTTACAAGCGAGCTTGCTGTGGGACACCCCAAGTTCCGTCAAGACAGCAAAGCAGCTCTTCGGAATGAGCCTGAAGTTCGAGATGGCTTCAAGACGCTTGAAGAGAGAAAGAGTCTGCCACCTATTGAATACGATGAAGAGGATGATAGGGCTATTGAAGATTTCATCCGGTCAAACATCGAAACGACGTGGCATTCTTTGGGGACTTGTAAGATGGCACCAAGGGAAAAGGGAGGCGTTGTGGACAAGCATCTCAACGTTTATGGTACAGTTGGGCTGAAGCTTTGCGGTTAGTATCTGTTTCTCTCATGGCCTCATTATATCGCTCATTTACACTAACCTCGCTTACTCTTATGCAGATCTCTCAATTGCACCTGAGAATGTTGCCGCCAATACGAACAACTCAGCTCTTATTGTTGGAGAAAAGGGTGCTGATATCATAGCGAAAGAACTTGGGCTTGTCGTGTAATGGATGGGAAATCCTTCACTAGCTGCGATGGACAGGTATTTTCAGCAATTATCAATTATTGTAGATAGCCTTGGCATCAAGTGTCGCCCAGCGGCACTGAGTATTCTATGTGAATTGCCCTGCAATAGTCTAAATTCTAACCCTCTATGCTAAAAGGCTAGCAACAAGGCTGTCACCAAGGCCCTTGATGCTATCTTCAAACTCTTCAGCACTTCCCGCGCTCCAGTTGGCGCTGGCACCAGGCACGGCATCTGAACCAGTGAAACCAATATACAGAACATCCTTCTGATCGTGGCCGTTATCACCGGTCAGGCCATCATCTGGGAAACAGAGCTGGGCTAGAGAAATAGAGGACTCTCCAGTGAAGGTGAAGCCGTTAGTGTCACCCCAAACACCGTAGAACTTGACTTCGCGTTAGCGGCAATCCTGTTGTCATCGATAAAATATGAATGGTGTTAGCTTACTACTTGATCATTGCAAACAACGGCAACAATACTCAAAGGCTCCATTCCAAAATCTTGGGGCGCAAAAGAAGGGCTATCGCCTTCATTGCCGAACACAACATAAGGGTGAATATTGGCGTCCAAATCCTCGATACCGAAGCTCTGAACGGTATCTCGAAAGGAGGTCTGTCCTTGGCCGGTAGGATCATTTGCGCAGGCTCCCCCAGAATTGTTGGCACCGTCACAGTCAACGTCCATGTTATCATAGTTGCCGTCTGAACCCTTCAGGAAGATGGCATTTGGGATATCACCACAGTACTGTGCGCCACCTTCGAAGGCATCGGACAGAGGGTTTTGGCAGTCGCCAGACTACAATACGGTCAAATACTAGAAGCATTCAAGTTGATGAAATCGAGGTCTCCTTACGATGTGATTCTCGTAAATTAGTCTGAGGTTCTCGGGGAGATCAAAAGCAGATGCAACTGCGCCGAGTGCGGCGACGGTAAAGAGAGTCTTGGAATACATGGGGAATTTTGGAACGACACGGTAGTGAGCTGTGGTAGATAAGAAAAGATTGTGAGATTAAAGATAGTAGTGAATGATGGTTTTAATGAAAGACAGTAATTGTGTAATGACAAGATCGGGTAATATGGGCGACAATCGCCCTTTATATAAATTTACTCACAGACACGAATATCAATGACTGGATATGTTCACGTAAGCTGAGTCTTTTGAGTAAAACGTTTGATGATCGACAGTGCCCCATGCCAAACGCAGCGTATACGAGTATTCCCGTGGTATTATCTGCGAGCGAGTGTCAAGTGCGTTTTTGAAACCCACCGCACGGCCAAAGCGTTGTATCATGAGGGAACGCGAGAAATGCGAGAAATGCTCAGACAATTGACGATCAAGCGATACGAAAATAGGAAGGTAATATCCATTTTTGAAACAAGAAGTGTCAAACGTCCACTGAAAGAAATAAGCTCATACGATCTTGTTTTAGCCTTGGCAACGAGCGTCTCGTGCCGAGTCTAATGGCTAAGAAGGACTAAGTAGTGTGGGGATAACTTCTACAGTATATACTACTATGTACTAGGTAGTGGTGTGAAGCCCCACGGCCCAGTCAGATCTGGCATAACAGCTGGTGATCGCATATCGGCCCTTTAATAACCTTTAAGCTTACTAGATAGTAGTTAACAGCGGTGAAGCCAACGTCCTATTACTAACCTCTGCGCTCTCCTGGACCTCGAGTCTGGAGCATCCAACTTCCGACGAAAGATGAAGTTAATTTAACATGAGGTTATGTAGAGACAACTTAGCATTGTATTATTCATCTCTGATGTAAATGGCATACTGATTCTATTGTTCTAAGTGTGTAGTTCTTGTATCGGTAAAACTAGAAATTGAATAAAAACCCAGTAGTCTAATCTCCCCATACTTGTAATACTTGTAGGCATCCGGCTGGTGCTTCTACTCACTTAGTCAGGTGATATTGACTTGGGATAACGTCAGTTCCCGGCCATGCATCCACGCCGTCCATAATGACAATGCCCATTCCACCCATCAGATGGAGCTCAATATGGCAGTGAAACAGCCATGGACCCGGATTGTCCACATAATATCTGAAGACACTCCAGTAAGCCTCACCACCAATAGAGAAGGCCGTGATCCACGTGTCGCGCAAGCCAGGAGTCTCTAAGTTGAAATCCTCCGGCCGTTCGTCGATTGCTTCTTGTACACTGGAATAGTTCCAAACACCAGTCCCGAAGCCAATTCTCCACGTCTTGCTGCCATGCTTATGGATAAAATGTTCAAAAGCAGATTCATCGCCAGGCAGGGTAGAAACCTGTAGGATAAGATCGACCCAAGTCCCATTTTTCGTACGGATCACTAGGTTATCACTCTCGGTGCCGACAGTTGCGTTGGGGAAGAATAGCAGAGGGTCATCGTTTTGGAAATCGATGGGATACAGATACTTTGTGTTCATAGTATAATTGAAGGGTGCGCCAACGCGACCAAGTGCGAGAAGAACCTCCTGGTCGGCATTCCCAGGTCGGGGCTTGTTCGGAGGCCATGGCTCCATGTGATCCGTCTCCAGCTGCCATGGAAAGAATGAATTCTCTTCGACTTCTGGCGTAATAGGGTTGCCTCCATAAGAGAGATATGGTGTGTCCGACTTCTCGTCATCCTCGTGCCCTTCATAGACCATTTCAGCATACCCCCCTAGCACCTGTGAGGCTCCAGAGTTGGGTATGCGCATCGTGTATCTGCCCGGTTCTTGATCAAGTTTTATCATAACCGAGAATGTCTCTCCGGCGGACATTACTGCCGAAACAAACTTCTTGGGATTGACATAGTTGCCGTCAACCTCGTACAGCCAAAAAGGGTGCTGGTCAACAGAGAAGGCAATTTGGGCAATCGTGGCGGCGGCCACAATGTGAAAACTAACCCAGCCGTTATACTTTTCTGGGTTAACGGTTATGGTTGCATTGGCGTTCTCTGACGCAACGCAACCTTCCTGGACGCGCGGTGGTATAAGATCCGGGCGTTTAGTAATGTTCCAGGGGCCGCCTTGAACCTGATCGAGGTCCGCTGGGAAACATCTAGCGGCATAAAAGTAAGTACTCATTACGAGAGACAAGGGCTTTTAATTTGCAATTGCATGACCACTGCTTACCCTTTGTCTGAGACTTCAGTGCCTGGTGGAAAAGCATCCTCAACTAGACCTGGCGCAAGCTCGCTTTGAAGAAATTCCTGGCCCGGACAGTAAAGATTTCCTTTGCCGTTGACTAAAATACTATCGAGGCAACTGTTTCAATTGTCAGTTAAACAGTAAATGGGAGTAGAATTAGACGTCAGCAGTCGCTAGTCATGAACATACAAGACGAGCATGCCAGAATCAGTAGATATCTTCCAGTATTCTTCGGAGGTATATTGGCTCCAATCAGATACGACCAGATATTCGGGATCAAGCGCAGCTTTGCCCATGGCTTCGATGTCATCTTCGTCGTCACTAATTTGTCTCCATAGTTCTGTGCGGTCTTGTTTCGGCCTATGCTCTCGTTAGTTGCCATTTGAGCGTGAAAGAGTGAAATAGCGATGTATACTAGACTAACCTGATGTGAATGGCTCCATAAAGCCCATCAACGAGAGACATTTTTTCATGAGAGTGATACCAGTGATTCCCTGCAGGAGTTGCCTTGAAGCTGTATACAAACTCATCCCCGGGCTGGATCGGGCGCTGTGTGAGTCCAGGCGTGCCATCAGCCCAAGGAGTGTCTTTCTGGCTGAAACGAGTGTTCCATGTTATCCAATGATCCCAGTTGCTAGGAGAAACACAACTTACTCTAGGCCATGCCAATGAACAGTAACAGGTTTCGGCATATCATTGATCACTGTTATCTATCAAGCGTATTGTGTTAGTCTCACGATATGAAACAGCCCAAAATGAAAACCTACTTCGATGTCATCACCTTCGTCCCAGACAAGGGTTGGACTAGGAAATTCTCCATTAGTATGAATGAATTCCCTTTCTTGTCCATTTGGAGCACCCGATTCCCAGGTAAAGCGCAAAGTTTCTTGAACTTTCTTTGCCCAAGCGTTAGACTGCCAAAGAGTCGCGACTAACAGCAGCCGCGCCAAGCGACTCATCGTGATGCCAATATTGTAGGAACAAATTCTCAATAGGGAAAGTTTAGAATAATCGATTGAGACAAACGGTCATTGAAAGACATACAGGATCGTGGTTCTTATACCACGGGACTTCGGCAAATGACTTCATGACACAAGGAACATCAAGGTTCTGAGAACAGAAGTAGAGCCGAGAAGGCAAAAAACGAACGGACCACCGAGTATTGAGCTTGACATGGTGACGCTTTCGTCAAGTTGAACTTCTCTGGATACAAACAAGGCTCTTTGCGGCAACTTTTGCTACGAGGGTTACGAAGATTTCGGCCCTTTGCGGCAGCTTTTGCAGCAAGGATCTCGGCCCTTTTCAAAGCGACTGGCTTCATCTGCTTCCTAGATACTAGTACGTATACGGGAATGCATAGCCATTTGGGCCAAACAAGGGAGATTTCTATCGCAACTAGGAGAATAGAGGATTAGAAACAGCGTTGTAGCGCTATTCTGACCCTTTGGTAATATTGGAAGCTGAACGTTCCGGATCAGGAATGTGTCCTGCAACATCTGCCAACAGCGTTGCCTCGACACGATTGTGCAAAAGCCTTAATCGTAAAATCGAAAGATCAACTATAATGCGATAACATAATAAAGTTAAGGTTATTATAAACTAATTTAATAAGCTTGAGTTTCTTAATAAATAATACTAAAATAACCTTTCTTAAATAATAAAATTTAAAGCTACTAAAACTTTAAATAACTTTAAGTTATTATAAAAAAAACTGTAATTACTAATTATATTAACGTTGCTTAATTAAGTTAGAATCTTTTAATAAAAGTTAATAAACTTAATTTGCGGTATTTTATACTTTAAACTTTGTTAAATTATTAAAGTTTTCGGAAATTAATTAAGGTTAATTTACTATCTTAACGTTAATAAAGTTTATTTACTATGCTAAAGTTAATTAAGTTTACTTAAGTGTTTAATTATATTATTAAAGTTATTTTTATAATATGTCAGATACAGTAAATTAGAATAGTAGTCCTTATTTTCTCTTTTACACTGTGTATATATCCAAATTTTTAAGTTCTCTGCCCTACTTTCCCGGGTTTGTCAACATTAAAGTTTCCGCATCCCTTTGGTGATCCGGGGCTCCACTGTATCTGTCCGCTAATTAAAAGCGACATGTGTCAGAACTGTCATTGACATGGGAGATCATCATTGCTGCATTCCCCCCAACACATGCGTATTCTCACAATATTAACCAGAAACAGCATGCATTTCTTGTAGTGGATGCAGAAGGGCCGTCAATGAATGCCGAAGTGTTTTCGATATGTGTAATTCCTTTCCTAGATGCATGAAGCGTTACTTTCGATGAATGCAGAGTGGCTTCGGACGAATGCAGACAGGCCTTCGATGAATGCATACGCCGTTTTTGTGAATGAAGAATTGCATTACACAGCACACCTCAGATAGTGATATATATAATCTTGCGTTTGTAGTTCCTCTGGCTTACCTTCTTGAAGCTGGAATCGATATGCACCTCTAATCTATTCCGAGGTATTAATCGCGTTACCGACTCCCTAGCATAGCCCGTTTGCACTTCGCTGTGAGAAACCTGTCAAAATGACTCCAACGGCTACCTCGGACTCGCTTCCACCCAAATCACAGCAGTTGCTATGTCTTACCATTACGGGATTTCGCAAACCAGGACTTAGCGAAGTCGCCTACCGGGAGTACATGACTAAAGTCCATGCCCCCTTGGTGAGCGGCCTTATGGAAGAATATGGCATCGTCCGATACAATATGGTAAGTTGTCTATTTTTTGGTCTACATCACGTTATATTAATTCTAACACTGCGCCAGACCCACAACGACAGCACAACTCGACCATTGCTCTTCCAGTTATATGACCCAGAGTTCTCGAAGCTGTCTGATTACGATTGCATTGTGCAATTCGTATTTAGACGTATGGAGGATTTCCTGCGGATGAAGGCCGATCCACGCTTCCTGGAGAAAGTGGCGCCTGACCACAAGAACTTTGCCGATACTTCCAGGTCAACGTGAGTTATTCTTTTTCCTAAATCTAATACATGTAGAGGGTACGGATCAGGTGTTGACAGTGATCGTGCTATTAGAATGACGATTGGATACTTCGAAGAGTTTTTGAATGATGGACAGGTGGTAGGGAATTAAATGGCAGGGGACATGGGGAAGGAGGCCTTCCCACAATATGTTTCAACACGTGATAGATTTTCTCCTACTCGCAGCTATAGTTAAATAGGCTTCGCTACCTATGTTTTCTGCAATACAATGCTACACATCAAATTGTCATTCCTCTTTTGAGACGGTCGCTGAAATTTGGCTACAAGATGGGGGGAACCATACCACATGCATCGGATAGAGTAATGTCTTTGGGGAGTTTTATACGGTATTCCAGAACCACTGCTATCTATTTAGTACCTATTTCCAGGTAAGATAAGTATTTTAAAGACAATGTTCCCAAAAAAGAAGCATACGGCATAGTAAGACATGCCTACAATGCATCTTACCATGCGAGGTTGCTCTGTGGAACGCTATGTAAAGAAGGGAGTGCAAAGGAAACTTGTTTATCCTATCCATGTGTCAACTTGTCTCTCTACTGATAAACGGAAATGTACTACAAAATGCGAGCTCATATATAGATAGGTCCATCCATGTCTTAAGGCATGAACGGTTAGGTTAAAGAGTTGGCTTCTTAAACCAGCATATGTCAATTCGCTATGTTTCCGGAATTCCTCACCAATCGTGAGGAGAAACATGTATGCATGCAATATGTCAGCTGGGCTTTGTGAGTCCACCATACGCCATGGTTAGGCTGCTTGCGGTCCTGGTATGCATGGGTGGCAACTGATGGGCACGGAATGTAATGGATGTCTCTGGCCAGGGATGCAGCCTAGATTCAGTTTCAGCCTAGGATAAATCGGCAACATCTACAGAAGCTGCTTTTGGACCGGAGCAAAGTTTATCGGCCTAAAGGTCGGTCTCTTTCGCACCGATTAGATCTGAGATGATTTTCTCTACATGTGATTATCGGCATATTCCTCTTCACGCTACTCTTATATGATGAAAGACCTTTGGCTTCGAAGCCACAGTCCCTTCTAAATCTATGAACATACTGTGGCCCATATTTTCTAATACAATTATGTCTTACTTCAATTTTAATGTGCTCAGAACGGAGTACTATAACTAAAGGGGCTGGTCTTGGCTGGTTACGGAGACACGGCTCATTCCCCATCGATCAAGCATTTCTCAACAGTATTAACCTTAAAATTTAGTTGCGTGTTCTGAATCCGTTCTCGACAAAGTTCCGAGGCCTCGGCTCTTCTACTTCCTGGTTCTGAAAACGGTCGTGGCCGCCCTTATGATAGCTCAATGAGGTCACTCCCGGGGAACTGTTATTTCTGATAAAGAATACTGTGTAACCTGTCCGTAATATTTAAATCAGAGGTGAGAAGGACAAATACGAAAGCTGATTATTTAATCCCTTTGATTTCATTCTTGTGTTAGACCTATGCTCCTCTGTACGTGATGTTAGACTCAACGTCCGCCATGGAGAGCACGACCATCAGCGGGTCCAATGCCCGCACCGACTCGGTCCGAGTTTTTGTTTTTGGAGATCAGAGTAGTTGCAGCCTATCTAACTTACAGCTACTTCTTCTGAAGAAAAACAATCCTTACTTGACATCTTTCATTGAGCAAGCCAACTTCACTCTGAGACACGAAATAGCTCGGCTTACAACCGCAGAGCGCCATGCCTTCCCTGCTTTTTCCAGCATACAAAATCTTGTTGCTCGAGGTATTAAGAAAGACAAGAATGCGGCATTGGAGAGCACTTTGGCAACTGTTTACCAGATTTGTTGCTTTCTGAAGTAAGAGGTTCTCTCTGCTTATCCCAGTGCGATCAGAGCACTAACTAGAGCAGCTACTTCGGAGATGGCCAACACGCGTACCCAAGCAGCCCGAATCATTATGTCTCTGGTCTGTGTATCGGAGCATTAGCTGCAGCCGCGGTCTCTTCATCGACGTCTCTTAGTGAGCTAGTTCAGACAGGCGTCGACGCCGTCCGAGTATCGCTAAGAGTCGGTCTCTTGGTTGCTCGAACAGCAGCCTTGTTCGGTCCTCCAGAGTCAGGCAGTACCTCGTCTTGGTCATTTGTTGTTCCAGAGTCTCAATTTCCGCTGGAACTTGCTGAAAAGTCTATTTCGTCCTACAGAGAGAAAACCGTGAGTAAACACATTAGTGTTCGTTGAGAGGCCAATATTTACTAAATGCATGTAAACAGAACCTTCCGCCACTCTCCTCCCCTTACGTCAGTGCAAAGGGCCAAAACTCTTGGACTGTCAGCGGGCCACCGGCAACTGTGCAACACTTCCTAAAGTCTTCGCAGTTTGCAGAGACGTTGAAGTTCACTCCTATCGCTGTGCATGCGCCGTATCATGCCCCGCACATTTTCTCTGACCAAGATGTTGAGCGCATTCTTCAGGATGTTGGGCCGGTTACAGACCTGGCTGGCAAGATACCCTTCATTACCAGCACAACTAGCCGCAATCCCCCAACTGAGAAGAAGTTTCGAGATTTGCTCCGCCATGTTCTTGAAGGCATTCTCATCCTACCTCTCGATCTGGGGGAGGCAGCTCAGAACATACAGCAAATGCTTGAGACAGCAGGCTCTATGGGCCAATGCGATTTGTTTCCAATCTCAACCGGCGTCTGTCCGAGTCTCAAAGCGTCATTTGCCCCAGTGTTGTCGAAAAGAGTCGTCGTAATGGACAACATCATGGAAGCTATTGCGGCAGGTATCGGATCGGATTACCCTAGCTCTGCTAAAGCCAGCGATTCTAAGATAGCCATCATTGGCATGTCTGGAAGATTCCCCGAATCTGCAGATATTGAATCTTTTTGGGATCTTCTCTACCAAGGGCTTGATGTCCACCGGCCTGTACCTGCAGACAGATACAATGGAGAGCTATACTATGACCCCACTGGGAAACGGAAGAACACAAGCAAGGTCATGCACGGATGCTGGATCAACGAGCCAGGGCTATTTGATGCAAAGTTCTTCAACATTTCCCCCAAAGAAGCTGAACAATCTGATCCTGGACAGCGCTTGGCTCTGGCAACCGCGTATGAGGCTCTTGAAATGGCTGGGGTCGTGGCTGATAGAACACCATCAACGCAACGAGACCGCGTCGGGGTATTCTATGGCATGACGAGCGACGACTACAGAGAAGTCAGTTGTGGCCAGAACGTTGACACTTATTTCATCCCAGGTAAGAACCAAGTTCAAACCATATGCTGTAAGAAGCTCAAACTATCAATACTAACGCTCTCAAGGCGGAAACCGAGCCTTCACCCCAGGAAAGATCAATTATTTCTTCAAATATTGTGGTCCATCGGTCAGTGTCGACACTGCATGGTAAGCCACCTACATATTATTCATGACGCTGGGATTCCGCTGACATATTTTCTGGAACCAGCTCATCGAGTCTTGCGGCAATTCACTTGGCTTGCAACTCCATTTGGCGCAATGAATGTGACATGGCTGTTGCAGGTGGTACCAACGTGATGTCAAACCCGGATAGCTTTGCAGGATTGGATCGCGGGCATTTTCTTTCAAGGACAGGTGTGTATGATTCCATTTTAATTGACTTTCTATGAGCTAACATAATATTGGTAGGCAATTGCAACACCTTTGATGATGCAGCGGACGGTTATTGCCGAGCAGATGCTGTCGGTACCGTCATTCTCAAGAGGCTTGAGGATGCAATTGCAGACCATGATCCTATCCTTGGAGTCATTCTAGGCGCTCATACTAACCACTCTGCTGAATCCGTATCGATTACCAGACCGCACTGCGGAGCTCAAGAGGAAATCTTCTCCAAGCTACTCAGTGAGTCTGGCGTCCATCCTCACGAAGTCAGCTACATTGAAATGCACGGCACCGGAACACAGGCCGGTGATGCGACTGAGATGTCGTCAGTTCTCAGTTGCTTTGCTCCATCAACAAAGCGGCTGCCACATGAAAGCCTTTATTTGGGATCAACCAAAGCAAATGTCGGCCATTCGGAATCTGCATCTGGGGTGACAGCGCTCATCAAGGTGCTGTTGATGATGGAAAAGAACTTGATTCCACCCCACTGTGGTATCAAGGGCAAGATTAACCACAAGTTTCCCACTGATTTGAAGGAACGTAATGTTCATATAGCCTTTCAGGCCACAGAGTGGAAGCGACGTGAGGAGTTTAACAACATACGTCGCACCTTTGTCAATAACTTCTCTGCAGCTGGTGGTAACACAGCACTGATTCTGGAGGACTATCCAGAACTCACAAAGGACTCCTCTCTACGGGATCCTCGGACGGCTCACCTGGTGACGATATCTGCCAAATCTATTCCATCTCTAAAGGGGAATCTGGAAAAGATGAGAACCTATGTGCAGCAGCATGCGTCCACCAATGACTTCCTGAGCAAGCTTGCTTATACGACCACCGCTCGGCGAATGCACCATCCATTCCGTGTTGCGATTCCCGCCACAAACTGCGAGCAGCTACTGAGTGCCCTAAGTGAAGAAGCTAAACGAGACAATCACAAGCGCGCGCCCGAAGCACCAATCGCTTTTGTTTTCAGCGGCCAGGGGTCACAGTATAGTGCTATGGGCCAGCATTTACTCCAATTTGCAACTTTCCGTGATGAGATCAACTCGTACGATATGTTGGCACAGCGACATGGCTTCCCTTCGATTATGCCACTAATCGATGGATCCGTCAGTATCGACGATCTTGAGCCACTCGTCGTCCAACTTGGCACTACGTGTGTGCAGATGGCACTTGCAAGCCTCTGGAAATCATTTGGTATGCAGGCAACCTATGTGATCGGTCATAGTCTGGGTCACTACGCCGCATTAAAAGTTGCTGGTGTTCTTACGGCAAGTGATACGATCTACCTAGTTGGTATGAGAGCCCGCCTTCTTCAAGACAAATGCACTCAGGGAAGTCACGCAATGTTGGCAATTCGAAGCAGCGTCGATCAAGTTCAGACGTACTTGGATGCAGATATCCATGACATTGCTTGCATTAACGGCCCGCAAGATACTGTTGTTAGTGGTCGTGTGGATGATATCGAAAGCCTCTCTCAGAAGCTTGTGGCCAGTGGCGTCAAAGCGACAAGAGTTGATGTCCCATTTGCGTTCCATTCAGCCCAAGTTGACCCTGTATTGGAAGAGCTTGAAAAAATTGCTTCTCAAGTTACATTCCACCCTCCGAGAGTGCCAATTGGCTGTCCTCTACTAGGAAAGACTTCTCTTGCTGGCGAGCCACCTCTCTTTGACGCCAAGCACATCAGTCGTCACTGCAGAGAAGCCGTCAACTTCCGTGACATCCTGCAGTCAGCTAGTGAGGGCTGCTTAATCTCCGAAAAGACAATGTGGATTGAGCTAGGCCCGCATACAGTGTGTTCAGCACTCATGAAAACTAATCTGGGCCAGGATGTCATTGCTATCCCATCTTTGATGCGCAACAAAGATGGATGGCAGGTGCTCGCTTCAAGTCTCGCAACTTTGTATAGTCATGGGACATCCATCACTTGGGATGAATACCACCATGATTTTGAAGCATGCAAAGAAGTATTGCGATTGCCCGCCTACAGCTGGGATAACAAGAGATACTGGATTGAGTATGTGTATGACTGGTTACTCACCAGGGGTGATCCCCCGGTCCAAGCTGCCATTACTCCAGCGCCAGCTCCCACTTCTACTTTCTCAACTGCTTCAGTGCATCGAATTGTTAGTGAGCTCGTTGACAATGGAAAGCTCGCCATTACGGCGGAGTGCGAATTCACGAGCGAGCAGTTGCATGAAGTGGTATACGGTCACGTCGTTAATGGTAATCGCGTTTGCTCATCGGTACGTGTTCATCTATTATTCTCATAGGCTCCCCTTCTAATATTGTTATACAGTCACTATACACAGATTTCGGTGTAACCTTGGGCATGTATGTCCTTGAGAAATATCGCTTGGATCTTAAGGATTACTCAGTAGACGTTCAAAACATGGTTGTCACTAAACCTCTGGTCCACAAAGAGGGTCCACAAATGCTCCTCAGGATCGACATCAACCACGATATGACTGGCAGTAATATCGCCATCATGAAAATCTACAGTGTGAATTCCAATGGAAAGAAGACTGCCGACCATGCTCAAAGCACGCTTTACTTTGGGCAACCGAAGGTCTGGCTCAAGGATTGGGATAGCACTCAATATTATGTTGAGCGAAGCATTGAATGGCTCAAGGAGAAGGCCGACAAAGGTCTCAACAGTCGCCTCTCTTCTGGTGTTATATACAAGCTCTTCTCCAGTCTAGTTGACTACAGCAACGCCTACAAAGGTATGCAGGAGGCCATTGTCAACGCTGAAGACTTTGAAGCGACCGCTCTAGTCCAATTTCAGGTTGATGAGGGCAACTTCAAGTGCAACCCCATTTGGATTGATAGCTGCGGTCACCTCGCTGGGTTCTTGATGAATGGCCATGCGAAGACTCCCAAAGACCAAGTTTTTATTAACCACGGCTGGGAGTCTTTCAGGACTGTGAGAAAGTTCCGCAAAGACAAGACGTATCGCACATATGTCAGGATGCGGCCTTTCGAAGGCACCATTTTTGCGGGAGATGTTTACATCTTTGATGATCAAGGTATCGTTGGTGTTTGCGGTAATATCAAGGTAAGCTGACTCCCATTCACCCTTTGATCCTCGGTTACTGACTTGCGTAGTTCCAAGGTATTTCCCGAAAGGTACTTGACAGCGCGATGCCGCCACCGAAGTCGGCAAACGAGCCTCAGGTCCCTGCTCGTCTCACCACTGCTGCTGTTAAAGAGGTGCCTAAGGTAGCCCCAGTTACCGAACCGCCAAGTCGCCTTGCTAGCACTACCCAGATTTCGCCCATGAAGCTCGATGCGGCTTTGAAATCGGCGTCTGAAGCAAGAGACCCTATGCACGCTGTTCGCAAGATCGTGGCTGAGGAGATTGGCATTCCCCTAGCAAGTGTCCAAGATGATCTCGACTTCACGGACTACGGCGTTGACTCACTTCTTTCTCTCAACATTTCTGGAAGACTTCGCGAAGAGCTCGATCTGGATGTTCCTTCGTCCGTCTTCGAAACCTGTCCAACACTCGCAGACTTTGCCGCTCATCTTGGCTTCAATACGTCCCAATCTGATGAATCTTCTGAGCAGTCAAGTGTGTTCGATGTTGTGTCTCCCACTAGCGAGCCAATCACTAGCACCGCGACTACTCCTCCGTCTCGAAGCCAACGGGAATCTTTGTCTAGCAGTTTGTGCAAAGATATGTGCGCTATTTTAGCAGAAGAGATCGGCGTTTCCGCCAGTGAGATCATGAATAACGCGGATCTTAGTGAATTAGGCATGGATTCTCTGATGTCATTGACAGTGCTTGGCCGTCTCCGCGAAGAGCTGGAACTTGAGCTGGAAGATGACTTCTTCATTGCTCATCCCACCTTTAGTTCCTTCGAGCACATCTTCCAACAAGAATCCGGACAGGAATCTGGACAAGAAGTTGAGCCAGAACAGTCTGCAGAGCTGAAGCAGTACCGCGCAACATCAACACTGCTACAGGGCAGCCCCAAGACTGCTGTCTATACGCTGTTCCTCTTCCCAGACGGTTCCGGCTCCGCAACTTCGTACGGACCCATCGACGCCGTCGGCAAAGATGTCTGTGTATACGGTCTCAATTGCCCTTGGCTCAAGGAGGCCGATAAACTTGTTCAGTTTGGTCTCAAGGGCCTCGCTTCGCTCTACGTCGCAGAAATTAGACGCAGGGTACCTCATGGACCATACAACGTAGGCGGTTGGTCTGCGGGAGGCATTTGTGCATATGAAGCGGCAATTCAATTTACTCGAGAAGGCGAGACCGTCCAACGCCTCATTCTCCTCGACTCTCCCAACCCAATCGGTCTGGAGAAGCTGCCCGCACGGCTGTTCGACTTCATCAACGGTCTAGGACTCTTCGGAGCTGGCAAAGCACCGGATTGGCTCCTTGCGCATTTCCTTGCGTTTATCGATGCGCTCGACGAGTGGAAGCCAGTGCCTTGGGAGAAAGCAGTCAGTGGCAGAGCGCCAGCACCAAAGACATTCATCCTCTGGGCTGAAGATGGTGTGTGTAAAGACACCGACGAACGCCCGGAGTACAGAGATGACGACCCTCGGGAAATGCGATGGTTGCTTGAGAATAGAACCAACTTTGAAGGTAATAATTGGGATGTTTTGCTTGGTGAGAAGAATCTTTCTATCCAACGTATACAGAATGCAAACCATTTCACCATGCTGCGTAAGGGGAAAAACACGGAACGCGTCGCGGCTTTTATCAAGAGTTCTTTTGTTTAGTTAGTATATCGCAATACACGTACGACAGAAAATTAAAGGCTTAAACTTCAACATGGGACTTAATTCGGCCGAAAAAGTAAAAGTCTTTCTTCCATCCGTTAGATACATATGCAGGGTAGGATTCAATCCATGCACGCCAGTCCTTGGTTTTGTCTTGGGATTATCACGCACTAGCTAAAATTGACGTAGAATTGTGCTTTTTTGTAGTCCGCAATATGAAGGGCTCAACCCTGTTTGATAATGATATATTAGGTTTTCTAGAGTAATGCCGAGCTATATGTAGGCCATATCCAACGTCTTCGATCTAAACTTGATCGTATGGCCAAGATTGTATGTCCAAGTTCTATTCTTTGTGGGCTGTGGTGTGATACCTGTATAATTCTCTATTGGGGAAAATATTGTATATAATTGGG
The DNA here is from genome assembly GCA_010015515.1 of Trichoderma sp. TW21990_1. Lineage (NCBI taxonomy): Eukaryota > Fungi > Ascomycota > Sordariomycetes > Hypocreales > Hypocreaceae > Trichoderma > Trichoderma sp. TW21990_1. Next base: position 430,100 of record ML974124.1, read on the forward strand.
CTCGTGGTCTAGGGGTATGATTTTCGCTTCGCATGTGAAAGGTCAGGGGTTCAATTCCCCTCGGGTCCATTTTTTTTGCTTTTTGTTGTTCTGGTAAAATCTTTCACAACAACAACCGCAAAATTGTATAGATGCAATTCGAAGTAGCTTATGTAATAACATGGGCTTGTGGTCTAGGGGTATGATTTTCGCTTCGCATGTGAAAGGTCAGGGGTTCAATTCCCCTCGAGTCCATCCTTGTTTCCTACTCCGAGGAGTATATTTCTTTTTATTTTCCTTTTTTTTTTCCAACTTGGCAATCCTTGGTTATGTTATCTTCGAATGCTTTATGCTAATTTTCCCTTTTCTCTCTATAATATGTTATAAATCCGGAATATATTTTGCTCCCTGGCTTAACTCAAAGATTATGTGATAAGCCCGCCGGCAGTACATACCTTCCTTGTGCTAGAAAGAGTTCGTATAGCAAACATATTGCCAACGTTGTGTTTAAAAATTACAGATAGCAAATAAAGAATTCACTCTTATATTGTATTCCAATATACTAAGTTCTATTTAGCTAAGAACTTAGAATCGTACTCTTAGCGATTCCGCCACAAAGTTGGAGGATATCTTTCTAATAACCCAGATTGGCTGCTCAATACGTTTAATCTAGGAATCTTTACAATAAATCAATAATAAGTAATTGTATTACGTCTTTCATTACGGACTGGCTGGGCTTAAACAGATTGATGCTGTGATGTTATGGTTTTGAACCACACTATACAATCAGTGGAGAACGTCACCAACAACAAGAAGCATAAACTGGACGTAATAACATTAAATAGACGATTAAGAAAAAAAAAAATCAAGATTCCGTATTCCTTCATTACAGCCTATCAGGCCATTCTCTCCAATGCCAGGATTAGGTAAATGGTGATGCTAAATCATAACTTATCAGATACAGATGATCATGGGCAACAAACCGCGCAGCGTGGTATAGAGATAAACAAAAATTTTCTCCAGTCATTTACTTAGTTGTGACGCCACCGCTCTATCAGAATCGATATTATTGAAAGCCCGCATGCGGTACAGGCCGTACCTGACTGGTGAGTTGGACCTTGTGAACGGAGTTGCTTGGCATGTTGCTCTGTTCTAGATTCGCTATCGTGAGATAAAGTAATCGTTTTAAGGTGGTGCCGCAGTCTAATGGCTGAACATAAGTAGCAATATTCCCCTCCGTTTCTAGAAACAAATGGCATCTATCTGCGTGATGTGGCTCAGTGGGGTGCGGCACATACAATCGCGGCCTGATGTCAGCAATAGCATGTGGGCATGAGCCATTTGTTTTGAGTAAACAAAGGTCCCTGCAGCTTGGAATTTTTGACCCATCTCAGCTTGTATCCTATTTCCTTCTTGGCATTAGACTATGCACAAAGGGTGTCTCTGCGGTTCGTGGCTTGATATACCATATTTCTACACTACGTAACCAAGACGATGAAATCGGAAAAGACAGGGGAAAGGGGCGGCATGGAATCCCTCTCTATATGCTTGGGGTATCCTAGGCATCTCCAGGCTGTTGTTGTTCTAGGGAGTGATCGTGCCGGTATAAACCCACGATGGTAGCCGAAGTAATATATTAGGGACAACTACCGACGTCACTCTAGCTGTTCTGTACTTGATGCTTGCTCCGTCTGCAATTAAGAAATCACACCAAAATTTCAGCAGCAGAACTTGAAACAAAGGCGCCTCCTCGCCTTGATGTGCCGAATATGGATCAAGGACCTGGGGCGGGTTACTGGATCTTCCTGGTTCTGCACAGCGTGTTGGAGAGATGGTACCTGGCTGGATTGAAGCTGAGATCTCGCGCAAAGCTGATCTTATATCAAGCGTGGCAGGTTTGCTTTGAGAAATCTATGGAATACTGATCTGTACAGTTACCTATAGCGTCATGATTATGTCCGGTTATGCAGACTGAACTGGTAATGGGAGGTCTCTAATGGAATAAATAGTTGAGCTGCAACAGGCATGCCTCCATGGAGTACGTAACGCCAATCGTAAAACAAATCGCTTGTTTCGAATAATACAATAGGCCTTGAAATTGTTGAACTTATCTTTATGATGAAGCACCAATTCTGGTCCACTAGAGTCGGCCTCGCTGATCCATCGAGTGTACGCGTAAGTCTTCAGGAGCATGAACCCTGCTTCACTGCACATGCGCTTTGCCGCTTTTTGTTGGCCGAGAGAGGTTGAGAACCATGGAGGTTTTCCCTTTCTTTAATAAATCAGTTTATGGTTTCTGTTTAGTCTTCTATATTATTTCGTATGGCGCCAATTGCATGTTGAGACACTTCAGCATCCCCATTTTGTGAGGATGGGGTGTCGGCGCTCTTCTTCGGGTGCCTCAGCTCCCGATACAAGCCAGTGTGGCTAACATTGACGATACTGGACTTGTAATTGGCTTGATGATGTTCCTCCGACTGCTTGGCGGGCTCGTGGGTCTGGCTATTAGCTCCACCATTTTCAGCAATGTCTTTGAGCCATCTATTTCCAAAGTTATCCCAAATCTGCCAGTGGAGCTCCAAGAACTTAGACATGCTAACATAGCGATTAGATTCATTTAAAGATTGAGAACGCTTAATATGCCGATGGAATCCCTGCCGCTCATTGAGAAAGCATATTTAGATGCCTTCTGAGCCATATTGTTCGCCATGGCCGGAGCTAGTGGCCTAGGCCTACTTAGTTCTCTAGGCAGGGAAGAGTTGACTCTCGACAAGGAGGAACGCGGCCAGCAACAGTTTGGTTCACCTTGATTAACTATACGAAATACTACATTCGGATCTCACAATTTTATATATATGAGCCCTATGATAAAAAAGTTAACTTCACTTAGAAATGCAATAGTTTAATAGATAATACAGATTATTCTTCTTTAATCATCACACTTGCGTCTACTCCATACTTAGGCGTCATATTCTTATATGTAATTTATTAATTTATCGGAGACTTTAATGTTTCTTTTAAGCGTGAAATTAAATGGCTAGATTAATCTACCTTATAGATTATATGCTTAATGTAGTCACATGGCATGACTCTATTTTGTTCCGATGAGCGGGATCTAAGAACGAATGACACATCGCAAGTGGAATGAAAATAATAATACTTGGCACTAATGCGACACTCGATCTTTACGCGCCTTTCATTTGACTCATAGAATTGCTATTGCCCTGTCGCTTTTTCTTTCGTTACCCTTACTACTACTACTACTACTACTACTACTACGAATGTTTGGAACATAATAGACGTGGAGGTGCACATGACACTCGCACGGATATATTCCGTTTAATAACATACTTTAACCATACGTGTGCCCAAGTTTGACGACAGCATGGATGACTCAGTCAACATTTATATATGAACAAATAGGATATAGCCCGACAATGGTGGTGTCAATGTCATGGTAGGGCGCTGCGCATAGTCTGAATAGTGGAGAGAATTAGGTTGTTCTGTTGTTTCACACTGACATGGCTCCTTCAAATCTCCGATAGCAAGATGGCATTAGAGTCATCACACTTTAGACTTGCTTCTTCTCCATTAATGCCATAAGTTTAAATACCTGCATCTCAACGCCGAGTTTCTCTTTGCTTACTTTTCATAACCTTCATACTTCTTTCATCATGAGTTCAATTCTTCCGAAACCCATCAACAGCGTCCTGGGCGCAATTGGCAACACCCCGGTGGTACGCCTCAACAATGTCGTTCCAGAAGGTGCCGCAGAGGTCTTCGTCAAATTAGAATTCTTCAATCCCACCGGAAGCTACAAAGATCGTATGGCTAAGTCTATGGTGGAAGAGGCGGAACGACGGGGAGATCTAAAACCTGGCATGACGATCGTTGAGGCCACTGGTGGCAGTACAGGAGCATCATTAGCTCTTATGTCTGCAGTCAAGGGATATCGGTTTTTAGTTGTATGTTCCGACGCTTTTTCCGTAGAGAAGCTACGCACAATGGCTGCACTTGGAGCAGAAGTCGATATCCTACCCAGCGCTGGTGGAAAGGTCACCGCTGACCTCATTCCCTCTTTGCGACGTCGTGCGGAGGAGCTTTGCAAAGCAGATGACTATTATTATACCAACCAGTTCCATAACAACGATGCTCTTATTGGCTACGGGGAGATTGGGCATGAGCTTGTTGAACAGTTCAGCGATGGTATCGACGCTTTCTGTGGTGCTGTCGGAACCGCAGGCATGGCGATAGGTGTAGCAGGTGTTTTACGAGCAAAGCAGCCTTCCGCGAAGATAGTGGTGTTGGAACCTGCTGAATCACCTTTGCTCACCAAGGGCGAGAAGGGAAGCCACACTGTCGAGGGTATCGGCTCTGGGTTTGTCCCGCCGCATCTGGATCAGCAGTTGTACGATGAAGTTCGCGCTATTCCTGAAGCAGAGGCTCGTGCCATGTGCCGTCGCCTTGCGAGAGAGGAAGGGCTACTGGTTGGAACTTCAACTGGGATCAATATTGTTGCAGCTATACAGCTGGCCAACGAGCTGGGAGCTGGGAAAAGGGTGGTTACTGTTGCGGTGGACACTGGTCTTAAATATCTCAATGGCACGCTCTTTGCAGACAGTTAGATAGATGACTGGCATGGAGAACTCAGATGAGGGAGCACGCACAAGAGAGACAGACTTGCCTATTTTATAGCCTCATTGGAAACCATACAGATTTATAGAATGTACGCGAATATCATTGGAGTATCTGTCACTGGAGTCGATCTGCCTTCGGATGAACTTGATCGAAGCGGTAACCACTCACATTGAATTATGTATAGCTTCACTTGGTAGCTTCAATAGAGGAAATGCTGGTTGGCAATACTCCTCTTGAAGGGCTTCCGCATTACGAGCCTAGGTGCCGAAGTCCTGCACCACCGTGACGTAGACCATCGCTGTCTTAAAATATTACATCGTAAATCTGTATACAAGTTTATAATGCCTGAGACCAGTGCGACTCCTGTGAGCCCTACTGGCGAATCGGAAGCGTATCGCTGTTAGTCAGACAAACATACCTTGCCAATGACCAGTGTTGGGCCGTTATGCATTCCTGAAATCTTCCAATGATTACAAATAATGGCTAAAACTTAGTGGGTAAATTGCAAGATTGATGCAATCATCATCTTGGTGGCTGAATGATGCATGTAATGCACTGAATTAACCGGTCGCCTGTGCTTCTGCCACATGGACAAGCTTAATTTTCCGCCGTATGACCGTAAGGGCGTTCGGGATAATATTGTCGCGTCTATTACTTAGAGAGCGACATTGTACTCGGTATATCTGTGTATAATTCTACTAGGGCTTGTGTTATCGGTGGAAGATCTTTCTGTAAATAATTTGCTTTAGCAACTTCGAAATTCGTTACTCTTGCGATTCACAATGCTAGAATGACACAATCATGATCATCTATACCTCTTCCAGCTACATCAGCTGAGACCTGCATGAACATGTAACCACTTGTCGAAGATGCCGATATGCAACAGAGAGTATAACAGTTCGCCATCTTAAGGCTGAATGAGGTAATAAGGAGGCCCATAAGAAAAGAACTAGATATTCGATTCGATATGCGCTATTCCTTGAATGATCAGACAGCGTTATCTACCGCTTGATAATGCAAGTCTCCGTTTTCGCAGCGTAGGAGTCCACGGCTGCTCTGATTGATAGCGTGTAGTATGAATAGTCATCAGCTATTCAATTGTCCGGTTTTAGAAACCAACAAATTGATACCTTTTTAATGAATAATACAATGTTAATCTCTTAGTCAAACATGGGTATCGTTGATTCCATTGGTTTTCGATAGATATTGTACTTCGTCATTGATTCATGACGAACTTCAGGATATCGTCTTGATATTACAGCGGATCGGGGTTTGATGCATACCCATTGCACACAAATCCGCCAACTAAATACAATTAATCGCAAGAAATAACTCAAAATCTCAGGGGAGTTTATAATTTGACTTTCCCCTTTAGAACGCATACACGGAAGCGATAGTCCCAGCTTGGTGGACCTCAGCCGCCAGTTAATAAACAAAGACATGACGAGATCCGTTTAGCGATGACCCGCTGCCGCAATCGGGACAATGCGAAGGTCTATAATTGGAGAATTAGCATGTAAACGTAATCAGCCAAGAAAAGGACGTATATTGCGTGCTTCGCGGTCGTACAACTTCTGCGGCCATTGCACTGTATAAGACTGGATTGCGTGATTCGCACTATCAATAGCATCAACACCGTACAGATTGTGTCTGATAGTGAGATACAGTGGCGCCCTGCAGAATCTGCTGACAAGAAATGTACCAATTAGCGCCACTTATCTGCCAAAAGGTAAACCCGAAGATCAGACAGGTCTCATTTTGGATGATTGGATGATTCGCCAATTCGCCATCAAGTTCATGATGCATGCAATTGTGGGGGTGGGTTTGCCCAATGCCGATGGTACGAGACCGATGGGCCGCGACAGAGAGGGGAAGAGACGCGGGTTGGGCAAACATATAAATGGGCTGTGCCCAACGTGCCGATGGAAGTGAACTGTCTTATTATTTCCGTCAGAATCCCAGGAACAAGACAAAATCTCGTACAAAATGGCACCCGCATTGGTTGAGACTACTACCACCAACAACGGACCTGTTCCGGCGTCCGTTTATAAGTTGGACCTCGGACAATACAAGGAGATTGACTTGACCTACATGGACAAGGACGCTGAAGAGGGCAAGGTTAACGGACCTGCTGCCAAGGTGAGGCTCTTGTGAACGATTCAATGGGGAATTATTATACTCACACAGAGTGCACAGTACCCTCACTACCTCCCAACATGGAACCCAGCACAAAAGTACCCTCCTCTCCAGCCCTTTGAGCACTACGAGCACGGCAAGGATGCCGATACCTCGTATCCCAACCTTCTTCCCAGTGGAGTCAAGGTCACTGATCTCACTCCCTCCATTGGCTCCGAAGTGAGAGGCATTCAGCTCTCTTCTCTCAGCGATGCCGGCAAAGATGAACTGGCTCACTACATCGCCACTCGCAAGGTTGTGGCCTTCCGAGACCAGGACTTTGCTGATCTGCCCATTGCCGACGCGCTCAAGTTCGGCTCATACTTTGGACGACACCACATCCATCCCACATCCGGCTCGCCTGAGGGCTATCCTGAGATTCACCTCGTCCACCGTGGCGTCAACGACAAGGGCCACTTGGACTTCTTCAAGACGAGAACCAGCTCTGTGGCATGGCACTCTGATGTCTCGTACGAGCAACAGCCTCCCGGAACTACGTTCCTGTACATTCTGGACAAGCCCGAGACTGGAGGAGACACCATCTTCACCGATGCCGTTCAGGCTTACAAGAGACTCAGCCCCCTGTTCCAGGAACGTCTGCATGGCCTCGAGGCTACCCACTCGGGTATCGAGCAGGTCAACGCCGCTGCCGCTCGCAACAGCATCAAGCGACGCGACCCCGTTGTTCACGCCCACCCCATTATCCGAACTCACCCCGCCACGGGAGAGAAGGCCATTTATGTCAACCCTCAGTGTAAGTCACAAGTGCCTTGGGTGCAAGCTAATCCGTCACATCGCCTCGATAGCTAACTTTTACTTTGTAGTCACTCGTGAGATTGTTGGCATGAAGAAGGAGGAATCCGACACTATTCTCAAGTTCTTGTATGACCATTTGTCACAGGGAGCCGACTTCCAGGCGCGCGTCAAGTGGGAGGACAAGACCGTTGTTATTTGGGACAACAGAGTCACTCAGCACAGTGCCCTTGTGGATTGGGAGAACGGCCAGAGACGACACCTCGCTCGCATCACCCCCCAGGCAGAGAAGCCCTTCCAGACACCGTTTCAGGGTTAAGAATGAGGGTGTTGATTGTATTTATATGAGCATTTAGCGACATAACTTGACGGGCATCAAAGATGGCCTTGTACAAAGATATTCCAATAAAAGTGAACGAGTAGGAAACCTTATAAGTTGATTGGGCTTCCCCAGCTTGCTTCACGACCTTATTGTCTACTCATCAGGATAAGCATAAGTGATCCATCCATCCACATACACGTATTCCTATCCCGTATCCGGCCCTGAGCCAACAGCCGATGCCAAAGTGTAAGAATAATCATCCATTCAAAAGCAATGTCCATTCAAAAGCACCATATAAATAGCTGCTGACTCATCTCTGGCTTGCATCCGTCCTCGGCTCATTCAATACCGGCGTAAAGCGCCACCAACGCTGCTCCAGTTTTTGTCCCCGAATCTTGTCAACCAGAGGGCGCGCGCAAGACAGCGGACTTGCCAGTCAAAATTTCGCCATGGTCTATAACGATTACCACCAAAACTGTCGGCTGCTGATATAAGGTGTGCGGCCTGGGCCAGAAAAGTAAAATTGCCGTATTCTATCCTCAATCACAATGGCGATTTCGACGACCACCGCAGTTGAGCTCGTTGAGCTTCCAATACAGACTAACGCATCCGGGCATAATCGGTTTCACAACAATGCAACCACCGAGTCTCAAACTTCGTCATCTGATGATGTCTTGGAGGCTTCCCGCCTAGCAGACTCTATCGTGCCGGATGGGGGCTATGGCTGGGTCGTCGTGGGTGCTTGTGCTGTCATTTCGTGGTGGGTGGGTACATGTCTAGATATCCAACACGATGCAGTGCTGGGTAAGGATTTATAGTACTAATACGAAGTAATCCGTCTTAGTTTGTAGGAATGGGCTATAGCTGGGGAGTGATTCAAGGAGCCCTTGTGGAAAAGGGACTCTCAACTCCCGCAACCCTGTCTTACGTCGGTTCATTAGCCATTGCCCTTATCTCCTGCATGGCAATTCTCAACGCGAGAATCATCCGAGCCATTGGGGCGCAGCGAACAGCCATACTAGGCATCTTTCTTCTTGGCATGTCTGAGATTGTAAGCGGCTTCACAGTCTCCAGCCTTGCAGGGTTGTTCATCACCTCTGGCGTCACACTTGGCCTTGGGATGAGCCTCTGTTTCATGGCCGTATCTGCTACTCCAGCACAATATTTCAGCAAGAAACGGGGGCTAGCAAACGGCATCGTATTCGCTGGCGGAGGCTTTGGTGGAGCGACTACAAGCTTTCTCCTAGATGCAGTAATTCAGCGACATGGAACTGCATGGGCGTATCGAGTTCTTGGATTGGTGACGCTGGCCACTGGTCTCCCTGCGGCATGGCTGGTGAAAGAGAGGTCGCCAGTCAAGACTGCGGGCTTCATCGAATGGTGAGATGAACTGTTTGACACAGGTGGTCCAGATCCGTAAGCTAATCACGTATCCAGGCGTCTCTTCCGTGATCTTGGGTTTGTCATCATATTTACTGCCGGTGCGATTGCAACTTTTCCTCTCTTGGTTCCGGCTTTCTTTATTCCGCTCTACAGCAGGTCAGTCGGTCTGTCTGCATCTACAGGTGCTGGCCTCTTGGCAGGCTTCAACCTTTCGTCCGCTGCGGGGAGAATACTTTGCGGCTTCTTTTGTGATAAATTTGGAGCGCTCAATGTATTATTACTCTCCCTATTGATCAATGCCGTCACCATGTTGGCGATATGGCCTGCTTCTACTACTCTGGCTCCGCTGATCGTGTTTGTTGTTATCAACGGCGCAGCGAATGGGGGCTTCTTTTCCACCATGCCTACTGTGGTCGGTAATGTTTTTGGATCGCAGAGAGTATCCGTGGCCATGGCCATGATCGTTACAGGCTGGGGTGGTGGCTATCTCATGGTAAGCCTTCACAACTCATTTTCAATATCGATATGCTATTCAATGTACTAATAATGATAGGGTTCTCCAATTGCCGGATATCTCCTCGATGCCTATGGAGGGACGGGAAGCGGATTTCAGGCGTACAGACCCGCCATCACATACGCGGGATGCATGGGACTAGGAGCTACGGCTCTCGTGGCATTTGCCAGGTTCCGGAAGAATCGCGCATTTTTGGTAAAAGTTTAGCACATTATACATATATAAAGTTGTATTTGTAGGAACAATATTACACTCATATACATAGATAGAACGCCCTTGTGGAACTCAGGCGCGGACAGCGACGAAAAATAGACGAGGATATCGCAATAGCACAGTTCCATCGTCGCAAAGAGGATAAAGCTCTTTCAGCTTCTCTAGATATGCCGCTAAAAACCCCTCTTTCTGCTTCGGGTCGAGTGGATCGATGAAGGGTCGTAACCCCGTGCCCTTGACCCATTCAATGATATCCTGGTGGCCCCCTAACGGATGTTGGTAGTATGTATGCCAGACATCTATTGACGAGCATAGAGGTTTCAGTCGGTTATAAAGCTCGATAGGCGTCTGGAAAGGTCCGAGCGATGGCTTAAGACGTCCAAGGGTCTCTGCCCAAGGACCATTCTCGGCAACTATACGCATAGCTTCATGCGATCGCTCTGTGTAGTTGTCGGGAACTTGGAATGCAAAAACACCACCAGGCTCCAGAGACTGAATCAGCCGTTTGATAATGGGGATTCGATGTTCAAAGTTGATCCATTGAAAGACTGCATTGGAAAAGAGAAGGTCAACTGGTCCTTCTGGTGTATAGGTGTGAAGATCGGCCACCGTAAATTCCAGGTTAGGTAGAGCCTTGCGTGCCGTTTCAATCATGTTGGGAGATGAGTCCATGCCCAAAATATGTGCGTCTGGCCATTGTTTCGCAAGAACCTCAGTCGAGTTACCAGGGCCACATCCGATATCAATAATACGAGCTGGCGATGCCAGGGGTATTTGAGCAATAAGGTCTCGCGAGGGCCGAGTTCGCTGTTCAGCAAATTTGAGATATTGGACCGCTGACCAATCTTTTGTGGCGGCTGCTCTTCCCTGACCAGTTGATTGAGTTGCCATCGTTCTGCTGAGCAAAGTCCTTGAAAGTTGACTGAAGCGACGAGATATCATCGCGTAGACCAGATTCGAGGAGATGAAGGAGGAGAAACCTGGCTGTATGTGTTCAAGCTCTGTCGATCTTAGTTAAACAGTGTGTAAGATGGTACAGGATCTGGCAGGAATACATGTCAATTATATATCAAAAGCTTTGTACACGAGTCTATATACAATTTATTACACAATGAGCATCTTTGCCAAAAAGGATAATCCAAACATCTCCGTTATCGTCAAAACTTTTGTCACGATGCATCGATTGACAACCTCGCAAAGCATTAATCCGAGAGCGACTTCGGTCGACCGAGATTATTCCGCCGACGGCGGGTTCGGGCCCGAGGCCGCCTGGACGAGAGTCCGAGATCACGTGAAGATGCCAGGATGAAGATCACTCTTCATGTTTCGTGTCCGAGTTGCCTCGATGATGCCGATGGATGGCGTTTTTCAGCAGAGTCAACGCGTCCGATTGCGCATCCTGTTCTATACTTTAGTATGGACATCTAAAAAGGCCAGGATTAATATCGGGTTCCTTTACTGAAAGGACACGATGGAGGGCATCAGCTGGATCTATATAAGAACAGCGGCGTTGCCGCCGAGCTCTGGAGAAGAAGCTACAGATGACCTTGAATATTTCATCCGTTAACAGCTATTGATTACCTTTAAGAACGACATATACGCAATGTTTCCCCCAAATTCACACCCAAGCATCGCCATCATTGGTGGAGGGCCATCTGGCCTCTGTCTCGGCGTTCTTCTGCACAAACACGGAATTCCATTTACAATTTACGAACTTCGGGAGAAGCCAGATGACTTAGCCCTTATGTCACCGTCTGGAATGCTTGATCTGCACCAAGAGTCTGGGCAAGCAGCCATTCGCGCCTGTGGTCTGTGGGACGACTTTCAGAAGCACATACTCGACTGTAGTGAAGAGCTCGTCGTCATGGATAAGCATGCCAGAGTAACTCACAGAGATAATGGAGGTCCAGAGCCACAAAGTCGTCCTGAGATTGCGCGTAACACACTCACACACTTATTGCTTGCATCCATACCTGCTGAGAGCATAAAATGGGAGTGCAAGCTGCTCAGCGCTTGTCACACGTCTACGAGCCAAATTTCCCTTGATTTCGGGGTTAAGGGAATCGCCAAACACGATTTTGTGGTGGGCGCAGACGGGGCATGGTCCAAGATCCGCAATCTTGTCACAACAGCCCAGCCGTATTACGGCGGCATCCAATATCTCACGTTAGACATTCTCAACGCTACAACTCGCTATCCTACTTTATCTACCCTGGTTGGTACTGGCTCATGCTTCGTTCTTGGAAGCAAAAGGGGAGTTATAAGCCATCGTGGGGTACAAGAGTCCATCCGTCTATACATTGGAGTCTCAACGAGCGATGAAACGCCATTTTGCCCACCTTCAACAGCCTTGGAAGCCAACGTCCTGAAAAAGGCCTTGGTGGAGAGCCCGGATCTTTTTGGTACCTGGAGCAAGCAGGTTAAAGATCTGATTTCCAGTGCCGTTGACGAGACTCTGGCTGCAGCAAACACCATTCAGATGTCCGAGCCAAAGCCGTTGTACATGCTGCCTATAGGTCATAAATGGGAGGCACAACCTGGTGTCGCTATTATCGGCGATGCAGCTCATTTAATGATGCCTTGGGCAGGAGAGGGCGTCAATCTCGCATTGTGGGACTCGTTGGATCTTGCAAATGCCATCATCCAATCATGGGATAAAGCCGAGAATGCCGCAGAGTTTCAACGCATCATGACACCTCTGGTATCAGCATTTGATGCAAACATGTTTGAGAGATCTACACGAGCAGCAGAAGAAACGTTGCACAACTCTAAATTGCTCTTTTCCGAAGATGGGGCGCAGGCAATGGCCGATATGATGGCTGCGTTCAAGCAAATGGCTCCTTGATTATGGAGAGGCGAGTCGGATGCAACTTACTAAAGTTTAATATTACAAGACGGAGAAATCTCGCATCAATGGAGCATGTATACTAGAATAATAGTCAATTCTTTACTTTGTACTTCCTGTATCGTAAACCTTTTCTCTGCATTGGTTCATTGGTTCATTGGTTCATTGGTTCATTGGTTCATTGGTTCATTTAGGTATCCCAGTGTTTACCCAAAACATACAAAGTCAGGTTGGCATTGTGACACAGTATGGATTGCATGTATTTATTCAAAGACGCTGGTTACTGTAGAGTCTAGCTGCTATGTTACCTCTTGTATCTGCGTCAAATCAACAACATCACCTCACTCCTGCAGACATCAACTTGTTCACAGAATTACCCCTCCCCCACCATTTGTGTCTCCATCGCGGGGCAATTATTCGTCGCTGTCAATAGTGGGGTTGTAGATTTTCTGTGAGACACGATAATTCTGCGATAGGCCAACTTTTCGTTCAGTCAAGGGGCGATTGAGATTTCGAGATATTGATCGATAATCCGGTTAATATAGATAGATGATACCAATATTGAACGCATCGATTTTCTAGTGAACACATGTGGTATATCAACTGCTTTAAGCCCCCGCGAGCTTATTTGTCAACAGTTGGGGGTCAAATTCCACGTTACATTTCAAGCCACTTTAATAGCCAAGCCAATGCCGTTGCTGGCCAAAACATCTCCTGACCCCCACGTCAAGAGACGATGACAGAATAGCCTATATCGGCGAACAAATCGAGGCATTCTCAAACAGCAGGTTCCGGGGAATAGACAAGTGAAGAAGATAAGCTTCAAGCAATTTTCGGCACCGGGATCCGAGACGTTACATTGTTAGTAAGAAACCGCAGCCGATGTTCATGCCCCGCAAGCCGTGAATCGGGCTCAATAAGGGTCGAACCTTGAACCATCCTCCATCTGACCTCACAAAACTAAATATCGAAATCTCTGCAGGCTCTTCTGGAGAAGCAGACAAGCTGAAAAGGAAGTAAATTTGATTCAACAAACGTTAGTACTCTATCCAGCTTCAGCCTAAAAAGAGTCAAAAATGGTGTCAGCGGAGCAGCGCAAGAAAGTCGGCCAGGTGAGATCTGAACACTTTATTGCACTGGGACGAGGCTCTGGCTAACCGGCTTGTGCTCAGCTATTTGCTGTTGGATTTCACGGCCGTGAGATTAACAAGGAGATCACAACTCTAATCCGTAATTATGGCGTCGGAGCAATTGTCCTGTTCAAGCGCAACGTGCTTGATGCCGCACAGCTCCAGGCGCTCTGTTTAGGTCTCCAGAAGATTGCCAAGGATGCAGGTCACAGCCAGCCTCTCTTCATCGGAATAGACCAAGAAAATGGATTGGTTACTCGCATCTCACCACCTGTAGCCTCTCAGCAGCCAGGCCCCATGACGCTCGGCGCTGCTGGCTCTCTCGACTCCGCCTATGAGGTTGCAAAGGCCACAGCTGAGATGTTGAGATATTTCGGCATCAACATGAACTACGCTCCCGTTGGAGACATCAATTCAGAACCACTGAACCCCGTGATTGGTGTTCGAAGCCCCAGCGATCAAGCAGACACAGTATCCAAATTTGCAGCCGCCTGCACAAAAGGCTTGAGAGAGCACAGGGTCGTGCCGTGCATCAAACATTTCCCTGGCCATGGAGATACAGCCGTGGATTCGCATTACGGGTTGCCAGTTATTGATAAATCAAGAGCCGATATGGAGAAGCTGGAACTGATCCCATTCCGCGATGCTGTTGCCGACAACATTGAGATGATCATGACAGCTCATATTTCACTACCACAGCTATCAAAGAACGGGTTACCCGCCACTCTATCCCCGGATACGATTGGAATCCTGCGAAATGAGTGGAAATATGATGGTGTCATTATGACCGATTGTCTTGAAATGGACGGCGTCCGCGCGACATATGGCACCGTTGAAGGATCACTTATGGCACTCCAGGCTGGTGTTGACAATGTCATGATTTGCCATACTTTTGATGCGCAATCGGCAGCCGTTGATTATATATGTGATGCCATAAACACCGGGAAGATCTCTCAGGAGAGGATTGATGAATCCCTGGAGCGTCTCCGAAAGTTAAAGGAGAGATACACGAACTGGGATGTTGCTCTCCACGCAGAACCACCAGCGACGTTGGCTGCAATCAACGAAAGAGGGGAGAAGCTCGCTCACCAAGTGTATGCAGATGCGACTACCCTTGTCCGAGCTCAAGAAGGCCTTCTGCCGCTCAAGTCAACCACAAAAATTGCCTTTGTCTCTCCCGGTCCCGACGTGCCCATCGGCGGAGCCGTCGATAGTGGAACTCTACCGACTCGAGTTCCTTGGATCGCGGACACTTTCGGAGATCGCATCCGCGATAGAGCGCCTCAATTTTCTGACGTCCGATTCACTAACTCTACCCTGACGGATGAGCAGTGGAAGCAAGTCGAGGACGCCGATGTTGTTATCTTAGCTACGCGAAACGCCCGCGAATCAAAATACCAGAAGGAACTTGGCCTTGAAGTCGCCCGGCGACGCGGGTCATCTCCCTTGATCTCCATTGCCACATGTGCCCCCTATGACTTCTTGGATGATACTCAGATTGGCACATACCTCGCCGTGTATGAGCCTACTATCGAGGCGTTTTCAGCAGCGGTGGATATCCTGTTTGGCGATGCACAACCAAGAGGAAAACTCCCCGTAGCGCATTAAATAGGCATAAAGTACAGCTAGCAGAAAATTTTGTAAATGATTATTTAATTATGTAATTTATTAGATGCGTTACTCATCAGTATTCGTACAAGCCTGTAGTTTTTAATCTTATGCTATAGCTACACCTTGCATTTCCCTGACCACGGCATCCTTCACTCAATCTTGACGATATTCGTCTCGTCAGTATATTTAGCGAGAGAAAACTCAATCGTCAGGTCCTCATAGTTAAACGTAAAGTAAACATTACGAAGATAGGTATCACCCATCAGGGTACCAAAAGGCGCGACAGGTACAGTGCAAGTACCATCGCCATTGTCAATTGGCAGAGAACTCAGCGGCACGTTGATGACAACTCCCTGGCCAAGATTCACAGCAATCCAGTCATCAGATGGCTCGCGGAACTTGCAATCCACGAACAAGGTGTCGTTTGGATCAGGGTTTGTGAGACCCCAATAGCTAGTGAGCGCGTCAAACAGATCCTGTTGAACGTACCATCCAGGAGAGCCGGTGTCCCAGAGAGCATATGTGCCATTGTCATAGGTAGAGGTAACTTTGGTGCCATTTGCGAGCTGTAGTTCAAGGCTGGAGAGGCTGACCCAGTTTGGCTGACCATTCGCCTCAGCGATTGTCGGGTCTTGGACATCCAACTTGTAAACGGGACCCTGGCGTTTCGCAAGATCAATTCCACCGATGAGGAGCGACCCTTTGGCGTCGGCATCATTCGGCCCCAGATAGACGCTAAATGCACGGCGAGAGATAACACCGTGCTCGTATAGTTGGTTGAGGAAAGTCGGGTATATATTACAGGCCTTGTCCTGACAGAAAGCTCCAAGGCCGAAGATGGCAGCTTGCTGCGTGTTGATCGGAAATGAGGCAGCGTTTTGCTCGACGACGCCGAACTTCATGTCTTCGATTGTAATGCCACCGACCTGAAGAGTGTCGTTAATGTAGCTTCCAAAGCCATGGTCGATGAGCAAATCGTTATACCCGGTGCTGATCCATTCGGTTGTGGTGGACGTTGTATTGTCGTAGGTGCCATAGGCCGAGCAGAAGCCTTGCTGGCATACAACGTTGCCTATGAGATGAAGGTCAGCGGGTTAGTCCTTCATCGTATGCACACACGTCTCCCACTTGTTTGAGAAATAGAGGAACTGGTAGAGTTGATACGTACGGGGCGACTCAAAGGCATAAGTAGGGCTTCCTGTATCGGCCAAGATGATTGCCTTTTGAGGCGGATTGCCGACTAGGAATTCTGCGCCATACGCGCTCTGATTTTTGATGCGATGGAGCGGAATTTCAATCACACCCTCTGGCAGAGCAGCTGCGGCGAGGGACGCGAATGAAAGAGACGCAAGCGGAACGTGCATTTTTTAGTTGTAGAAGCAGACAAGGTCCAATGGTCTAGGTGTTGGTTGATTTTCTTTGTGGTTCACAAGTGCCGAGTCAGGTGGGTGGCGTTAGGTTTTATATTCCAGCCATGGACGCAACAGACCGAACAGACCGCCGCCTATTAGGCGTTTACACGGCCAACAGTTGAGTCAAATGCCCCAGATAGGCAAAGAGTTACCTTGCAACAATGAATACGAGCTCTGGGGTTACTATCCAATCGACGTTTGAGAGTATAGCGTTTAAAGCATCAAGTGCCAGTTGTGATACGACCCACCACGGCAGTACGACTCCGGCTAGGAACCTGGAGATCCGAGCGGCCGCTCCCGCATTGCCATACTCGGTGCAAGTATTAAATCCGCGAATCAGCAGCTTTGACAAGAATGGATTTGCCTGCATCTTGACATACAGTCCCAGTCTACCCCTTTTTCTAGCATCATGTACTGCTATATTTGGCGTACCAGTAGGGTGCAATAGAGTAAAATACGGAAGCCATATTCCGGTGACAAACTATTTCTCATCAAAACAACTGGGGAAAATAGAGCCGTTGCTCCATATTGCGGAGTGCTGCCCCCGCATATGACATCAACGACGCTGAAGCTGCTTCACAGTGTACAATAGCTACTTGGAATCATGTAGGTAGCGAGCGTAGGTGTGACGGTGTACAATTTATATATGCCTTCAATTGCTTATGATACCCTTTGAGAAGAGCAACGGAGCTTATGTGAGCTACCCCTTTTCAATCATCACCTTAGCAAGCAATGCAAGCCGCCAATGACCAAATCACCAATACAGACGAGGCTTTCTCAGGCTTCAACAACCGTGGGGGGAATATGTTCATATATCCGACACTACGTCAGGTGCTCTATCCCCCATACCTCAGTAATTGCCAGACTCGCAGTTATGAACATCAACCTGACTACACCACAGCTGCGTAATCGGCGTTCCTCGGACTCCCCTTGCCAACATCCGCTCTCGCTGCTCCGACAACCTCGGCCGCGCCTCAATCTGCGATCTGGTGTTCCCCTTCTCATCTGTCTTGCCCGACCACCAAATCTCAGCTGCCGCTCCTGCTCGTGGCCAGATGATGGAGTCCAAGCTCGTCGGATCGATAGTCTCAGTCCAGACCGCAACTTCGCCACCAATAACATTCTTCTTGACATCATCAGAGACGCCGTCCGTGGGCTCGTGTGAGTACATGAGCTTCCAGTTCTTGGTCGGGTTGCACCAGTCAAGGAAGGGATAATTGTTGTCAAAGGGAGCTCCGTTTTCGAAATCGAGCCACTCTCCACGACCACAGTCGAGATACTATCAATATATCGAAAGTCAGCAAAACAATACAACTGCAAGGGGGGGGAAGACCATGCTAATACTCACGTAAAAGTCGTTGCTGCTGTCAATAACCTTGAATCCAGCCTCGGCGAGTTTTTGAATAGCCCCCTTACCAAGCCACGTCTGTGCAACCACATCCTTACCCAGAGTCGCGTTCCAATCCAAAATCATCTCCTCCCAGACCATAGGAACAAGTCCCAACTCGCGAACTTTGCCATGAACATGGTCCAAGAAGCGCTGGAGCATCGGCTGCAGAACGTTCATATCGTTTGTGCGAAGTGCCGGGTCAAGAAGCGAGTTGTTCGCCTTGTACTCGTCGCCGCCGGTGTGGAAGTAGGCCGAGTACGGTGACAGGCGCGGCAGCAGATCCTCAAACAGCGTGTCGATGAATTTTTCGACATTCGTGTTGTTCAGCTTGAAGGATCCGCAGGGCGGCTGAGCGCAATACCACTGCCACGGGTTCACTTCGTAGCCGTTGCTAAGCCCAGGGTATGCCTTATCGATGCCAACATGGCCTGGCATGTCAATCTCGACGATGACTTGGACTCCTCGATGAACACCATACTCCTGCAGGCTCGCAAGATCGCTGGGCGAGTAGCTCAAGCCCTTGTGATAGGCGCCCTTCTCGGCCAGCAGGGGCAAGGATGGAATCTCCAGCGGCCACGACTGCGTGTCAGTGGCGTGCAAATGCAGCACATTCATCTTGTTCATGGCCAGAGCATCGATAGTGCGCTTGATGTCGGAAACTTCGAACCAATGACGGCTGACATCCAGCAGGAGGCCGCGATGAGGGTACTTGGGCTCATCGCGGATCGAAACAGGTGCAAGCTGCGTGTACCAGGCAGTGCCAGAGCTATGCTTGAAGAAGAGCTGGGAGAAGGTCTCAAGGCCTCGAAGGATGCCGGTTGATGACGGAGCGATGAGAGATGCGTGGCCCTTTGCGTCGACATCAAGGGCATAAGATTCATTTACTGCGCCATTCAGAGGCTTGAAGGTATCCGCAGTATCATGCTTAGTCTGTATAATCTGCAGTGTCCTGATCCGCGTTCCGCCCAGAGTCGGTTCCGAGTTGGAATCACGTTCACGCAGCATCCATGGCACAAAGCCCTGCTGAAAGATGGCGCCGAATGTCCGTGAGAGGCCGCCCTGGACGATTTCCTTGCTGGTAAAATGCGGTCCGCTGGGAGGCACGTAGCCGGCCGTGTACGTGAGCTGTTGGTTATCGATCCTGATCTCAGCGAAGTCCGGGGATCCGGGGGGATCATAAGGAGGAGTCCACCACACCTGTTCACCATTATAGGTAACCTGGACCGTCTGGTCAATAAAGAGCGTGTCGTTTCCGGTTGATGAGTGTTTCGGCACAGGCCATAGAGCAAAGGCCGGGCCGCTCAGGGCCAATGCGGCGACAATGACCCTGCAAAACATCGCCAACGTGAGCTGGTGGTCGATTGAGTTGGTCTAGAAAAGGCCACACGAGCTTGGCCAGGGCGAACAGCTTTAGGACAGCTGCTTAAATTAAATACACGTCCTATCCCGCCCCTTGCAGGAGTGATTCAATCCGTCCTCCTCTTCGGTTTGGGTCCCGCTTCAGGTCCAGGTCCAGATCCGGGGTCCTGGGGAGATAAACTATCCGTTGTTACCCCAAGTTCCACGCAGATCAGCAAGTGCCGCTTCTCAGCTTCTCTGGTTCGAGCACCAGTTAAGTATGCAGAACTACTACTACTACTATGAATGGGCCCTTGCCTGTGTGCGCTGGCGCGGCGCAGCGTAACGTTTCATCGCCAGTCCGATAGAGGCTTCAAGGTTGATTTGAATCAGCGTTGGTGGCCTTGCTGATCAATTTCTGCCAATTTCTGCCGGAAAATTCGCTTCCAAAGTGACTGCTGCCTCGCTCTAATCCTCTTCCCACTTACCACGGGAGGTGACTGGTTTCCACGCCTTGCACAATTCCCGGTGATAATTCGGATCCGTGCTCGAGATGCGGAGAATGACGCTGGATAAATTGCAGACTGGCTGATCGCCGGCAGATACCGATATGGATGCTAGTGATGAATCAACGCTAACGTCTTCGAGCAGGTAAAGTAACGCAGCATCTTATCACGGGGAAGAGAATAAGCAGCGGTCAAGGTGGCCGGGGAGCAGTTGGTCTAGCGGAGGCTGGGGATAGCACAGAGTAAGACAAAGATAGTAACAACTCGAACATACGGAAGAATTGGAACCTAGCCTTACAGTATCTTGTGCGGAAGCTTGAGTGACCTTGCGGCTCCGACTCTAACCCTTGAAACATTCAAACAACCCCGTACTGTAGCCTTTATAAGCGGCATCACTTGATATGCGCATATGCGCAGGCTGAGCTGCGGCGGGGACTCGTAAATTAGCCCGATCTCTGCATCTCGCGATAGTGAAGGGTTCGGCAGCAACCGGCTGCACGTAATTTATCATCTTTCGATCAATGCCAGCTATTGCGGGCCACAGAATATTCATTCTATATAGTACTGTGTAATCAACATGTTCTTGTATCCCCCATCTAGCCTCAGCCAGCAGTGCACACAAGTAATCCCGAATCATCCTCGTCATCTACTGTACCAGGACGCGTGGTGATAAATCCGATCAGGTCACCTCCATATCACTGCCTAATTCCACGTCCGCAGTGACACCATCACAAAGCCCAAACCATCCAGCTCGATTAATCTCAAACAATGCGCGAATTCCCCCATCCAAGCAATCCTCATCAGCCTCCCCTCGAAACGACACCATGCGAAACGGCCAATAACGGATGATGCATAGCAAATTACATCACATCGTCCTATCCCCCACCTGTCAGACCATATCTCCAGGTCACGATTCCCGATATGGCGTGACGCTCGCGATCATGCATATTCAGCCCAGCTTATGCTGAAAATGGCTCGTTTTTTGTATTGAAGCGGCAGTACAATAGTTCGTACGTTTGGCCATGTAGTTGCATCAAGCAGTTTGATAAATAAACCCGCGTGGTCAATTGTTGGAAAAAAGACAAATCGTTCGCACATTCTTCTCTCTGGTCTGCCTCTTTCGCAGCGCTCCCTCATCCTACCCTAGACGTGGTATTTTGCATCGCCATTTCTTGCGTCGTTTATTGAATACGGTGATTGCATTCAGATTGCATTGTTTTAAGCATTACAGGAAAACGAGTTTTATCATAAAAATACACTTGAAGCCACCATGAACCCCTACGCAAGGCCGATTAAACACATCCAGCGCGAGGACCTCTACACCAACCTCGAGGTTCGAATCCAGTATCTCCACTCGTTCCTCGACTTTTCAAGCCGTGTGTTCTACATACAATCAATCTCAAGCAAGACACAATAACAATATCTGACACGTGATTCTTCCAGGTGACATTGATGCTCTCATCAGTGACTCCAAATACATCAAGGCTCTTATCCCCGCCGTCGTCAACATTGTCTACAAAAAGCTCCTTCAATACGACATTACCGCCCGCGCCTTCACCACCAGAAGCACATCATTCGATGGTCCTCTCGATGAAATCCCCGATGAGAATAGTCCGCAGATTCTGCACCGCAAGATGTTCCTGCGCGCCTATTTGAACAAGCTGTGTTCAGACCCGAGCAAGATGGAGTTTTGGGAGTATTTGGATAAGGTCGGGTAAGTCATTCCAGTATCCAAACTCCGGGCCTATAAAGCCTGTATAGAACAAACTCTAACACGAGATGTCGCATAGCATGATGCACGTTGGTCTTGGCCGAAAACATCCCCTGCACGTCGAGTACGTCCACCTTGGCGCATGTCTCGGCTTCATCCAAGACATCATGAACGAAGCCATCCTCTCCCACCCACGCCTTCACATCCAGCGCAAAATCGCCCTCGTAAAGGCCCTCAATAAGGTCATCTGGGTGCAAAATGACCTCATGGCAAAGTGGCACGTCAAGGACGGCGCCGAGTTTGAGACGCCTGACTCGGACATTGAGATTGAGCGAGAGGGATACCTCCATGGCAAGAAGATTCTAGATGACGAGGATATGAAGGATCCTGCGAATGCGGAGGGATCCCCGGATGGGGAGGACAGACCGAGAGCTCAGGGTACATGTCCCTTTTCTGGCGTGTCGGCTGCCGGAGCTGCAGTGAGGCAGGGTGACTCCGAAGAGGCAAACTAAGGACAGAATGATGCTGCGATGAAGGCGAATGGTGGAATTTCAAAGGATCCGGTCATATTATCCTTCCCCGGAGTGGATGTTTTGTATTACTATTATTATTACCGTTGTGATGAGGTTTTGTATCATGAGTTAACGGCGTCTGGCCATTTCCGTAGATGGAAAAGGGAAAATATACTCAACACCATGAGATATGCATGCATTCTAGGTCCCTATTGATTCCGGTACGTGGGTATCCAATCCTGCGCCACTTTGTTCCTCCTCTTGGCGACCATTCCCTCAAGTCTATTACACAAGTAGCGGAGACTCTTCGTTGAGTACGCCAAACAGATTCTCAATCTCCTTCTCGGCAATCTTCAACTCCTGAGCAACCTGGCCAGTCACCAACGTGTATGCATAGATGAGAGCGTAGTCCTTCTCTTCAGCCACGACCGCACCAACTGGGGTGTCACTCGTGGCAACAGCAGTAGTAGCGGCATCATGGCTGCTTTCTCCATTCTCGCCTTCGCTTTCTTGGATAAAGCCAAGGTTTCTCATGGCTTCGGTTGAGTGTTCTTTGCGGAACAGGAAAATCTTGGCGAGTAGCCGATCACGGATGCCAATGACACTCGGAATCGCATCGGTTAGTGGGTATTCTAGCATCATGGAGCTAGCCAACACTTGAAAGACGTGGCATATGCGGTCACACAAGACGGCTCGCTCGGTTGCCGTGTACTCTAACAAGGCACGCTCCCCCGCACTGAGGGTTCTATCACGGTGTGCTACGAGACTCATGGCGTAAAAACTGTCTAGGATCCGGTTCGTGCTCCGCATGATGCGGCCATACGTCTCAAGCGGGAACGGGCCGCGAAGCTCAAACTCTGATGCGGCCGACTGCCGCAAACTCTCCAGGCGGGTGGCATACCTCTGCATGGCAACCTGCTCCCCAGACTTGAGGTAGCTCTCGGAGCAATCCGAACGGAGGAGGATGGCAAGGGGTCCTCGCCTCCAGATAAGA
Organism: Trichoderma sp. TW21990_1; assembly: GCA_010015515.1. Taxonomy (NCBI): domain Eukaryota; kingdom Fungi; phylum Ascomycota; class Sordariomycetes; order Hypocreales; family Hypocreaceae; genus Trichoderma; species Trichoderma sp. TW21990_1. The sequence continues at coordinate 453,526 of ML974124.1, forward strand.
CCCATTTGGAGGTAAAGCATAGAGACACCTTCTTTGAACTTCCTGCGGGCAGAGATGGGCCAGATGACCCGGCAGACAATCAGACCCCAGAGAATACCGGCCGTGACGGAAATGACTCGATGCTTTACGATTTTCATCATGATGGGATGCAGCCCGCCCTCGTCATCATCGTCATCGTCAACGAGTTGGCTCAGGCTGTACGCGTACAGCGTCGACACGTTATACGCCAATATGGTCATTCGACCTAGCGGAGCCTTGCCTCGGGCGACAATGAGATAAAAGTTCCAGAATGCAACCAGCCACCCAAGTATGATGAGCGCTGCCGCGTTACCTTGGCTTACTGTCCAGTTGAACAAGGAGAAGAATGCACCGAAGAATGTCCCCACGAATCGAGCCCAGCCCGTGGTATTGGAAGCGCCGACGGTCATGGAGCAGACAATCATGAACGACAAAAGCCCCCACTCGCCACGATAGTGGTTATAAAAGTCGCGAGTCTCCGCCAGGAAAGCCAGCATTCCCCAAAGAGAGGCGCCAATGCCTACCTTGAGCCCAAAGAGAACTACAAGTAAAAGGGCGGGTCAGTCTTGATCACAATGCAAATGGAACGGGTCACGGGCACTTACTGTCGTCTCGGGCAATTTTCCGCGCGAATCTCAAGATATTCTGCGAGATTGTAGATAGCATTTTGCTGGCATTAGGTGCTGCTTGCCAATTGTACGTGTCTCTGCGGCGAACCATGGATTCTGGAATGCCTCTGGGCACATCGCGCTTCCTGATGGGCTTGATGAGGCTCTCAGCTTCGGGGGAAGTCTCAAACGGCAGGCTCGCCATTTTACGGCCCTGCACCGCGGCATCATCCTTCCTCCACCAGAGTATCCATCGCCAGCTTGGTTTGCTATGCTCGCTGACAAACTTGAGATCGTCGAGAACATCCAGGTATTTTTGCATTTCCTCGCCAAACGTCTGCAAGCTGAAGCTGAAATGGCCGCAGGCGGCAGCGACTTCCTCCAAGCCAGCCTGTATCCGCCTCGACGTGGATTTCTCTCGCTCAATCATGTTGTACACCTGCTGCAAAGCATCGGATCTCGCCACATTGAAGCGGAAGAGTGACTCTGTGAGCGATTGTCGAAGCTCATCGCTGATGGTAACCTCGTAATTAGGGGTAGCCCCCAAAGGCGGCTCTCGGAGAATTAGGACAAGGCTTTGTGTTAGAGCCTCCATCGACGGGCCGATCAGGTCGACAAACAACTTGAAGAGAGATGACGGTGGAGGGCCATCGTTATGATCGTGAGCCGAAGAAGTCGGCCGTTGTCCTGGCGAACTTGGCCTACTCGACACATGAGCTGCTCTCGGGCTCGAACTACTAGGTGATATGGCCTCAAATTCCCCAAGCGACGAGACTGTCAGAAAGCGTGTCAGGGGCGGCGGCACATCATCTGACTCGGCCAGCTTGAGGAGGGACAGCTGGGTGTTAGCCGCGCTGCGTAAGCCGCCTATAGAGCGGGCCAGGGTCTCGATGGCCTTGACTGTGGATCTCTGCAGGACATAAATCCTCTCTCGGCCGAGGAGATAGTCTTCAAACTTGGCCTCTCGCAAGTTCTTGAGCATTTGTGGGTAGGTAACTGTGTAAGTGGCCGAGGATGCCGTGAATTCTGCAGACATTTGCTCTTCTTCGACTCCCTTGAGAAAACTCGCAGAAATGGTGGAAAGCATGCCTCCCAGCGACGTGGTTGCCTTTGCCATGGAGGTCCTCAAGAGATCTCGAGCCGACACCCTCCAGACCAAAACGTTGACAGTGGCCGTGGACGTAATGCCCATGATGAGCATCTTGAAGACCTGGACAATCTTTTGATTCGAGAAGACATTGGAGATGACGGCATTTTCCTTGGTAACGACGGAGATGATGGCCAGCGATGCCAGGGTGCTGCCGACATTGACAAGCGGATTTGCCATCTTCTGCTTTACCCACCCCATGAAGCCAAAGCCACCGCCAATGAATATGATGACGACCAGTGCGTGCGCCAAGGTAACTAGGCCCATGACGGATCCAACAAGGACGGAAACCACCATGGAGAGGATCGAAACGACCTCGGCGTAGGCTATAGCGACGACGGCGATCATGACGGCCTCGATCATGGAGCCGGTGGACCGGGCTGGGTGGAAATAGACGGTGATTGTTGCCACGACATGCTTTCCGTCGAGCGTCCCCAGGAAGTTGGACAGCGGCGAGAGGAAGGTGGCCAGACTGGCGATGGTGTAGGCCAAGGTGCATTTCAGCACGCCGTGGCCCAGCGGCGAGTCGAGCCAGCGGATGAAGCGCAGCAGCGCGGCCTTTGCAGAACTGCCCATGGCGTCGAAGCGGCGGGCCAGCGATGCGCGGACGATGGCGAGGAAGCGTCTCAAGCAGCCGCGCTTGGCCGGGCCCTGGCTCGATCTCGAGAGGGCAGGCCGCGGCTGAGGCGACAGAGAAATGGTGTCATTGTTGGTCGTCTATACGGCAGCAAAAGGGAAAAAAAAGGTCAGCCGGTCTGTGCACATGCGCCCAGCAAGTATATGACGCGCGTTGGATGGCGGCGAGTCTTGTGGACAAGGACAAGGGGAACGGGCGCAGCGGATTGTATGTACTGTACAAGTACTCGTCGCTCGGGTGCAGAGAAGAATACGGGACTGACATTGTGGACGGGATTCGCGACGGCTGGTGATGGTGTTGCGCCAGGCGCCATGGCGAAGCTTCAGAGCTGCTCTAGACGAGCCTCATAGCTTTCAAGGCGCTAGAGCGGAGAAACCTGTGGAGGTGCATGGACAGGTGAGACGATGGGCTAATGATGCGGCGAGGGTGCTGTACAGTACAGGAGGATAGTAGTATCGGGTTGACGGCTGGTTTGGAGCAGAGCAAGGGGGGAAAGGCGCTGGTGGTCCACCTGCGAGAGCCGCGATGGAACATTGGATGGATGAGGATGGTGAGGATGGTGAGGATGGCGAGGATGGTGGGTGCGATTGTTTGCGGGCGACTTTGGCGGTGGCGGGCCAATTGGCGGGGGCAGCAGGTAGCGCGTTATCAGCTAACCTGGAGCGCGGCGTGGGGATTTACAATGGATTCCATTATAATTATAATTGAACAGTCTCTACTAACCTAGTACTGTACATACGTACTTGACGGAAAGCCTCGCCTCCATACAATATGTACCTACATCCAAGTACTACTAGTAGTAGTAATAATACAGATATAGTGCTTTTTACTAGGTATATTGGCAGATTCACTCTTCACTCTCAGTCATCAATACCTAGCAGCTGAAACAAGTTCCCATCGCCTCATCACTGAAACCTGCAGCCTCGGATACGGCGCAACAATCAGCTATGCACGGCTGCACGTTTCTCCGCCTTCCTGGCTGTGGGGACGGGCCGAGGCCAAGCCAACTGTTTGCAGCAGATACTGTAATACGTACGGAGTACTGTATGCACCTATCCATATGCATCCCGTCCTTGAGAAATTCCCCGTTCCAGCGCTCAACTGATGTTTTCTTACCCCGTCTTCTTCCCGTCATCGCTTCCACTTTTCCTTACTCGCCTCGGCAACGTTTCGTATCGGCCAGCTCTTATTGGAGATGCTTCGCCCAACGACGGCCGTGCTGCTCCGAAACTTAGCACAGGCCGTACTGTAGTACTACTACATACTATTAGTAGCTTCAATTGTTAGATGGATCATCCACTGACCAAAAAACTAGCAGAGCCGTTGTGTCAAACTCGCAACAGCCCAGCTGACAACCTGGAACCTGGAACCAACGTTGAACCAACAGTCCCCCCCCCACCCGCTGTAAAAGTCAGCATTAGCGCCATGCTTCAGGCCGTTTAGCGCCCTCGTCGGCGCAACTAATCGCGGTTTGGTGCATGGCCGTCCCTGTCAACGACAACGCCCAGATAGTGCTGACAGGTCGGCCACTCCGGTCCAAGTTCGCTCACGAGAAAAAGACAACCTTGGAAACCTTCGATGCTGCAACACCAACACCGACGTCTCAATCTATCCACGTGCATCGCCAGGTGTGCAGCCGCCGTCCAGCCGTTTTGCTGCTGCTCCTCCCCGGCTGCCGCTCGGTCAACGTTTTCGGCACTCTGTTGATGCCTCTTCGGGCGGCTTGGCCGAGGGTTCGGCCGAAAAAGGGCTTTTCATGTTCAGATTGGCGCCACGATCTGGCCGCAAGAGTGGTGATGACATCCGATCGGGAGCGCTATTGAAGCGACTATTCGACGGGTTTGCAACCCATTGACTGAAAACGGTTGATATGGCCAGAGGAGTGGGATGACGGCGTCAACGTGGTGAATATGCCAGGTTGAGAGGCCGGTTGTGGTGTTTCAATACGGACTTCTCACTTGATTGCCGGGGCCAGTGTCAGATCCTGGACAGCCACCTTTTTTTTCTGTCTCTCTCTCTCTATCTCTCTTCACTTTGGGGGTTTTTTTTTTTTCGCTTATCCGCTTTCTGTTAGGTTTAGTAATACTTCGTATGTATAGATGATAACCTATCGTATCTGTCTGGGGACTTTTTGCCAGCCTTCTCCATCGCGATACGAACATGGAGTCAGGTACTCCGCACCCCAGACTCTCAAGTGCCTTGCATCGAATGAATCGCGACATCATGCGTGTACTGTATGTACATGTAACATAATACTAGTACTACTAGTACTACTACTACTACTACTACTACTACTACTACTACTACTAGCTAGTAGTCAAATGCTGTATGCAGAAAATCCGCGACCCAGATCAGCGCCGCCAACTGCTTGTATATGTATTGATGTTGTTGTGTGCAATTTGTACTGCGTGGATGGCAGGTACCTGCTGCCACTAGGCCTAGTCCGCGTAGCTGCATGTACTACCTGTCGCCAAGAGCCAAGCTGCCAAGCCCGGCAAACATGGGCCGGCAGAGAGAGAGCATGAGATCAACTGCCAACTCCGGAATCTCGACCAAGACAGAGGGTAACTTGGAAAAAAAAAGAAGGGAAAAAAAGGGAAAAATCAGAAAAATCAGAAGAGTGAGAAAAAAAAAAAAAGGTTAACGCAAAAGACCCTGACCCTGCAAACAACATCGAATCCACAACGTCGTGGCAGATATGCCGTCTCTTCCACGACTAGCCATTGGGCGTCTCAGCATCACGCACATGGCCTTTGTGTCCTGTGCATTGTTCATCACATCTGCCAAATGAGGCGATTCCTGTGGCCTATCCTGGCCCCCGGTCGACTGATCCTCGAGTGGGCCTGAAGAGCTCGGACGAAACGACATGACCAGTTAGCGCTGCTCGAGCCTCCAAACATGTGCAGGCATCTACAACAAGAGCCCAGTACGTGCGTGTACTAGCATTCTCTGCGGTGGATTCTCCCACGATACCGCTCTGCGCAGGTGCTTGCTGCAGACTAACGCGTGTTGGGTGGGAGCTCGAGTACGAGACGCCTCGGCGTACTAGTAGTATGTACTTCGCATGTAACCCTGTGATGAAATCGATATAGATAGCCGGTGCTACCCCTTCAGCTGAGGCCAGAGATCTCCTCTTGGTTGATCTGATCACCAGTGACCAACTTCCTCTCAGTTGTCGTCCCGAGGGGCCTCATTTTGTTGTTGTATAACACATCTTCCTCTTGTTTGCTCACTTGGAAGCACGCCCTCCCCCGTCATCATGGAGCCCGCCATTGAAATCGGCGCGCGCCGCAAGACCTTCTTCCAGACAGCCCTGCCTGTCTTTGCTTGTGGTGCCGGTCTCTTCTCCGACGGCTACGTCAACAACGTCATTGGTTCCGTCAACACCGTCCTCAAGCTCCAGTACGGCAAGGTCTACACCTCGTCCAACGCCAGCAAGTATGTCTCTGACATTGCCTTTGTCGGCACCGTCGTTGGACAGCTGCTGTTTGGCTTCCTGGCCGATCGCTGGTCTCGCTCCAACTCGTTGCTCGTGTCCACCATCATCCTCATTGTCTTCACTGCCCTGGCTACTGGCTCCTACTGGCATGGCGAGCCTGTTGGCATGTTCAACATGCTGACTGCCTGGCGATTCTTTGTCGGTATCGGTATTGGAGGTTCGTTTGAGTTCCCATTCTTGAGTTTGTCGAATCGAAGCGTCGTTTATACTGACTCTTATACTCATAGGCGAGTATCCTGCTGGTAGTGTTGGCTGTGCCGAGACGAGCGGCGAGCTCAAGTCTGGCACCCGCAACCGCTGGTTCATTCTGTTCACCAACACCATGATTGACTGGGGCTTTGTCATTGGCGCTTTTGTTCCCTGTAAGTCTTGATGACACAATTGGTATGGTGGTAATAGCTGCTCACACAACTTGTCTCAGACGTCGTCGCGGCCGCTACCCACGACCAGCGCCTTAGCACCATCTGGCGAACCTCTCTCGGAATCGGTGTCGTTTTCCCTCTGATCCTCTTCGTCCTCCGTCTGAAGCTCGAGGAACCCGAGGAGTTCTCCAAGAACTCCATGAGACGCAAGACCCCCTACCTGCTTGTCATCCGCTACTACGGATTCCGATTGCTCGCTGTCAGCGCCATCTGGTTCCTTTACGATGTTAGTCTTGGCTCTCTCTACAGTCCATGCATTTGCACTCATGCATTCTAACCCTTTTCGTAGTTCTCTTCGTATGCTTTCGGAATCTACTCCTCGTCTATCCTCGCCGGCATCTACTCCGATTCTGCTCCTCTCTCCACCGTCTTCGGCTGGAACACCGTCATCAACCTGTTTTACATCCCCGGAACCATGATTGGTGCCTTTGTCAGCGACTTGATTGGCCCCAAATACACTCTCATCATTGGTGTTTCTCTCCAGGCCATCGTCGGCTACATCATGGCTGGTGTCTACGACAAGATTTCCAAGCACATTGCTGGCTTCGCTGTCGTCTACGGTATTTTCCTGAGTCTGGGAGAGCTTGGCCCCGGCAACAACATCGGTCTCCTGGCCGCCAAGACCTGTGCCACCGGTGTTCGTGGTCGTTACTACGGTGTTGCTGCCGCCATTGGCAAGATTGGTGCCTTTGTCGGAACCTGGGTCTTCCCCCACATTGAGGCTGCTGGTGGTAATGATCCCACCAAGGTTGCCCAATACCCCTTCTGGGTCGCCTCGTCGCTGGCTCTTCTGTCTGCCATCATTGCCTTCTTCTTCATCCCCAACGTCGGCCAGGACACAATCACGGAGGAGGACGCCAAGTTCCGGGAGTACCTTGAGAGCCACGGCTGGGATACCACCCAGCTCGGCCTGGGCAAGTCTGATTCCATCCCCACTTACGTCGAGGAGGAGCACGCTATGCAGAAGGGACAGTAGAGGGTATCTATCATATAGTCATGATATTACTCGCAGTTTAAAAGGATGCTTATGAAATAATAACAGAGCTATGAAGTAATGAAATATCCATGTTCCAGCCGATGCGCAACGCAACTGTGATGTGATTATAATGTGCATGAGCCTTGGTTCATCAAGGCATAGCCATGTAAGTAAGTGTGTTACATCGACTTTTTAAGCGCCGAATCATACGGGTAATGTACTACCCCGTATTCATAGCAAGCATCTGCATAGTATTTCTGCAACCTACACTTCAAGATAGTAACCTGCAATACCCAGGCGTCCCATATTTTCGCTGGCCAAGAAACGCGCCAAGTTCGCCAATCGCTTGGCCTCTCGATTGAACCAATGGTGGTATGTCATTGATGCGCCCTAGTTTGCCGAAGCGCGCCACCGCAAGATCTCGTCAAATCTCGCCAGATTAGTTTCTCGTCATCTTGAGATTTTATCCGGCCCGATCCGTTGCATCATGGGCCATCCGAGCATCCCGAAATTGCTGCGCTACGTTTTGTAGCTCGAACTCTGGGCTTGAACTTTGGACTATAACAGAATAGCAACAATGTTAAAAGAAGGCTCAGACGATTTAGTTTGGTCCTCTGAATTATTACTACATTAAGTTTGGCTTCCTGTACACAAGGAATCGTCTGAGTTGACACATCGCTAAATACATCAAGAGATCTCAATATCCCTCCCTCCCTTTATTGATCCTCCACACGGAACAGGGCCAAAGATAACGCATCGCCCAAAACTGACGTCGGCGGCTTCTTGTGGACTGTTAGCATTCTGCTTAAGCTGACTTCGCCGCCGGGGCCTGGAGATGGTGATCGAGCTCTCGGTGCACCCTCTCCTGGCACCGAGAGGTTCCTACTGTGCCGCACGCTTTGTGTGGCATTGCTCCTCCTCAAGCTCGCTGATCCGATTCCGTTGCCAAGGCTGTCCGAGCTTGGTGGCATGAGAGACACGGGTCTGGCTTTGCCACCCTTGGGAGCTTCGAATCTCCCTGCTGAAGGAGATCGGTCTCGTTCTTCAGGTGGAGGCGCGCGGCTTTCTCTGCTCCGCTCATCTTTCAGGAGACCCCACAGGTTGTTGAGCCATTTTTGCTTCTCCTCCGGCTTCATGGATCGAATGGGCAATACTTCGGCGCCAGCCATCTCTCTAGTCGGCCAGGGGAAGCTGACGGCCATTTCTTTGAGAGTAACCGTGTCCAGTTGCCGCAACACAATACGTAGCTGGGGCTCAACGTTGTCGACAAAGTCGTATGCCCAGTCGTCTCTCCTTTGCAGACGGTCTGCGATTTGCGTCATGGCGCCAATTAGCCACTCGATGGCTACCTGGTCGGGAACGCTATTGGCTTTCTGGAGAAGCCAACCGAGCATTTCGGGAGAACCCGATTGGTTTAGAATGGGAATACTGCGTTTATCGTGCTCTCGTCCTTGGAGTTTAAGAATGAAGTCGTTGTACTCTTTCAAAGCATCAATCGGCATGCCAATAAACTTGCCGTGATTCAAGGCATGCACAAGCTCATCTCCTAGAGATAAGCCGGCTTTGATGCCGCTGTTGAGTCCACGGCCGGGCCAGAAATGGACTGTCATTGCTGCATCGCCTGCTACTGCAACGAGGGCATGGGGGCGCTTGACGTTTATCGAATCCTGCGGTGGAAGCATCTGCACTCCTTCTCTGACAGCCTGGACAACAATGGGGATTCGTACAACGTTGATGACTTCCTCTTCCTTGAACCCAAACAGCTTGAGGCCATCCGAGATTGATATCCACAGAGGACTACCTCTATTCTCGGACGGTGCAAATACTTGACTGGGCTCAAAACCTTCTGGGACGCTTCCGTCCAACTTCCTGAAACAGCCGGGCCTGCCAAAGTGAACTGGCTGCCCGTCGACCGAAACCATCTTGTACCATTCCTCTTCGGTGAGTTGCATGTTTAGGTATCCTCGGCCGTCGTGATCACTCGCGTTTAGCAAGTATCGCGTCTGGCCAAGTGTGAGGAAAACGTTGAGCGGCTGAGACCACGGTAGACCAGCTGGTCGGTCAAAAGCCAAGCCTAGAGCATAGCTTCTCCCGCGCTCGTTCTCATATCCTTGGAAGTATGACTGCCGTACCCATGAGGCGGCGCCGTCAGCACCAAGCAAAACATGGAAATCTCCAACTTTGGCAAGGTCATCTCTGGTAACTCCCTCGCAATGCAAGTAAATGAGCCCCTGGAACTCTGGATCCTGCACTCGCTTGAGAAATCGATCTTCGACTTTGCGGATCTGAATGTTGGCTGAGCCAGGCCAAACCCGTTCTGGTCTGCCGGCAAAAAGTGCCTGGAATGATGGCTTGCTGAGAAGTCGTGTAACAGAGTCTTGAAGCGTAACGACCTGGTCTCTTCGCTTGGCATAAGGAGGATAGTCGACGACAATAGTACCGCTGGGGAGCACTTTCTGTATCCAGCGCTTCTCATACATGTGAACCTCAACACTGCCTCTGCCTTTCTCTGCGATTGAGATGGCCGATGCCAATGCAGTAGGCCCACCTCCTACAATGGCGACCTTCAGTCTCCCTGCTGGGTACTTGTAGATGGACACATCTCCAGTAGGCAGAAGATTGAGGTTTCTCTCAAGTGTTGGATCGAAGAAGAAGTCGACGACAGATCTTGTTCGGTCCGACAGAATGAGCTCTGGCACGCGGGCCTTTAGAAGCATGAACCGCACGGACTGCATTAGGGGTGTCGTGGCAAACGAGCCGTGTGAATCCCCAAATATCCGATGCTGTATCGCTGTAGCCAAGGCTTGTATAGATTTATTCTGTGGGTTTGCAACAATCGTGCGCAGCTCTTCGATAATCTTGGGATCAGGCGTCATGTTGGCCATGCGCAAGAGAAAGATACGCGCTCGATCGAATTCAGATCGGTCATCTGAAGATTTGCCATCGGAAATACCCCAGGCTTCTTCGTAGATCTTAGGGAAGATGATGTCGTTGAAGGAGGAGGAGGGCGCTTGGGTTGTTGCGCCGGGGTTGCGCCGGCGGAAGGGTATAGAAGAAGGCATGATGGCGAGAATTCTGAAAAAGCGTAGATAGGAAGCAAACAAAGTGGTATGTACGGAGAAGGGGTATTTTTCAGAAAATATGCGCAACAGTTCTGTTGTAAGGGGCGCTGGTATGTTGATATTGATGTTAATAAGAGACTGTTGAGAAGGTTGCCATCCGCGCACAACTCGCATGCCCCGGCTCCAGTTGCGATAATTGGTAACTCGTTCTAACTAGTTCTGTCTCGTTCTGTCTTGCCTGCAACAGTAATTGCCCGTTTGCTCGTGGCGAAAGGCCGCTTGAAGAGATCCTGGACCCGCGATTCGGATAGTGCTGACTGGCGGAGATGGCTAAATGTGATGGATGAGATCGCTTGCTTATTAGATTCAACCTGAATCCACAATTTGCATGGGGTTAAGTTAAGATGAGAGTAGATAGCACAAGGGCGTTGGCATTTATAAGAAAAATCAAGAGAGATGCTTTGAATCTTAACAATAGAAAGAACTTTGGCGCCTCCTCCAAGTTTCGGACCTAACAACTGGGATCTGGTTCTGCACGCTACGCATTCTAATTTAGAACCGGCCAAGGAGTAGTAAGGTTATAAAAATAGCTTCAACGCCCAAGGCTGTAACACATGCCGTTTGCGCTGAGGGCTTGTGTCAAGCCAATCGCCAGGCGGGGCGACTTTGATATGCCTTCCATACCTACTGCACAGTAGAGCCAACAAACACAGTACTGGCTCTGCTTTGCAACCCCTTGGCGCCAACTTCTTAGCCAGCCAACTAGTGGCTGGGTTGCAGCGTGTTGATTGCTCAAACAAATCTCGCATGTCAGCTAAAAGGACGCCCCAAGCGCTAAACAGGACAAGCAGAGAGGCCTAAACCCAAGCCAGAAAATCAAGCGATGAAAAAAAAGCCCCCAGGCGGAACTGATGGATTGATTAGCAATGCTGGAGCGAGTATTTCCATGCTAAAGAGGCATTGGGGGCTGGACGGAAGAAGGAGTTTGTGGTAGCCGCGCCGCGGATACAACGGGAAGTTGTACAAAGGAGTGGCGTTGATCGGCTGGTTGATGACTTGGAAGGCATCTACTGGATGCGTGGCTCATGCATATATGGTCAAAAGAAACTGACTGAAACCGGGAAGATGCAACCCGTTGAGGCTGGCAGCTGCACAGCCTCAGCCCGATCTCGATTTCAGATATTGATGCGACACGCCCCGTGCTCTTGACATTGAAGATATGCTACAGATGATTCACATGAAGTATGAAAGGCATAAAGTGTTTATATGTGACACACACATGCTCTGCTTGCTTCCAAATACGGTGAAACCAGCACACTGCACTCCGTAACACTCATTCATCTCTGGCTTTTACCCTTCCATCGTTGCCTCTTCTCAGCGTCTTACCACCCCGTGCACCTGTCATCTTGCCCTCATCCAGAGCCACCTGACCATTCACCAGGACGTATTTGATACCTTTGCTCGGCAGCTTTGGCTGCTCGTACGTTGCCATGTCTTTGACGGCCTCCGGATCGAAGAGAACAAGGTCAGCAGCCGACCCTTCGGCGACGAGGCCTCGGAACGGGTAGACGGAGAGACGCTTGGCTGGGCGAGAGGTAAGATGCGCAATCATGGCAGGTAGAGCAATGAGCGATAGGTCACGCGAGTAATGACCTTGTCGTGATACTCTCAGCATTAATACAAAAGTTTTGGTCCCTACAAAGACGCAAATGAGGTATAACTCACCGAGATACCGAGGAAATGTTCCATAGGCACGCGGGTGAAGCGTCTTGCCGTGCAAAATTGCATCGCTGCCCGCCATGTGCACCCGATGTTGCATGATCAGCCTCACATTCTCCTCGTTGCCAACATGCATAATAATGCTAGTTGCAAGCTTGTCCTTTTGCAAGAGGTCAAAAAAAACTTCGATGGCCGGCTTTCCTACTGATTTGGCGATTTCTGCAATCATGCGACCGGAATAAGAAGCCAGAGATGGCTCGCTCGTAGCGCCGACTTGGATCTCTTCCCAGTTTGTCGGAATTCCATGACCGCCATCGCACCCAGTCACTTCGACAGCCACACGGATCTTTTCTCTGGTTTCTGCGTCTTCTAGCCTTTTGAGGGTTTCGGCCGGTCCCCCTGCGGACGCCCAGCTGGGTAGCAGGGCAGCTAGAGTTGTGCAGCCGGGGAGGTAGGGGTAAGTATCGAGCGTCACATCGATACCCTTCTCGAGTGACTTGTCAATCATGGATATGAGTATTGGGGCTTTTCCCTTATTTTCAGAAAAGTTCATGGTTGCGTGTGTGAGATCTATGTCGATCAGCTTCGAGTACTTTGGTCCCATTCTCTACCAGATGACGGAGCAAGACATACGAATAGGGCAGCCGGTCGACTCGCCCAGCCCTAGCATTTCAGCATAGCTTTCAATCGCCTGGAATCCGTAACTGCGATGATGGGGCGCGTAAAAGGCGCCCGGAAATTCCTTTGCCAGTGCCTCGCAAAGAGAGGCCAACTCGGATGTTGAGGCGTACATGCCAGGCGTATAAGTGAGGCCGCTATACCAGTTAGACGTTTCACTCGATATGCTTAAGCAAACGTGTATTTCCGGAGAGATGTTACCTGGACATGCCTACGGCGCCTTGAGCCATTGCCTCTCGCAAGAGTTGGATCTGATCTTGAATCTCCTCGGGTGATGCCGGCGTATCATACGGGCCGCACGCGAGCAATCTCAAATTCCCTTGAGGCACCAACGTAGCAACATTTGTAGCGGTCTTATTACGCTCTAAGCAATCCAGGTACTCACCCACAGTCTGCCATTCAAACATACCAACCCCATTAAGTGTCGTGCGGCATTCTTCGTCAGTGGGATTGCCATTCCAACCCGCAATTTGCTCTCGAATAGCCTTAAGCTGATTGGCATTGCGGATCGGGGAGTAAGAGATGCCGTCTTGGCCAACGACTTCGGTCTGCCATATTAAACGATGATTAGCTACCAAGTTATACCAATTATCGCGTTTCGGTTACTTCGCAGAAGACTGTGTGCATTTTGCCAATCAATTGAGTATGGATATCTCGCCCCCACGGTGATGGAAGCATCGGAATTGTGCCCCTCTCTGTGGGGGCGATTGGTTTGGGGGTTACATCAACCCGTGAGGAATGTCCTACCGTGCAGCCTTGGGTTATTTTTGCTTCATGCTCTGGATGTGTGAGGAGGTAGAGATCGGAATGGGCATGCATATCGATAAACCCAGGAGAGAGGACATGACCCTTTGCGTCGATCTGCCGAGTAGTTGGAGGAACGTCAATTGAGCCAGGAGCCCCAATCTTGGCAATCAGGCCGCCTGAAACCAACACATCGGCCACGAACGGCTCGGCGGATTCGTCGCCGGTAATAACGGTTGGTGATTGAAAGAGGATGTCAGTTGCCATGGTGGACTAATTCCGTACAAGTCTCACGGACACAGGTAGCGAAAACTACTGAAACTCCAACGAGAGATATTTTGAATAGAAAACTTATGAGGATAAAGAGAAAGGAGATGGAAGGCATTGGGATTGAGACTGAGGACGCACTGCTCCGCAAAACGGAGCAGTGCCAACCCCCCACCCTTTCTTTAGTCATGGGGTAGAAAGAGCCAGCGTTAACTTGTTGTATGGGGCGTCGCTGGCTAAAGCAAGCATCAAGGAGCTTAGACTACTAGGTACTTGTGTGACGATATCTTCTTATCGAATCCTAGAACGAGAAGAAAACCCATGAACGATATTAGTCCAGCTCTGAAATGCGAAGGATTGCCGATAACGAGATAATGGCTCGGAGGAATCCAATCGTGTCCTAGCCTGACCTTAGCCTTAATCCAAGTCTCAACACCGTGCTACCCCTCTCGGAATGTCTTCGTCTTCACATCATTGAAATCTCCAAACTTGCTTATCATGCCTGCCGCTCACAGCATTGTATACCATGGAAACTGCCACTGCGGTCGCTACCGTTTTCAGGTGTCTGCGCCAGAGATAACATCAGCAATATCCTGTACCTGTAGCCTATGTTTGAAGAAAGGGTACCTGTGGCTGATTCCGGCGGAGGGGTCGTTTACAGTTGTGAGAGATGAAGGCTACCTTGTAGAGTACCAAACATCTACGCTAAAAGATAAAGTATACATATGCGCATATCCCACTCCTCTTAGGTTATATTGCTTGGCTGTACGATCAAAAGCTTACTGATAGCCCTACAGTTCTGTAGCTATTGCGGAAGCGGAGTTGAGGGCGAGCATCTGACGGGTCCTCTACGAGGCAAATTCTTGGTCAATATCCGGGCTCTCAGGGAGCCATATGTTAATCCATTTAAACTTGAGTCAGTCAGTAATTCCGCGATTGCAAATAAGATGTACTAAAGTTTTTGGCAGATCGGCGATATCTGTAATCGAGGCCGAAGGCGATACGAGATCGATTGAACCACTTTCGCAGCAACCTAACGAGCCACCTGCAAAAAGTCTATTTTCATGCCATTGTGGTGACGTCCGCGCTGCCTTGCTGGGCCTAATAGATGAAGAAGAGTTGAAAGAGGACAACTGTAGTAAATGTGTGAGAGTATGTGAACTATACACTCCGGTCTGGTCTTACGCGGAATCTCTATTGTGGTTTGTTAACATTTGTTTGCCCAGATGGCGTACATCGGAATTTATCCAACCAAGGAGAATGTGAGAATTTACGGTCGGGATCGAGTCTTCGAATATCTCACAGGTGGAAAGTTCACCGGGTCTACATACTGCAAAACTTGTGGTGTTCACGTTTTTAGCAACATTTATGGCCCCCCAATAAGTGTCTTTGACAAGCTTCCCCCAGAAAGGAAAGAGAGGGCCTTGGCAGTGTATCACAAAAACATGGCGATGCAGCCTCTGAATGTACGGGCAATAGAAGGTGTGAAAGTGGACACTCTCCAGCCCTTGATTAAGAGGGAAGATGAGGGAACAGATGGGTATGAGCTAGATCCCTGATTAATTGTGCTAATAATGAGCACATCTATTGGTAATGAGATATAGGGAGACGTTATAAGGTTCCTCGTAACTTCTTCTCATAGTTCCAGAAAGACCGTAAGACAAATAGCATGGCGATCATGCATACGTCAAGCGCAATTGTCCAATTATATCCGATGAGATAACGTGGTGCATCAGAGGTCTTCCAAACGCTGTATCCAGATGGAGAAGATTAATACACCGGCCTCAAAATAACTGGTTATCTTATGAGAATATTCACTTACAATAACGGCAGCCATGCCCCAAACGTATTTCCAACGGTATTCATGCTGCTTAGTACAATTGCACGCTCCTCTGCATTGCCGGTGCAAATCTCATTTGCCCATGCGTATATGACGGCAGCGATGCCGTCCGCGGACCCCGAGAGGAAAAATGCAAAAAATGTGAGACCTTTGGGCACATCCCAGATGGCTAGAATCACTGCTGCTAGAATGTTGAGTAAAGCAGTAATAGAGATTAGATAGATTTTGGCGTCATATATGTCTGATAATACGCCACAGATGATGGAAGACACAATAGTAACTGCGGGTAAGACGGTGGTGATTGTGTTGATGTTCTCAACGCTGTATCTTTCAGCCTTGAGCCATAACGGGAGGCCACTGTTTGAGGAAATTCCATCGGCTTGAGAGAAGAAGAAGGCAAAGGTTACTAAAACCCAAAAATGCCAGCCAGAAAGGACAGATTTGATCACGGACAGAGTAATTGGTTTCCGGGGCTCCCGATTCTCAGCTTCCATCCGCTCTTTGGCAAGTCGAAGATCATTTTCTGTTAATATGAAGGGTTTGCATGTATCTGGGTGACCAGGAAGAACAATGAAGCCAAGAAGAGCTACTGGAATGGTACATGCGAAGCCTTTGGATGGTAAAATCAATATGCAGTTACCAGGCCGCTAAGGGATGACTTACAGATAATATACAGCCAGCGCCATCCTTCAATTCCATATTTGCCATTGAGGTGAGCGTACGCGGCGCTCTGGATATATCCCGAACTCATACTACCAACTTGACTGGCTATGAAAAATAGAGCACCTCGCCGACTCAGCTCTGACCGCTTATACCAGCATCCAAGATGCCATTGAACAGCTGGGAAGAAAAGGCTTCCAGCAGCGCCGACGAAGAAGCGAAGCACATATAGCTGGTGCACATTGCTAACTTTGTACTGCGCAAGGGTTAGAATTCCCCAAATGAGGTCGGCACCGGGAATGAAGTATGCTGCCGAAAAGCGAGTCATCTGCGATTAAGGTTAGACGAACGAGAGGTTAGAGGCGATGTGTGCCTTAATGTAGGAGTTGGCCTCACAAGCACTGTTAATGGTATTTGAAGCGTGATATAACCAACCCTGCCAGATATATTAGTACTAAAGCACTCAATTGTTACGCTTCCTCTCGAGACCACTAACATGTAGGTGGTATTGAGATAGTTGAGCTCATTTCCAAACAATTTCAGGTCTTCCTTCATACCGCTCACGTAGGCTGCGCTTGTCGCAGATGAGTCTAAAACTTTCGCCCAATATGCCAGGAAAACAAAGATCATGATCAATGCGTCCAATTTCAGTATCAACTGACGCTCTTCCGGCGTGTCGCTAGGCGAAAACCATTGGTACCATTTCTGGCCAGGTAGATTCATGGTAGCAGGCCTACTAGGCAATTCGACCCCTTCCACTTCAGGTGATTTCTTCGTGTCATTTTTGGTGAGAACGTTGGTATTCGAGATTCGTGAATTTTTCTTAATCGGCAAGGTCATGGTTCGCAATATGACATGACCTTTTCTTTGTTTGTCCAATTTGGTTATTTGTGAAGCTTGTTCTATCAAGTTTCTATAAGTTGCGTTTCAGCATCACGCAATTTGCTTGTTGAATGGCGCCGTATTAGTGGACTTGTCGCACGTCCCATTTCACAAGTTTTACGCTTACATTTACACTTACAAATTGCCTAAGATCATATGTTTGTTTACATCTTAAGAGCAATTAAAGAATTGTTGTGCATTGATCATTTTATTGTTACCTATTCACCCTCCGCTCATTGCACCAGAAACCTAGCGCGTTCAAGTCTCAATATTTGCGAGCAGCCAAATGCATTCAAATCGTAGCGAGGACTGCCAATCGATAGGTACAACTATTGGTGCCCCGGACTTGGAGGAACGGCTCCAGTATCCCATGACTTTGGCTCAGGCCCCAAGACAAACTCTAGAAGTCCGCCCTTCGCAATGTCACTATGCTCAAGCCAGCTTTTGTGCCAAGCTTTGCCATTGACTTTCAAACTCTGAACAAAGAAACTCTTGTTGGACAGCCCCTTTGCCTTGATCCGAAGGGTGTGAGAACCACCGACCGAAACAGAAATATCTTCGAACCATGGCGCTAAGATTAGGTATACTGGCTGGGTCACAACTGGATACAGACCCAACATCTGCCAAAGCATCCAGCTGTCCATAGCGCCAGCATCGCTATTTCCAGGAAGGCCGTTTGACCCAGCAAAATAGTTTTCGTCAATATTCACGCGAGACTGGTTCACAGCTTTGTATTGGCGGCCTGGCAAATAGTTATACAAAAATGGAGTACCGAAACTAGGCTCGTTGCCTAATGATAGATTAGAAAAACACGACATAAGCAATTGAGTTGATTGGATATGAGGCGTAGCGGCTGAGTACTTACCAGGATTGAATAAGGTTGTTCCTGACCCAACTCCTACACCTAAATCCACTGTTCGCAGTTTAGGCACAAACATCAGATCAAGCCGTTTCTCAGTTGCATCGATCCCACCCATTTTCTCAATGAGCCCTTGCATGTCAAACGGTATTGTCCATGTGTATTCTGCACTCTGGTTAGACTTCGACCTAGTACGCAGTGAATGACCACTCGCTACGTACCCCATGGTAGTCCTTCGGTTGTGTAAGAGGTGTCTTGCGGGCCAATAGTTATCACGCTTCCATTTGGATAGCGAGGACCAAGGAAGCCCGATGTGTTATATTGATTTATCTCAGGGTTCCACAGGTTTTTCCAATTTCTGCGATGACCTCATCGTCAGATAGGCTCATGGCTCATAAGCCTGGATATAAACTCACCCTGATCTGTTTAAGAACTTCTGGTAATCTTCCGGCGCTATACCCTTTGCTATTTGACTTACCGCAAAGTCATTAAGAGAGTATTCAACGGTGCGACTGATACTTGATGAGAAAGTCGTCGACACATAGCCTAGATTGATCCAGTCTGGGAGTCCGCAGCGACCTTGGTTACTCGTGCAGCTCGAGTCTTCTGGGTCGTTGTTAGGGGGCGGAACAACTTCTGCATCAGTCCATACCGCCTTGTAGCCATCACTCCAGTTGATACCGCTCGTATATCCCTTCACATAGGCATCGGCGAGAACATTATCAGCATTGCTGCCGCCTTGTACTTTGCCATTGTGGTTACCGCTGCGGCCGTCTGGCATGAAGCCAACATGTCTCCAGATGTCGATAAGGGAACGAATCATATCAATACCACGTTGCGGCTGAACTAAAAGATAGAAGCTATTGAGACAGCGGAAAGTATCCCAGAGAGTGTAATAGTCATCGTAGTACGGCTCACTGGATTTCCAGTCTTGATTTTCGCCAGTTCTATCAGAAGGCATTTGGTGCATGCGATAAAGCGCAGAGTAAAAGAGTGTGAGCCGTGTGTCGTTCTTGGTGGATTCCTTGATCGATATCTTGCTAAATACCTCATCGTTCCAGAGTTTCTTTGTTGACTGAACGGTCTGATTTAGTGTCCACGATGGAATTTCACTCTGAAACGCACAAGCCTTCTCAATAGAGATGAATGACACCCCAATCTTGGACTTGAGAACCGTCGTTTTACCTGGAAAGCTAAATACAGCTCCAACTCTATCACCAGAGTCATCGCCGTCAGGACCTCCCTGGACTCCATTTGGATTTGTTGATGCATTACCCCATGTCACTGGCGTAGAAGGGCTTGGAGGATTGTCTGGAGCATTCCATGGTCCCGAGAAATATTGCCAGGTCGAAGGAGCGGAGTCAAAGTCGTTGCAGAAATAAATTTTGTAGTCAGATCCTTGCAGTGCGGTTAGCTTGAAGCAAAGCTTTGGCAACTTGACAATGACTTGCCTACTCCCCAGTTGATCCCCGTGCCTCCCCAGCCGCCTCTCCAGACCCCCCAACCCTGCACTCTCCGGCCGTTCTTTTTGACCTCAATTTGGCCATTACTATATGATTGAGATTTCCCAAATTCTGCCAACGATGGCAAGTTGTGTGACACATCTAGAAGGACAATGCGTTCGGTGCTTTTGGGATATGTGTACTGAAAAAATCCTGCATGGTCGGATGCAGAAAGCTCAACTTTGACTCCATTTGCCAGATCAGAGCGGTAGTATCCGACAGAAGCCCTATCCATTGTAACTCGAGGTTGCTGGTAAGTCGCGTTGTCAAGTACATTGACACCTGACAGGGTTGTTAGTGGCATGTGTCCGACGACACCATACTTTGAGGCCCCTCCTATTCCACATTCGTGAAAGCAAGTGAATGCAGTGACTACGGGACCCATGTGTTAGATTCGCTTTGTCACACTTGAACGAGTGGATGAATATGTAAACCACTACCGTTTCCATCTGGTGTATATCCAGCAAAAGCGTTTGTACTGGGGTTCATCTCCGTTGTATCTGGACCGAGTTTCACAACTCCAAAAGGCACAGAGACACCGGGGAATGTATCTCCAGAGTTTGCGCCAGTGCCATCTGGTCCTGCAGTACCAATAAAAGGATTCACATATACTGAGAGGTCCTCGTGTTGAGTTGGCGACGCAGCAACTGTTAGAGCCTCGGCAAGAATGCCTAGCAACACCAAAGAGAGCATCTTGACGGTTTTGTCCCAGCAGCTACAGTGACTGATAAAATTGTAGGGAGAATTGTAGAAATTACAGACTGGACGATCAACACGATTATATAGCTATCCGAGATCATAGCCTTCTCCAGAGAGGATTATAATGAGGGGCGGGAGAAGATCCGGGGTAAACTATGTAGATTCCCTGAATGCCATTGTGCCAACATTATACCGACGGCATAATTTGGTGCCATTTAATATCTTCTTCTTTAATCTGTAATTACTCTATGATAGACGAACCGTGTCGTCTGCCAGGACCCTCGCTTTATTTTAGCGTATATATGCTATGATCTATTCGTACTGTCTACTTCACTATAAGCATATTCTTTGCATTTAAGCGTTGAGGTAAGACGGAAAGTTTGACGGAAAAGAGAGAACGAACTTCCTCTTTATCCGTGTAGCATCGGCCCATCTTCCTGCAGATGCAGGATTTATACTTGCTTACCCCCAATGAAGCAATGATTGCCCTTGTTATTGCCGAGGAATTTTACTCACAATTTGACGTCGGTATTAAGGGCATTCACACGGCGAGTTTTAAGGTGCATTACTCGGAACTAAGAATGAGCCGCAATTGTCTCTTGCTGAGAACCAAGAGACTTGAAATAGGGAGGGCGGTTAAAAGGAGGATACAGAAAAGCACTTAATTTTAGCTGCCACGCTTTTGGAAACCGGATGTTATAGCTGGTCTATTGCCTTATTATATTGTAGCTCAAATGCAATTTTTTTTTAAAAAATGGAAACTAAATTAAAAAAAAAATTAAAAACAAAAAGTAATTTAAACTTAATCATTTATATAGTATTATGTGGCTTGCACTTTGATATTCCTTTTGTTCCACGTGGGGAATCTTCTCACTCTCTAAGACTGGTATGGTTGCGAATAGCAGAGTCTTTGCAACACCCACGGTATCAAAAATGGATTTCGATCTTGTGAAAATCTAATGAATTTCCTCCAGAGTACAGCCTCGAGTTTCCGGGTAGAACAGGTAGAAGATGGCTAAGGAAAAGGCGCTGATGGAGGCATACACAATATAATACCTCCATGAAATATTCGCAAACACTACTGGAGTGACTTCTGCGATAACAAAGCCAAATAGCCAGTGTATGGCAGCAGCCATTGCAGGAACTTGTGATCGAGTTGTTAAAGGGGCGATTTCGGCAGCGTACATAAAGGAAAGCAGAAAGCGACCGATGGGAAAGAAAAAAAGGGCCAGAAAATAGAAGAATATGGCCGCATCGGAAACATGTTTGCTATGAAGATTGGAAGTCAGACCGGCCAAACATGCGTGTGCTATAGCCATTCCTGCTACCGAGATGATGAGAAGGGGTCTGCAGCCGACGCAATCTACAAGGAAGACAGCGAGGCCGGCGGCAAGGAATTGCCATATTTGGAGGCAGCCAGAGATGACTCGAAATGTAGTTCCGGAATATCCAAGATTAATCTGAAATATGGTTGTCGGGTAAAACGTGACGATGCTAACGCCAGTCATTTCACCTAAAAAAACATAACCCGAGCCCAAGCATTGTGCGATGAAGATATCGTCCATGATTAATAGCAAAAGCATTGTTCCAGCCATCGCTGCTGGTCTCTTGCTCTATAGCGCTGCTGATAGTCGCAATTTCCGCTGAAACAGTCTCTGATTCTACGGACGTATCTCTGAGAACGGCTAGGACTTTGGAGGCTTCCTCTGTGCGTGCTTTCTTAAGAAGCCAACGTGGAGATTCTAGCATGAATAGAATGGCAACAACAACAACCAATGTCAAGACTACCTGGAAGGCGATAGGGAAACGCCAGTTTACAGCATTATCCTTCACATAAAAAAGGACAAACTCGAGCCAGATGGCCCCCAAGGCGACTAAGCCCTGAAAAAGCACAAAGTAGCCACGATCTTTAGCATTCACACATTCCGAAATCCACATAAGAACAGTAGCAATACAAGCGCCGAGTACAAGTCCTATTATTATAGGGAATTGCTTGTTAGTGTTGGGGTTGTCAACCTTTGCGCCTCGATGAGATAAGACAAACCCGTTATGACCCTTCCAGGGATGAATTGACCAAGGCTGAAAGCTGACGTTGGATGGCCACTCCTACGAGCGTGGCCACGCCAGCAGCAAATACAGTCCGTATTCGACCCAATTTGTCACCGATATACGCGCAGGCCAGAGCCCCAAGCGTGCAGCCGACTTCGTAAATAGCAATGGTTGTGCCCTGGATCGTGCCGTTATGTGACTTTTGAGCGCCCTTGGTATCAAGCGTGTCCGTCTGATTTAGAAATGTTTTAAGGGTCAAGATGCCATTCCCGACAGCTTGATCGTATCCTTGAAGGGCGAAGGCCGTTGCGCCGATGATTCCAATGATGGAAATTGAGGGTCTTGCCACTCAGGCTAAGATAAGGGGCCATTTTTGTATTTCGATTCAGTATTCGACGTGTATAATAGATTCGTGCCCTCATTACTGGACTTGTAGAACTTGGGAAGGGCTCATGGAAGCCTTTTGTAGAATCTTGGAATAAGTAGGATTCCGCAGTTTCTCAGAGGTGCGGCGTTCGTTCATATTACCTTTAACATCAACACTATCGAGCGACTAGCCTCATAGGTTTTAGATCCACGGCGCTCGCCGCATTAAATACCCTAGGAATCGAATCGTCGCCGCCGAAGGAACCTTCGAATCTTGTCTTTCATTAATCTCTGAATATATGCGGCGGCGTAGTTGCATGAAAGCTCTAGCTAGTATCCTCAATCGACTGATAGAGCCAATCACTATTGTCCCTTGCCCTCAAGGTCTACAAACGACCGTGAATCGTCGTCCAACAATACCTCTCTTCGGCGCCGAAACCGGAAAGTGTTTGCCGCTTGTCAGCGATATCTATATCGGAAGATCCGTTGTGACGGGTCTTTTCCTTGTGTGCAAACTGCCAAAAAGCTGGGGAACCTTGTCTCGATCCATACCGAGAAAAGGAGATTCCTCGGAGGTGAGTTGTCTCCCCGAGATGCTGTGAAGATTGAAGCAGGACATATCTCACTGAGTGATTTCCAGGTATGTTGTTTCATTAGAACAAAAAGTAAAGCAGTTAGAAGCCATCATCACAAACAGATGTCCCGACATAGACCTAGCTACTGCCGCATCAGTTCATCCACATACCAGTTCTTCAATTTCTACACCACAAGTGTGTCAGGCCTCAACAATAGAAACCCCGCTACCGGAACATGTAGATTGTGGAGGAGCGTACTCAACCTTAACAAGGCAATCAAATAATCCTTCCCCTTTGCTTTCAATTGGACTGTCGATT
The DNA here is from genome assembly GCA_010015515.1 of Trichoderma sp. TW21990_1. NCBI lineage: Eukaryota > Fungi > Ascomycota > Sordariomycetes > Hypocreales > Hypocreaceae > Trichoderma > Trichoderma sp. TW21990_1. The sequence goes on from ML974124.1 coordinate 477,053, forward strand.
TTGCAGTCCAAAAACAGCGACGACAACATATCCGTGGGCTCTTTCACGAAGGAGCCATGCGCAGTCAAATACTGAACTTCTTGCTCATGTAATTGCTCTTGTATCGTAAACGGCTCCTTGGAGCCCAAATATCTCGGACCTTCAAGTCGATTTTCTTTTGCAAAGCTACTAGCCAGTCCAGGCCTTAGGCTGGACCAGTAAATACGCGACGGAGATAAACTAGATGCTGACGCCAAAGCGCTGTTTTGGGTAGAACACCATGCCGTCTCTCTTTTCCCGTTCCACGAAGCTGCAATTCTCGCCGAGGCCTTCTTTGATGAGGTTCAATAGCAGTATCCTTTCCTACACAAGCCGTCGTTTCAATCTTCCCTTCGGGAAGTATACAATGCTAAAAGCCAAGGCTAAGCGGAATCTAGCACTGAGATTGGACCAGATGTTGCCAGTATGAATTTTCAAGTCTTCGTGGTGCTCGCGGTCGGCCCCTCTACTCTTTCAAACACACCTGGTATGGCCAGAGATGCCGGAAATTCTTACGTCTCGGCAATGCAATATAGCGACAAAGCTCTATACAACATTTCTCTACTCACAACTCAGAACCGTCTTCTCTTAGCAATGTATGTGCTATTCAACCCGCGATCGGATACAAATATATGGTTGACCAATTATTTATTAATGGCTAGTTGTATTGACTTAGGCCTCCACCGAGACGTTGGCCCCTGACAGGAGAAATTGTCAAAAGAAGCCATTTTGAAAGAGGAAATGAGAAAGAGGGTTTTCTGGAGTTGATATTGTCTCGATCGAAACGTTGGCACAGCTTTGGGACGACCGCTCGGAATCAGGAATGAGGCTTGTAACGTACCGGTACGTATTTACCATTAGCCTATTTAGACTAGATATTGTTTGTAGGATACTAATATTTCTACTGAAGCTTCCATCAGATTTTGATGATACTTCAGATCTTGGGGCTGATATGGGTGAGAGAAAGAATTGGTCACCCATTTCGTGCTCGATACATCTTTCTCGCCTTGCCATTATAATTAGCGACATGAAGCTACATTTTTATAGGATTTCTCAGGATCCTGACAGAATTCTGTGGCAATCAAATCTAAATTCGTGGAGAGACAGAACGTACAGAGATCTCAACGAATAGAAAGCAACTACCTCATCGTGGAGTAGCAGTAAAGCATCGTTCTTTGCACATCTCGAGGTCTCTTACCATCTTGCCGTTATGTGACTCTATTGGCCATCCCCAAGGTTCCCCAGGTTGTACATAGAAACTGCACGCATTTCTAGCGACTTATCCATCACGGTCATTGAAATATTCGACAGTCTCCAACGTCTCGGAAAGATACAATACAACGTGCTTAGCGTTCACAGCGCTTTGCTGAGTGGCTTGACAATGCTCTATAGTTCTTAAATTTGTTGCAGAAAGGATGCTTCTGATGTAATACGGAGATTGCTAAGCAACATCAAAGTATGTTCTTCCATCTTATCGGCGATGGCAGAGCTGGGTTGGGCACACGCAAAACGATCGTTGTCTGTTTTTAATACAATAGGCCATGTAACTCTTAGGTATGTGCAGAGCGCTGCTGCTTTAGGGACTTTAGAGTCTTCAACTTTGGATCTTAATCCAATACGTGTAAAATCCTTTTATGGTTGTGAATGCACCACAATAGCAGAGAGTACAGCTGCGTCGAACTCCGATAGCATGTCTAATCCGTTGTTGCAGAACAATCCACAATTGGATTTCACGCCAATGCCGCCGCCATTGTCGAACGACCAGTTCATGACCACATTGGGAGTTGAAAATTTCCAATTCGAATCTCTACATGATGAAGGGGGCATTCAGACACCCAATATGGCTTTGAACATTACAGACTAGTCAAGCTGGGAAACCCTGATTCCGAATTAGGAATCCATTTTTCCATATTAAACCGTAAGCCTATCTCTATGTTCCTAAAATCTAAACAACAACTCTGATCGAGTCTTTAACCTTTTTTACAGCTTCCCTTTGTGCCGCCGAAGAACCTCCGCAAAAGACTGACATTTGAGGATATCTTCAGCAAATTTATTATCAGCATCGACGATATCTGGTAAAATCTCGAGACAGTTCTTTACAGCCTCTTTTGGTATACAGACAACGCCATTGAGATCTCCGATGAGGAGATCTCTAGGTCTAATCCACGCTTCTTATCTGGTACTATTAAGTCGCACGGGGACACTAATTTACCATGGAAAGCAGACTTCTACCGCTACATTTATACCAATTCCTCGTGCGAAAACCTACATAATTGAGATTAGATTAGAGCTACTTGACCCATGCATTAAAAAGGCTAAAGCGCTAATACTTAGTGGATAGTCAAGATCACGATGCTCTTGTAGATCACGGACGCGACCGTCAACAATTGTACCCTTTGCTCCCAGAAGCTGCGCTCCCATTGACATTAGTCCGCCATAAACACTGTTGATTAGATGTGCGGGCACTGATATGAACAGAATAGCATCCTTCGGAACAGTATCTATCTATCCACGCCGGGTTAGCTCATATTGACTACGCTCCCAATGCCATGGCTGCAGAGCGGCGAAGAACCGACAAAATGATTCGGCAGGCGAGGGTCGTTTCGGTGATTAAAAGCTGCGAATAGGACAGTGTACGCTGGGTGGATTATCTTCGCTTTACCACTTTGCATAGTTGGAGAGTACATTGTTAAATCGCCAAGGAAGCCACCGTGGGCATAACCCAGTTTCGACAGTGCATCAGAAACCTAGTAATTGTTAGCGGCATGTGGATGAACCTTTGCTCTCGAAGTGCACAGACATCACACGATGTGTATTTCTCTAGTTTCTCGACTAGGTGGTTATGATCGGGGGGTTTGGGTGCTATCGTTACAGACTATGGATATAGTGTGAAAAGACGGGCAAGCATGGTTCGGAGGTTCAAAGGATTTAAGATATATTTATCCACCTTTCTTTGAATATGGGTTATAGGATATCTTTATTTTGGCGGCGGTCGCCGCTCGAGTTGCTGTGTCGGGATACCTCCCGGGGGTTGACGACCGCTCTCCAACGTAGCTCACAAGTTAATATAGATCCACAGGAAGTATAGCGCCTCTAGTCGAATGATGGATATGATGCTAGATCAGTAACGCTGTAGCGTAGTGAAGCTCTGCCTAAGTGATGAAATAACTAACAGCTCTCGGGAATCTTCCAGTAATTCGGGAGAACTGTGAGTATAGAGCTTGGTTCTAGTGTACTCCGTACCGAATAGCGCAACATCTTCCATTATTCATATGTGCTTCAACTGGGCCTTCTTTTCATGGGCCGCATACCCGTCACACCATCCCCTAATCCATTGTCTGCTCTTCACCTGGATCAGCAATTATCTTTTCCATTTAATGGTCCCCAAACAAGGATATGGTAAGTACCAAGTGCCATATTGTATATTGGCCCTAGTTGCTCCCTTCACCGTTCATTTACGCAGACTTCTCTTCTATATGTACAATATCAACATCCTTTCCTCCCACTTCAGTTCTGAGTGTCAATTCTTCGCCAGATGCAATCATCTTGTGCAATTCCTTAGCACGCTTGACTGGGGACATTGTATCGTCCATGAAAGCGAGATCGACTAGCTCTAGGCTGAGCCCTTTGGTCTCCGGGAAGAACAAATAGATTATAGGAATGAAGGAGAAGTTGAACACGGCGAAAATAATGTACGTTTTCCATCCGATGTTGGATATGCTTGATGGGACAATCTCAACCATGACGAAAGAGAATAGCCAAAGGGTGGCAGTCGCAAGACCCATTCCTTTGGATCGATACTCTAGCGGTAAGATTTCCGGTCCATAAGCCTAGATCAAACCAATGTTAGAATATTGTTCCCATACTTGCTCACATAATGATGAAGCAAGAAAATGTTTGCAGAAATGCTAGAGTCCTGCCATAACTTACCCAGACACCGCCCATGAATCCCCACGTGAAGAAGGCCTGGTAGGCAAATATCATGACGACAGCTACAATTCCAGAAGTGCGAGTATTGACAGCGAGCATCGCTGCAACAACTGCCATAACCATCCCCATACAGCAAGCTGAAAGCATAAACAGTCTCCGGCGCCCAACACGCTCAATCAGCCACCATGTGAGTGTCGAGGCCAAAAGAAACCACAGCTGGAGAAAGAGGGACATAAGCAACGACAAATGCCGAGAAAAGCCAACAGAATTTTGGAATCTATCGAAACCAAAACGCGTTAGTTAGTGATTATAGTTGCGGGTGATAGCTTCCATTGCTCTTCTTTATAGAGTTTAGGGATACAATATTCGACTTACATGAAAGTGGTATAATATGCTATCGGAGTGCTTCCGCTCAGGTCTTGCATCAAATTGACAACACAAGCAATGATGACGCGGCGGCGTGATTTGACCTTGTCTCTCTTAAAAAGATCCGTCCAACTTTTTTGAGAGTTGAGTTCGAGCAAAAGGGCCTCTTTGATTTCCGCAATCTCGGCGGCCACGGTTTCTCTATCGTTGGTGTCTTTTAGTGCTTGAAGAACTGCAACTGTTTCTTCAATACGATCCTTCATTATGAGATACCGAGGAGCTGTAGATTGTCCACCGTTAGCTTCAGGATCGTAGAACAGTAAAGCACATTGCAAGTGGAGAGCTTACACTCAGGCATGAAGAATAATAGGGCGCTCATTAGAAGTGCTAGAACAGCTTGAAAGGCAATTGGAAATCGCCATGTGACGGGACCAGAATAACTATTCATGCCATAGTCGATCAAATTCGCTAAAAGCTGGCCGACAATGAGGAAACTCAAAGAGCACGCGACCAACGTGCCACGCACATTTGCTGGGGCTGTCTCTGACTGCCAGATAGCGATATTGCTAGATATAAGACCAAGACCGATGCCAGCAACAATGCGACCGACCATCAACTGGCCAACAGAGAAACTAGAAGCCTGAAGAAGGGCACCGATGGTAATGGATAACGTGCCAAGATGTGCGAGAGTTCGACGGCCCAATCGACCACCTGCAACTGCTGTAAAAAGTGATCCAAAGAAACATCCTAACTCGAATAATGAAGTAACCACTCCTTGAAGCGTGGCGTCGAGATTAAATGTTGATTCAAAGTCGGGAGCTGTAAGCAGACCGCCGATAACACCATTATCATATCCTAGGTCATAAAGGAGAAAAATTAGCCAAAGGAAACAAAAGAGATATGGCTGCGTTAAGGTGAGATTCATCCCCAGAGTGTAAATCCATACCGAATAGAATAAAACCCAAACCACTGGAAATGGTGATTCCAGTTAGAAGCTTCCTGCCCCTCAAGTTAAGGTACACCATCTTGACGTCCTCTCAGATGCTATAATAGAACCAAAGGTTCAGACTTCAGAATGTGGAGTGAAAGGTCAATGGCTTGGAATCTTATCCGGTGTATCTTGGCATGTTGGACACCTGTCTCTCTAGAATCCGGGGTAGTATTTAAAGAAAAGAAACGCGGGGTAGAGTGATTCCGTGTGGAGAAATCGTGGGGAAATGGTGGTATGAATATGGGTATTCTTGTACTGCTGATGTTATTGTTTTTTTGGAAGAGCCAGGATCCATATCCAAGTGGCAGTTCGGTGAAGGACCGAACCTATCTACTAATGATGCAGCTACTAAGTGATTTGGATTCTAGTATCGGTATTGTCTAGACATATTATTCCGAACCAATCATTACACAATGTTCGGCTATATTCAGGACAATTCAGCCGTGTGGCTGGGCGTCTGTTGGTCAGAGAGTCTGATTTCAAGAATATTTGTGAGTTTTGAACTGATTTTCGGCACTAGTTGCGCCTCTTAATTTTTCCGAAGAAAAAAATCGAACGCTGCTCTCACACTAATGTTGAATGACAGCAACACCAATTGTAACATGCGAATATGCCATATTTATTGGGCGATCAGATACAATGTCAAAGAAACAAGAAGAGAATCTGACGGTCGTAATTCCGGGGAACGAGCCAATGGCAACCACGTAGCCGATAATGGTTTTGTACACCATTGCCGGAGAGAATGGGGAACCCACTATCCCCTTGAATTTATTGCTAGCATTTTCCCTTTTAGCCGCTTGACACCAAATGCCGGGAGCCGATGCCGCATGCATGGGGAAAACAAGTGGCTTGTCACAGAGACGAACGTACAGCCATGATGTGAAGTTGCAGCAACAAGAGTAGGATTTATGGCAAAGAATGAAATAGGTAGTTGAATAATAGCATAAGAGAGGCTGATATTCTGCGTGGATCACCGTTCGAAGTTATGATTGAACAATGACGAAAAGATTAATGCGATTGAAGATCAACTGAGGAAGACTTCCAATGTTTAAAGTACAATTTCATCAGTATGCCACATGCACAAACAATGTTTCACTATAACAAATTAGGAGGAGCACATGCGTGAGGATTACCCGCAAATCAGCTCTTGGTGATCTCCTTGTCCGGCGTGAAGGCCGGAATGAAAGCACAAAGTCAGCAGTAGCCAGTTAACAAGTTACCACGGCTATATCATTATGCATTTTTCCGATTCCATGAGTTTGATTGGATCTCCTCTAATCTACTAGTTTGTTTGCGAAAATCTGCTAATCGCTGACCCTTGATATGGCCTCCTTTTATTCGTATAGACTGGAGCTGATATCTAGAATATCCACATCCGAAATTGAGAGTGGGCATAGCATGGGCGCTTAGGCGTAATTATGAATATTGACTATTTGATGTTGGATCAGCAAGGCATCGGAAGTTCTGGTATAGGAATGGGCCGACGGATTTGATGAAATGCCACGCTGTGTAAGCTAATGTAAAGGTATGTTCTGGCAATGGACAGATCTGATGTAATATGTAGAGGTGTCTAGATAAAGTAAATATATAACCGTAGGAAATAGATATATCGCAGAGTATCATGTAAACAGCATTTGAGTTTGTAATTTTAGAATCCATCGAATGACATGTGATATGAAAACAGCTTATGAACAATATTATTTGAATCTTAAAGTTATCTATCGACCACCTAAAAGAGCGGCAAGAGATGAGAATGTATCCACCAAGCTGATTAAATGATACAGTCCGCTGTTTTCAAAACTTTTCCACGAACTAATCAGCCCCTTCATTCAATTGTCCTCACGCTTAAGTGGTTTGAGCTGCATTTTCCATTGCACTCTTGAAAAAGGAGATGAGCGCGGTAGGACCATCTTCATGTCGTATCAGAGCCGCCATTTCCAGCCCATTTTTTATATGCTCGACTCCACGACGAAACATATCTTCTTCATATTCTGTGGTGGCACGGTCTAGGGCATCTTTACCGTATGTTGCAATTTTTGAGGCCAGAGAGAGCGCATCCGCCATGGCACAGTTGACGCCTTCGCCATTCGGAGTTGCGACATGGGCAGCATCTCCAACCAATGTCAGACCAGGAACAGAGTCCCAGCTTACGGCCTCCGGGGCCATGTAGTAGAGGGGCCAGCTGCGGAAGTCCTCCGAAAATCGAATCATGTCTTTTAGCTCTTCTGCCCAATTCTCGAAGAATTCCGAAGAAAGAAATAAGCGGCGGGCAGATTCAGTATCCTCCAAGTCGACAATGCCACCTCGCACAAAGTCTTCGGGTACTGTGATCCCAAGGTAGATCCTATACGACCCGTTGCCCTGACGTTGAGTGACGATCTCTTTCGAAGATCCTAAGCACATCAAAGTACCGGCACCTACTTTTGAAGCCATTGTTAGGTAATAATCATTGTCGGGGTTTATTCTGGACTCTATATAATGGTTGCCCGAGTATTGTGGCTTTGCCGATGTAATCTAAACTTTAGTGTTAGCTGTGGTAAATGCTAGAAGACAAGAAGAAGGGGGGGGGGGGGTTCTAAAGTCATACCGAGGCCCGCACTTTGCTCCAGGCGCCATCTGCACCAACCACGAGCTTAAATCCAGACGCCGAAGATCCGTTTGTAAACTGGAGAATATGTTGCCCATGTTGCTCCAAAGTGACGCTCTTAAGAGCGTGATTCCAGTGAACCTTTTCCTTTGGAATCGAGTCCAACAAGATTTGGCGTAGCGTGACGCGATCAATTTCAGGCGCATCACGGGCTTGGCCAATCTGGAACACCTTTTCTCCCTGCTGATTGGCAATTGCAAAAGACGTATCTTCGTATCTAGCATGATTCTTGAATTCATCAAAAAGACCGGCTTCTTTCAACGCAAGCTGCCCAGTCTCTGCGTGAATGTCGAGGCTGCCTCCTCGGCGATTGTGGGTGTCAGATTCGTCACGCTCATATACAACATAGTCGACACCTCGGCACTCCAAAAGGCGCGCCAGAGTCAAGCCACAAGGCCCGGCGCCAATTATAGCAATAGTGGCAGACATGCGTAGCTTCGCTTATGGTGGATAGTTTAAAGGTAAAGAAGAAAAGCGGTTGATTATGATTGTATTAGTAGACAGATGCTTGATGAGACTTACCGAAATGTCAAGCAATTCATCCTTTATATAGATTCTTTGTCTGGCTGAATGGGTAAGGCCATTTGCAATCCCTCGGGACCAGAATTCATTCATCAAAGTCCTAAGCAGGCACCAGCGGGATTGACCGCATACCCTGGGCCCGAAAAATAAATGTGGATGCATTTTCGGGACCGAGACCTCTCGGATAAGGCAGCCGATCGGCGTTCGACGGCTAGACTAGGGGTCGTATAACATTTTGCACAAGTGCTTCGTGACGTGATATTCACTCGATAAAATACAATTGGCGTCTGAATATGCCAGCTATCTCAAAGTAAAACTGGAGCCAGTCTGCTCTATGCATCGAGAAATATTTGCATAATATACGGTTTCCCACTTAGTCGGAATGAAAAGCCCAGATGCGCCACAGTGGTCTAATTCTTGCTAATTGTGTGCGCTGCTGATATTACTGAGGCTCTTGAGGATTGTGAGGGGAATTTCATCAGGCAGGTAGAGAAATGTAGCCATTGTGCAGAGCTTTGAGATTGCAAAAGGGACCATTTCGATTTGCCTGATGCTTCTTCGGGTGATGATATGTGATAGGGCGGAATGCGCTATGGAAATGGCCTGTATGGTAAAAAGTTACCGACAGCCTAATAACCCTTCGAACTGATCTGACTGAACACAGAATTTGGTTGACGATAGTGTTCATATGGGAAGAGGTGGTGCTAGGTACATCACCAGTACAGATGGTGCAGACCATGACATCGTCCCCCGTTCAGTGCCTATTCGTTCAGTGACAGACATGCCCGCTGTGACATCAATCCATTCATCCAGCTCCACAACTATGATTTACTCTATTATCTACTGCGGACACCCATGAGGTTCTCTCATCTTCTGTGCAACCAGCGCAATAGCAGCAGTAGAGTTCTGCAACTCGAGACGAAATCACAGCTGATAATGACAACGCCTTTGATGCATGAATCAGACAGATGAGCATGTTCGATTAACGTAATTATAGTCGAAGGCATCCAATATCCCAATCAATTGGGTCACAGTGGCGAAGACCACCAGGATGTGAAACAGTTGGTGGGAGGAGCCGTATATGTCGAATTTACCTGGGTATCGACTCTCGGGAAATTTGGTCTGTGGAGTCATATAGTGTTTAGAATCAGCTTCCATCAGGTGAGAAATATGGAGGCTTACGGCATAAATCAAGGCCCCAAGCAGAAGAAATCCTCCTTCGATCAGATAATAGGGCATTCCAGATTGCTTCATCATTTGCGGGAAGCCGAACATCCCGACTCCATGTATCAAGGGTGCAAAGCCAGATAAGCCTGTCCCAACGAACGCAAGTGTCCGGAGAACACGGAACTTTTTGCCGTGGAAATTGGGATTTAACATGACGAAGATGGTAAGCGATCCGAGAATTCCAATCTGCCAGCCAAAATAATTGTTGGTTACAAGATTAAAAAAAAAATGGGTAAATGAGTATTGGCTCACCATAGACCAGTAGATCTTGCGTTGCAAAGGTTCACACCAGAAGACCATATATATTCCTGATACAAAATCGCCTAATGTTAGGATAACTATTCCTACCAGGTCAAATCGCAGACATAATTGCTCAACCTCGGAGGAGTGGTTCATCAGCGTGTGATACGTCGTTGATAGCCCCAGGCAGATAATGGCAGTCAAGAGGAAGAAGCTGAAGATGAAGAAATCGGCGCCAGTAATATTGGGATATCTACTTGTAAGATACTCTCGAATATACCACTCGCCAAGCAGAAAGGCGATTGATGGTAGTAGGTGAGAATATATGTTAACCGACTCGTTGTGGATGTATGACCAGCTGCTGAATGAAACCTGAGCCGAGCCTGAGATCGGACGATAGCCATGAAGAATGAACTCGTTATCTTGATGCCACTTTGGTAGCTCCTCAAACGAGAGAAGAACTTTGCGTGGGTTGCCGGTCCTGGATGTGCCACTCAAGAACCGCGGGCTCAGGGAATCATTCCCCCGCACTCTGTGCGCCACGGGCGACTGCGGGGACGCAAGTCGAAGACGGGGAGCAGATGCCATTGTAGTCGCGTCGCGCTGATGATAATGTAGAAGGTAGGACTTGGAGGAGGAGGAGAAGAAGAATGGAAAATGATGAAGAGGGTTTCAATCACTTCGTTTCTTGCACCGCACCCTCGTTATTCGTTTCTACTAAACGCCAGCCTTGCTTACCCTGCAAGAGCTGAAATATGCACTAAAAAAAGAAAAGGCAAATTTTTTTCACTTCAGTTTGTTTGCTTTTCCAGACCCCTGACCTGCAACCTGCGACGCGTGCCGAGACAGAATCCCTCCAGCTGCCTTGGAACCAACCACGCTGCATTGCCAGCCGCCCACTTGTAAAAGAGGATGTCGATTGCGTGAAGGAAGGGCTGCTTGGTTTACCATACAATCCGATGCCGACTCAATACCAACATACGTAGTCTACTCTGTACATTGCGCAGAAAAGCAGATACATCTCGTTGATGTCGATTATGCTGGGTCGAGTCCGCCGCAGCTGATGACTGAAATCCTCCCTATCCCGTGTGTCTACGGACACGCCCAACCACATCCTAGGAGCCTAGCACGCACGGATATGCAAATGAGGCTGGCCTCTGTTCTCCCCCCTGGTTTTCCGCATGTACTCAGCCAATCATAAAAATGCCTCATTCTGGAAATTGCACGCCTTCGCCTGCCGTACAAATGGTAACCAACGGCGAAGAAGGCTACAGACTGCATGTAGTTGGTTGTAACCCTGTTCAGTTGATTTTGGGGGCGGCTAATAACTTAGGAGGGGGGGTGTCACTTGACAACTCACTTGCGGGCGGGAACTTAATCCTACGGTCGACTAATACTCCGTATTACTACTACAGGTAGTACTACTAGTAGTAGTTCTAGGTACCAAGGTATCGTACCCACAGGTAGAGAGGGATCTACGTAGCACTACCTGGGTCAGGTACGTATGTTGGGGAAACGAGTGGCAATGAAACCAGGGAATTAGATTAATTGTAAATCTAACAATTCTTTTTTTTTTTTTAAAAAAAAAAAAGATCTAAGCTTGTATGTTAAAATGTTTTAATAAAAATCTTTCTATGTTGTTGATATGTGAGTAATAATATACATTACATTACCTTATTTGTAATATAGGTACCTGTATGTATATATACGCCCTGATGGTCTGTAACATGGTCATAAGCGGGCCAAGGCTGAAGCCGTCGTGTCGGTACGAGCCTAGTAGGTACCTGTACAGTAGGTACTAATCGAAAGCCCGTCTGCCTCTCAGGTGTTCGCTACTACACACTCCTTGTTGACTAGCTGATTGCTTTGCTTCATGTTTGCTCTTCTGGCCCATATCAACCCACGCAATGTTCCACAAGGTCGACCTCGTCGTGCCTGGCGTAGACAATAGACAGTCCAGACAGCTTCGAAAATAAGGCAACGCATTGGCACTGGACTTCTACAAATTTCTCATTGTGCAGCTGTGCGCTTAGCCTGCCTAGAAATGGCGTCCCGTGAAGACTACACAGTCGGGTGGGTTTGCGCACTGCCAGTAGAGGTTACGGCAGCCAAAGCGACGCTTGATCGCATTCATGATACAGGTAACCTACCTCCAGATCAGAGCTTGAATGACGGCAACAACTACATTCTAGGGAGTCTTCAAGGCCACAATGTCGTGCTCGCGTATCCAAATTCTGCCGTGTATGGTGAAACGTCGGTGGCGAGCGTGGCCACGCAGCTGCACGCGCGCTTCAAATCTGTCCGGTTCATTCTGATAGTTGGCATTGCGGGAGGAGTTCCGGACACGAAAGAGGATATTCGTCTTGGAGATGTCGTTGTAAGCAAGTCGACAGCTGGCTGGCCAGGTGTCATCCAATATGATGTCAACGGAGAGCGAGCGGAAGATCAAGATCAGTTGATTCGCGGCAAAGCACCGGATCAGCCAATACCATTACTTCTCACAGCCACGGGAAAGGCCGAGACAGCCGCTATCTTCGACGAAAGTCAGATGCCCAAGTACATGTCTGAGATCGTGCAGAAAGACCCCGTCACCTTTGCCCACCCAGGCCCAGAGCAAGACGTCCTCTTTGAGCCGGATTATGATCACGCAACTATTGAGTCCGAAGAAGACGGATGCGATCATTGCAACCCGGATAGAATCCGGCCTCGACAGCCACGGGAGATACCGGACCCTATAGTTCATTATGGCCTGATTGCCTCCAGCCAATATCTGATACGTCACGGAGCGACTCGGGACAAGTTGGCGCATAAGCAAGGCGCTCTCTGTTTGGAGACGGAGGCGAGTGGCCTGAAGGATGCCGCCAAGTATTTGGTCATCCGGGGAATCTGTGACTATGCAGATTCGCACGGTTCCACGCTCTGGCACGCCTACGCTGCAGCAGCAGCTACAGCATATGCAAAAGAGGTCCTTTCGTTCATACCTTCGGTTCCTAAGACGACACCTCTGGCAACAAATACATATGCTGAGGCCGCGCCCGTGCTCGACGCTTTGCTTTTAACCAGACCAGAAGTTGACCGAAAATCTCTCATTGCTCTGAAAGGGCGCAGAGTTGACGGCACCTGCGAATGGCTCATACAACACCCCAGCTATCGAGGGTGGCTGGCAGACGCCGATCTACCACTCCTCTGGATCTCAGGCGGTCCCGGGAAAGGGAAAACCATGCTGGCAATCTATATTACCGAGGTGCTACAGCCAATGGTGGACACCCACGAAGATGTTCTCCTTTACTACTTCTGTAGTAATCGCGATAAGAACCGGAACACGGCACTGACCATAATGAGAGGTATCATACATCAATGGATCGACCGCCATCCACAACTGGCACAATATGTCAAGAACTCCTTCGAGGGGACTGAAACAACCAAATATACCGTTTCCAGCTTTGTCTCCTTGTGGAGGATATTTTTAACCCTACTTCAGCAGAGCGGGTCTTCTCAGGTAGTCTGTGTGCTGGACGGTCTGGATGAATGCGAAAAGGAATCGCTTAGGCAGCTTCTCGAGGCCGTTGGGAACTATCTGTCGAACTCTCGGGAAAAAGCAAGGCCAAGACTAAAGCTCATTCTTCTGTCCCGACCCCAGCCAGCTATTTTGGAGAGAACGCTTGGTCAATATGAGCAGATCAAGTTGGACGCCTCCGGCGTAGAGATTTCGCGTGACATCGAGAGGTACATCTTCGCCAAAGTTGCCGAACTGGCATCCGAACAAAACCTCTCGGAAGAAATGGTTACAAAAGTTCAACAGGCTTTACTGGCTGGCGCTGATGGTACTTTTTTGTGGGTTGGATTTGTTGCCAATGAGCTTCAGGGTAGGAGTTGGAACAAAATCAATGAGATTCTCCATCGTGTTCCTAAAGGCCTTGTGGGTGTCTATCAGCGGCTGCTTCAGCAAATTGAGGACAAGGACGCGCTGGTCCCCATTCTTCAATGGGTTGTTCTTGCTGCCCGACCCCTCACAGTGGATGAATTGACAGTGGCCACAGGGATCAAGGCATTTGGTAACGTTCCGGCAGCTGAGGTGACCAAGAATCGGCTCAGACTCTGCGGGCTACTCGTGAAAATCGAAGGAAATGTAGTCAACCTAGTCCATGAGTCGGCGAAGGAGTTCTTTCAGAGCGACCAAGTCAACATCAAAGGAATCAGCAGGTTCCGTATGAGCCACGATACCCACAGGACTCTTATGCAGACCTGCCTAGAACACGTCCAGCGTGGTTACGGAACTCCCGGAAGTATTGATGAGAGCTCTGGCCACGATCCCCTCTTGACATATGCCAGTCAATATTGGCCGGTGCATTTCCACCACGCCATGGATGTGATTGATGCGTCGTCCGAGTTCTCACGCCCGTTCTTTCATGTCAATTCTCCAATACGGGACAAGTGGTGGAAATTCTATTGGGAACTGGAGAAGAACGGCGGAAATCCGCCCTCATTCACGCTCTTGCATCTCGCTGCGTACCTTGGTAATGTAACATGGGCTGAGCTGTTGATCAGTGAGCAATCCCGTGCCATCTCGCGAAAGGACAACTACGGTCGGACGCCGCTTTCCTGGGCTGTCAACAGAGGTCACCGAGACATGGTGGAATTGCTGCTTGACCATGGTGCTCGTGTCAATATGAAAGATCGGAGCGATTTGACGGCACTCCATATAGCGGTCACTGGACAGCATAAGGACATCGTGTCTGTGCTGATCAACCGTGGTGCCCGTCTCGAGGTCAAATCTGAGCATGGAGACACGCCACTCATTAGAGCCATTCAGGCAAATTCGAAGGAAATCATACAGATATTACTTGAACGTGGAGCGCGAGTGGACAAATTGCCAACTCCCCCAGGAATTGCTTCCTTAAGACCACCTACGGACCCAATGGAAGAGCGGGTGAAGGAGCTATTGGGACTTCAGGAACCAATTTTCCTCGCACGATATAAGCAGGCATCGCGAAATGTCAACATGATTATGAAGACCCTGAGCCTTTCCTTCCACTTTCCCATAATTCTTCGATTGATGACACTATATCTGAAATTTATAGCGTTCGACCGCTGGGAGCATATGTCTGTGCTGCAGGAGCTCGTTGACGAGAACAGAACAGACGAACTACGAGAATGGGCGGAACAGTATCGCGAGTTCTTCGTCCAGCTGGTTGTTGCCAGGAATCCTAGAAGGCTGAGGGCCATGACCGACCTGCCGACGCAGGTCTTTCGCGCGGTCGCTCCCGGAGATCTTCAAGCATTGCTGGTAATCGCGGTCCTCGTCGGCTCGGAAACTAAACTCGCAGCTGTTCGACAAGGATGGAGAGAAGGAGATGCCATCACAGCCAGGGCATTCTCCCATTGGGCCGCCATCGCCTACAACAGAGACGCAGCGGAGTACTTGCACTACGGCGTTCGCGAGTTCCTAAGCGATTTCGATGCCTGCATTCAAAGTGGCAACCGGGAAGAAAACGTGGCCCGGACGGTGGTACTCTTGACATCGCACTTCGGCATGCTCGAAAACAAGGAACCACGGCCGATCGAATACTTTTCCAGGGTTATCGCAGAATTCTACGAAGGATACATTGGCGGCAGCCACGAGGTTGAATTGTTCAGTGATGCAAGCCAGGCATGCGCCAATGAGCTAATCGTCATCAGCAAAAGCCACGACTCCCAAAGATTACTTCTCTTCCTGACTAGCATCCTCCAATTTGCTCAAACCTCTCAAGAGAAGGGGCAGGACCGCTTTCTCAGCATACCCTCCGCATCATGCTTGATTCTCTGCCAAGAAAATGCCGTCGTCCACCAATGGCTGATTGGCGAGGCAATCCCAGAGACATTTAGTGCGTTGATCTCACAGCAACCACCTGGATCACTTCAAAAACGGGCGTGCAAAACACTTGTGGAGTGTCTGATCATTGGAAAGCAATATGGCTTGGCACCACCTGCGGCGGTACTGAGACAAAGGATGAAACAGCACCTGAACCTGTTGCCAGGAGTCGAAAATATGATAAAGGGGATCGTTGGTTTATGAAGTACTACGCAACTTTCCTGCCTGCGGAGTGGCAGAGCAAAAAGAGAGCTTTGTGATGAAGAGTTGACAATCGCTCGTCGCGTGTTCCATGCTTGTCACGTTGCCCTTGGGAACGACTCTCCAAACGACATTGGGGTGAGAGTCGGTTCTGAGTATTTTTGGTCAATTTGATACCACCTTTAAGCGCCTTTTCCCGTTAATGATATCCGCTTGTTTTTTTTTTTTTGCCAATTCCAAGATAATTACGTTGCACATTCCCTCTCCCTACAAGTCCTTGGGTAGATTTTGAAGCAAATACGGTGTATCAAGTTGCCAATCGGTAACCAGATGGAGTTTTTCTCGAGGCGTTATTCAAAGCATTGACCGAGCCACCTAGTAGTAGCCCTCATCACGTTTTCACGTGGGGTGTAGCCAGATTCAATTCCACTCACTGCGGATAGTATTATTAGCTAAGGGTATATTCTACAACTATCTCTTCAATGCCACACAACTCCAACCAATATATAAGGCTCTTCGCAGCTGAAATGCATAGCCTAGTAGGTAAAGAGAGCGCAGAACGTATTTAATAATCATTTACCACTCGATTTAGCGCCCCTCTTATATTTACAGGTACCCTACTTTTTAGGTATTCCCTTACTAAAAAACTAAAAATACCCGACTAGCTATTAGAATAATAACCTACTCCCTTAATACTAGTTGCCTTTCCTGGGCTTTTGCCAGAGACTATAGCTATACTTACTAAACTTTTAAATACCTAGGGGATTAAAAACCTTACTATTACTAGATAAGCAGCTACTAGAAATTATAAAAAAACCACTTCTTTAATTATAGGATAAGGCAAGACTTTTAACGTTCTTTTTACCCTTAAAAAATATTATTTTTATAAAATTAATAATATAAAAAATATACCTTACCTTAAATTAAATATAAAATAATATTTTAATATTAGATTTATAAAAACTAAAAATAATAAAAAATTTATTTTCTTTTTTTAAAATAATATATAAAAAATAATTAATATAACTTTTAAATAATAATTTATTATATAAAAAAAAATCCTTAAATAAATAAAAAAAATTAATATTAAAGAAAATATAAAATAAAATATTTTAATTTTTATTACTAAAACTATAAATAATTACCTAAAAAAATTCTAAGAAAAATATAATTATTTAATTATAAAAATTACTTATAAAACCTTTTTTTTATTTTAAAAAATCTCCTAGTTTTAAATAATTAAAACCCAGGGCCCCTTAAAAACTTTAAAAAACTAAATAATAACTCTTTTATTACTTAACTTATTCCTAACCCTATATATTAAAAATTAGTAAATAAAACTATAACTAATAATAAAAATACCCTTATTAATAAAGCCCTTATAAAAATAGCTAATAAAAAACTTACTTATATAAAAACTATAGCTAGAAATTTAGATTTAGCTAATATATAAAAGAATAATAACTTAAATAATATAATTAATAGTTATAGTAAAAGGCTAGCCCCTGTTATAATTAATAAGGCCAGAAACCTAAAAATAATTACTAATAATTATATTTTTATTTAAGTTTTACTAGATTATATATAAAAGAAAATAATAAATATTAGGGCTAAATAAAAATTTATAAAATTTAAAAAACTAAAAGTAAAAAATATTATTTATTTTTAGAAAATAAACTTTAATTATATTTTTAAAATTAAAAAAAAATAAATTAAAAAAAAAATCTTAAACTTTAATTTTATAGCTATAATATATAATTTTAAAATTAAGGAAATATATATATAAAAAAGTTTTTTTATTTATAAGGTATTTAAAATTTATATAAATATTTTAAGTATATATTTAATAAAATAACTAGTTTAAGTTAAAGCCTAGGCTAAGGCCTAGGCTATTAATTCCCCTATAACTTATATTAAAATATTTTTTAAGAAAACCTTAAATATATATAATTATTTTATTTTTTTTATTAAAATTATAAAACTAAGCTTTTATTTTTTTAAATATTTAATATTAATAAAAGAAAAAATCTAAAAACCCTAGGTCTTTTAATATAAAAAATACCTAGGTTTTAATAACTTAAGAAATTATATTTAAATATTTTAGTATAAGAAATATAAGAAATTAAAGAAAACCTATAATAATAATATATATAATAACTACCCTAACCTCCCTTAATATATAAATTATAATAGCTTATATAAGTTAAATATTATAGGCTATTATACTAGGCCTAAAATTAAAAATAATATAAAAAGCTACTTAATTAAAAATTAGCTTAAAATAATCTAAAATTTTAATATAAAAAACTTTTTTAAAACTTATTTATTTCCTTTTCTTATAGTTTTTAAAAATTTTACTTATATTTATAAGCCCCCCTTTAATACCTTAGCTCCTGTAAAATCCTAACTTATACTTAATATAATAATTAAAGTAAACTTAAAGTTAAAAAATAAGAAGATATTAGTTAAGAAAAATATCCTTAAATAATTTATTATAATAATATAAGAAAATATAAATATAAATAATAATAAACTTATTTTAGTAAATAATAAATTTCCGGGAAATAATAAATAATAAAATACTAATATTACTTTTATTATAAAAATACTAGCCTTAAAATCTTTTAAGTTAATATTAGTAAAAATAACTTTATTTAAAATATTACTTTTTCTTTAACTTAAAAAAATAACTATAATATAATATTTATCTAAAAATTATATACCTAATAGAAAAATAACTTAAGGAAATAATAAATTAAAAACTACTTAAGTTACTAAACCTATAACCCCTTTAATAACTAAAAAAAAGCTAAACCCTTAATTTTTATATTTATTAAAATTTTATTTAATTTTTTAAATAAATAAATTTCCCCCCTTAAGTTAAAAAATAAATATATTTATTAAATTAAATTTTATAAATATATAATTATTAATATATATTATAAAATAATAAATAATATTATTATAAAAACTTTTATTAAATAAAAAGCTTTTTTCTTAGAATTATATTTATAAAAGACTTTAATATAATATATTAATTATAATAATTAAGTAAAGACTTAAATATAATAAAAAATAAAATAATAATATAAACTAAGTCTTATAATTTTTCCCTTTTATTAATTAATTCCTTAATTAAGGCTTTAGGAAAATATATTAATTTTATTTTTTTAATTACTTAACTTTTTTTTATATAAAATATATATTTAATACTAGCTCTAACTATTTTATAATTATTATAATTTTCCTAGAATCTTTTAAAATAATTCCAGGAATAAAAAAAAATATATATTTTAATAAAATACTAAAAAAACTTTAAATAACTTATATATACTTTTACCTAAATCCTTTTTATAATTAATTTAATTTTTTTATTTAGTAAAAATTTAAATAAAAATACTAAAATTTTATAAAATTTTTTTAAAAATATTATAAAAATAATTAATAAAATTAAATACTAGAATAGCTATAATATCTTATAATAAATAAATAAATATAAAAAAGCCTAATATACTTTTAATTATATTAAATAAAATATAATAGAATATAAAAAAACTAAAAAAAACCTAAAAGTAATAGTTAAGTATTATAAATAAGTATATTAAAATAAAATTATTAATAATATTTTTATTACTAGAAATATCTAAATAATAATAAAATAATAAAAAATTATTAATTATTTCTAGCCCCCTCTATTAATTAATAAAAATATAAATATCTTAAATTTAATAAAAAAAATTATTTATTTTAAAAATAAATTTTTAAAATAAAAATTAATAAAAAAAATTATTTTTAACCCCTAGGAACTAAAACTTTTAATTAATAATAATATTAAGTAAAATATTTTAGTTATAAAAACTAAAGCTAAAAAAACTATTATAGGGCCTAGTAATATAGCCCTAGGGATTAATAATATTTTAGTAATATTATTATAACTAGCTTAGCTAATAATAAAAAATATATTATAAACCTATTTAAAAAATATTTAATAATTAAATACTACCTTTTTTTATTTAAGAAAATAAAAATTATAATTATATTAAAATTAAGTAAATTAAAAATAATATATATTATATATAAAAGCTATAAATTTATTTTTTTATTTTTATATATTAAAAAAGATTAAAGAAACTATTAACTAGAAAAATAATTTTATTAATAATAAAATATAAATTACTTCCCTTATAATATTTTAAAGCTTTCCCTAAAAAATTAGCTACTAACTTAATAACTTATTTTATATATAATATAAAAATAATATTAATTAAAATCCTTATAGCTATTTTTTTAACCCTTAATATTTTAAAAGCTTTTAATATTATTATATATAATTACCTTATTCTAAAACTTAAAAAATAAGGCTAGCCTATATTTTTTATTAAATAAGTTAAATCTTTTATAAATAATAAAATAGTAAAAGTTTATAATAATTATAATATAACTTTCCCGGGTATTAAACTAAAATATAAAGCCCCCTAAAAATCTTTTATTTCCTTAATTATTTTAATATTATATTTTTTCTTATATTAAAAATAAATAACTTAAATATTTACTTTAATTATATAAATAATATTATAATTTATATTATTAAATCTAATATTAAAAAAATAACTAGGAAATTATAATAAAAATTATAAAATATTTTTAATTAAAAATAATAAATATTATTTTCTTTAACCTAAATAAAATAAAATTTATTTACTTTTATTATACTAGAAATTATATTTATAAAAAAAAATAAATTTTAAAAAAAAATTTATTTTTTTTTAAATATTTATATATTAATTAAAAATTTATTTTAACTTTAAATTTCTTTTAAAAAATATATAAAAATTATTATAGGAAAAATACTTAAAATAATAAATTTTTTTAAATCCTTTAATAAAATATAAAAAAAATCCTTTTTTAATATTATAGTAATTATAGTAAAAGCTTATATAATATTAATTATTTTTTATAATATAAAAGTCTAGTAATTAAAAAATATAAAATAAAATATTATTTACTTAAATAAGTAAATATTTATAAGTATTACTAGACTAGTAAATAAAATAAATAAAGTTTTTTAAATAATAGCTAAAATAATAATCCTAGCTTAGAAAATTATAAATATAATTATTATATATAAAAAATCCAGGATCCTTATAATAATAATAGCTCTAGTATAAATTAAATTATATATATTAATTAAATTTATTAATTTTAATAAGAATTATTTTATAAGTAAAAAAATTAATAAAAAACTCTTTTTTAGCTTTCCTAGAACTAGATTATAATAAATTACTGCTTTAGTTAATAAAATAATTAAACTTTTTTTTTTATAAAAAATAATAATATAATATTAATAAAATTAGATTTTTATAGCTTAAGTAAGGCTAAAATAATAAAAAAATATTTTAAGTTCCTAGACTTTTTCCTTAAATTAATTATTTTTATATATTTAAATAAATTATAAAATAAAATAAAAAATATAAAATAAAAAGTAATTATTTTTTATAATTATAAAATTACTTTTATATATAATTTCTTCTCTAATACTAAAATATATAATATAAAAATAATTAAAGCTTTTAAAATTATAAAACTAGCTAAAATAAAAATAAAAAAAAAACCTAAATATTAAGGAAATTCTCTTTTTCTTTAATAATTTATTAATAATAAATAGGATTTTAAAAATTATACTAGTCTTATTATAAAATATTTATATAAAATTAAAAAAAATAACTAAAAAATTATAATTATATATTATTACTAAAATTACTTAAGTATTAAAATATAAAAATATATTAAAAAATAAAAAAATAAATAAATTAGTAAAAAAAGATTTAAAATTCCTAGGAATTATTAATAATATTTTAATAATTATTTATATTAAAAGATAAGTAAAAGTAAAGAAAAAGTAAATATTAGAAATATATTAATATTAGAATACCCCTAGGTATTATAAATAATAAAAACTAAATACCCTAGTAATATTACTAAAGCTATAGCTATTATAAATTATTTTTTATAAACTCTTAACTAAAAAATTAAAATATAAAAATTTCCAGGAATATTATAAAAAGTTTAAATATAAATTATAACTTATTTATAAATATAATAAACTTAAATTATAAAAATATTTTATAAAATATTAAATAATAGTTTTTTTTTTATTAAATATCCTAGAAAAAAAACTTTTATAAAAAATTATATATTTTATTTACTTACTTAATAAAAAAAAATATAAAAAATTTTAGAAATTAGTAAAAGAAACTAGTTTTTATAGCCCCCCCCCCCCCCCCCCCTAATATAAATTAATACCCCCTTTCCTTTTATTATATTAAAATATAGTAAACGTAGACTTTAAATTATAGCTTTTACTATCCTAGTACCTAGATAAGGATTTATATAATTAGCTTACTTAGTGGATATAAATAATAAAATAAATAAACAAATAAACAACCATCTCTTCCCATTCACCTCTCCAAGATGAATTTGCTATCCTATCAGCCGTCTCAAAAAGCCCGTTGCGCGCGACCGAACTGACCCCCATTTGCGCTTATTATCGTTTGCTTGGTGCGTAGGCGCAGGCGCCACTGAAGGTGCAGGCATACTTGAAGCCGAATGATCTGGGGGGGGTTGCGCCGACGAAGCCGGGACAGATGAGGATGATCGGTCTGGAACAGGGGGGGTGGATCGCCACGAAATCGGTGAAATTGATTCGTCCAGTGCAAACGAGACTGACCGATCTGCAATAGAGAACTGACCTTGGGCTCTAAGTGCAAGTCTGATTTGGCGCTCTACCTTAGGGTCAGTATCTCGCCTTCGGTAACCAGCGCGGTTGAGCCGCAGCAAAACGGCGTCATCCGAAATAAATTCTTCCCAGGTTTTGCGTCCTGCTGGGAGGATATTGGGATCCGCACCGTTGTCGAGAAGCAGATCTATGATGGAAAGCATGCGCTTCTTCGCAGCGTAGTAGAGCGCAGTCCTTGTTCCGGAATTCGTGTCATTAACGACATGGCCCAATCTGATGAGGAGTTTGATCATGGGAACGTTGCCTGTGGTAACAGCCTCTCGTAAGCCTGTGGCCGCCCTGCAACAGCGTGACTTGCCAAAAGCTAAGTTACTGGTCGCTTTGTAGGAACGGCTAGTTGACCCAAGCTCTAGCCATTCTTCTGCAGTGAGGCCACTCTCATCAAAAAGGGCCTGAGGCTCTGCAATGACAGAGCTGCTAATCAGGATATCGATAGTAGCCAGATCTCGACTATGGATGGCCAGATGAAGAACAGACCAGCCATGGTTATCCTGCTGAGCGGCACTGGATCTTACGCGGTCGTCTTCTAGGAGCAACTGGACAACGTGAGAATGGCCCATGAAGGCAGCGTGATGCAGTGCAGTCCAACCGTGACATGTTGACTTGAGTGGGTCGGCTTGCTGTAGAAGAAGCAAGCTCACAATGGAAATATGTCCTCCGTTTGCGGCACAGTGCAATGGTGACGTGCCATAGGAGCTCACAGCATTGACGTTAGCCCCCTGGGTCAACAATAAACGGACAATCTCCAGATGGCCCTCCTCTGCTGCCCAATGTATCGCGGACCAACCATTGCGATCACGGTGATTTGGATCCGAGCCAAGATTAAGGAGAAATTGTTCGGTATTAAGGTCGCCAGAAGCTGCTGCTTCTTCTAGCGGCATCATCTGCGTATTTCGAGTCATAGACATGCTGGCACCGTGGTTCACAAGCAACACAGCGATTGAGTATCTGCCTAGACCGGCTGCCCAAGCCAGCGCAGACTTTCCATCCGCGCTGGCTGAATTGGCATCGGCACCTGTGGTTAAAAGCATGTCAGTGACGACGCGTGTTTGCCCTGCAACCACAGCCCAGAGGAATGGAGAAAACCCATAGTTGTCAGTGGCACGTGTATCAACACCGTGGTCAATCAAGATATGTATGTTATCTGTGAGGCCCCTCTCTGCAGCGTAATGAAGCGCCGTTTGGCCGCTGTCGTCACCTAGATTCGCGACGGCCTTACCGCCGGCCTTCAGGAGCAGAGCCATTATATCAGGGCCATGAGACTGTTCCATGGAGGCATAATGCAACGCTGTCCTGCCACCATTGTCTCTACTGCCCAAGTTCGCGCCATCGGAGATCAACGACTCAACCAAGCGCAAGTCGCCGACTTGTACCGCGTGGTGGAGCTTGGTCATTCCCGAGTCGTCTTTGTCCTCTAAGTCGAGTACTGTCACTGATGCACTAATGTCCTCTTCGCGGCGACCCCGAGTGCCATCTGCAGCCGCAGAATCATCGTTCTGGAAGTCTAGATCTTCGTCGTCCAGTATACTGTACATAGATCCACGCAAGTTTGCAAACCCAGGCCCCTCATCCTCCAATGGTTGGTCGCTATCAACGTTCTCAGCATTTTCGTCCCCATCGCTAGGTAGTTTTTGCAATGTTAGCAAAGCAATTTCTTTTATATGAGCGGCGACATGCGACTGGAGAGCTTCGCTGGAGAAGACGATGCTAGATTCAACTTTTTCGGGGGGTTGAAAATCGTCACCAAATGGACACTCCAGCACCTTGTTAAGGACTGGTCTTCGAGCTGCGCTGCTGAGAATACCAGCATGCGTTTCAGGCACGCCATGCTCTTGGATGGAATGCTGCTGATACTGGATCTCCTGATCAAAGGTAATTGGATTGTGAGAAGGGGCCCTGCACTCCCATGTATGCCCGTGAGCGTTCTGCATGTGGCTGATCCACGCTTTCGACGATTCGAATGTTAGCGGGCTGGTCCCATGTTGACCTGCTTCTAAGCATTGTGGGAAAACACAAATAAAAGGTTCCAGATCGCCGATGACATGATTACTAGCCCAAATTAGACGTTATGTTATATCGAGAATAGGTATCTGCTTACTTCCACAATATTGATTTCGCAGTGCTTTTGAACTCAATGATAACGCCGCAGTATGGACACTCCTGTGTCGGCGGTAATGGAGGGAACGACAATTTGTTGTTCACTAGAACGGATTTAGCCCGAGGAACTTCAGTTGTAGACTTGGCGTATATAGCTCCAACGGCAGTTTGTCGAGCAGTAGTTGCATTCGTTACTGGCACTGGCGGCGAGCCAGCTTGTCCCGATATTTTGTTGACAGTCGCTGGCTTTAGCAGCGCACTCGGAGCAAAGCGCACAGCCGGAGCACTCTCTTTTATCTTAGGTAGTTGAACAATAGGTGTGCCAGTTTGAGGATTCTGAACGCTCAAGTCGATGCGCCTTCGATGGGATCGCTGGTAATACAGTCGTCGCAATCGGAGCGCATTGGCTTCGACTAATGCTGAGCGAATCGAATCTGGCGCCATCGGAAACCGGAAGCGAATATAGCACTCTGTGTAGAGACGCATTTCGGCTATGGCGTTGTTCGCCTCTTCATTGTCTTTGTATCTTTCAATTTTGCGAGCCCGGTTGGCTTTTGCGGACTTTCGAACAGCATTGGATAGACGAAAGAGCCGTGACACTGTTCCGCCAATTGTATCCGTGATTTTCGAAATATTCTCTTCTGCCTGATCCACGTGACTGTCCGAATCGCTTGCGTCGTCGTCTCTCCTCGTAACTTCCGAATCGCTGTATTTTGATATTCGTTGTCTCTTTCTGCTTGGAGTGCTTGGTATGTCGTCAATTGGCTTTACTGTCATCGAGACTCCCATCAGTATAAAATCTTTTGACATTCAATCTATCCAAACTTTATGCGGTAGGTACTTACAGGATGTCAAAGTATCACAGATGACGTCTAGGAGCTGATGTATGATCTCCACAACTGTAGGACTGAATCGGAGTCTGTAGTCTAACGAAATATTGAGCGGTCCATAGACATCCATGTTTGATGCCCACAGTGTAAAGCGCGCCAGCTGGTCATCCATAATAGTAGGGTCCGGCACGATTTCTGGCAGAACTATGTATTTACGGAAAAGAGAGTTGCACTGTGCTGCGTGTTCTGCGATAGTCGGGCAAAGACCCTCTTGGAGGAAGACATCTTCCACAAAATCATCTTCCATACGATCCAGACTCGTCATGGCGAGAAGCTGCGGTACAGGCGGTCGGCGAGTCTTTGCAAGTGCGCCAAAGGTCTGGAAAGCCGATCCCTGTCTTTGCGTGGAAAGAGGCTCCTGAAAGTCGTGGACAGGCAGATGGCAGCTAAAAATGTCGCATGAACATCTTGAGGCGTTAGATAACGTGAAGATGCATGTGTGTTGTATTCTGCTGGATGGTGGCCTCATGCCCAACCTCAGCTAATTTTGTTGGTAACGAATTACAGTGTACCTATGCTGTACGTAGAAATGTGTTGCGAGCAAGTAGCGGTACACAAGGTACAAGTAACGCCACGCCCTTCTACCATCACATTAGGCACAGCTGATCGAAACGGATACGCCAGTGGCCCGCTCGAGCTTTGCTAGGGTGAGAATTTCGCTTCCGCTGCTTTCTCAGTCCAACGTCCTTCGTCGTCGTTCAGAAACACTTGCCCCGCTAAGGAGAGGCATCGCGTTGACACCAAGATCCTTTTGCGAGAGTTTTACCGTAAAAGCGAAGCACTGAATAGGTAGAGCCCCATCTCGTGTGCCAAGTCGCTCACTAACAGGCCTGTTCGTGGCGAAGCTTTAACAGTAACAGGATCGTCAGAGTGTGGTAGAAACAGTGTGTGCCAAGCAGGGGGGAGGTCCTAGTATTTGAAGTGGCAGCGTGAGGAGATTTGTATTTCCATTAATGCTACCAATTGCTTTGGAGGGCCAAGGAGGGGGCGTGAATGCAACAAGTCTACGGGTCCACTTACTTAGATGGGTAAGCAAGCTGCTAGTATTCACTAGGCAGCAATGCCCATGGAAGCTTGGCGGCTTTCACTCTATCCTGTTGAGCCTTTTGCGTGTTGCAGCTGCTGGTTAATACACAATCAAAGTAATTAAGCTTAAAGTTTCTTTTTATACAATATCTTATACTTTCTGAAAGTATTGGTTAAATCTTATTTTGTAGCTATATATATATATATAAAAGAATTATTTAGTAAAGTAATAGGTATTTGTATAACTAAATAAAATAAAAAATTTCTTTAATTATTGCTATATAATACATAACTGAAATAACACACGTTGGAGAAAATAGTTGTTTTATACAAGCTTTGTATTTGTAATGTAGTTCATTTATTTTAGACAATATATTCACAAATAACTAAATTTGCACTTAAACAGAGACTTTTGATACCCTACTCTATAAAATAAATTTTACAGGCTGTAAAATCACTATGCAAAAAATATTATGTGACTGATTACTGTAAATGGTTAGATTAAAACTACTATGAATTCCTATACTATAAATATAGTATAGTGGAGGGGACCGCTATCATTGTGTTACTTTCAGCTAGCAATGCCCTCTTCAGAACATAAGAGTCCTAGTCCACATAACCTGGAAGCTTCTCAAGTAAACAAGAGCTCGGAGTGTTAAAAGTCTGAAAGAAATCCCAATACCTTAACCCAACCATTAGAGCCATGTCCTTTACAAAGACGTATTTTCTATGCCCGACGTCCGATTTCATCCATCCACCACCAGCAGGCCCGCTATGTCTTGGGTCTATAATCCGCTCCACGTCAACACCGCAATACCCTCTGAATATAGCGAAAGTCGTTGCCGTGGCCGACGCTGCCCCGCCTATCGTGGAAACTAATTGGAGGAAGACTATTTCAATAGAGAAAGGCCTCGGTCTGGGCGTTTATGCGCAGTTCCTGCAGCTGGCTACCGGTGGATTGCCCCTTGGTCCTGAAGTAAACGTTGAGCACTCGAACAAAATGACGAATGCGTTCGCATTTGACACTATGACGACTCTGGCATTTGAACCGACACAAGAATATGTACAAGAAGCCATCAAAGCACCCGCCGTGCAGACGTGGCTGAGGGAGCCCAAGCAAAAATTTGCACCCATTGTCACACTCTTCCTCGTCACGGGCATGAAGCTCGTCAAAGGCGCGAGAATTAGATACTCAACTTCGAAGATTACAGATGTCACTGGAAACATTGGCATCGATGTGCCTGCACTGGCCACAAGCTTTGGTCCAAAAGGCCACTGGACCAGCACGAACGACGATGAGACGGAGTTTAATCGTGACTCTGAATTTGTGTTTGCGTTCCGGGTCAAAAGGCTCAAGTTCGGGCGGAAATTAAAGGTTGAAGAGTACAACAAGGGCGCCTTTCTAGCTATTGGCGAAGAACAAGAAGAGGGCGAATCTGTTCTAGTCGAGGACGTGGATGGGTCTAATATCAAGACTGCGAAAGCCGTGACCGATGTGACGGAGAATGGCATCGTTTATTGCGTCCCTGCTTGATGATGGTAGATGAATCTTGAAATAATTAAGACTTCGGTGAACCGTGCATAGTGTTGGAAGTAGACTGGACCATTACTACGTGTAGGCTTCTAGTCATACAAGTGCCTTCTGATATCCTTGATCTTGTCGTAAACCTGCTCTCTTGTCGACCTCCTGTCAAAGAGAGAATGAGGGGTAATGTAGTCATAGCCTGCCCCCCTCCTCTGCTTGACCATACTTTTTAAAACCTCATCCATTGAATGAACGTCTTTCAGCCACGGCCCTAGCAGCTCACTTCCTGGAGCCATGTACTGTTCCTGCTGCCGGACAAAGGATAAAATCGCAGCGGCAAGTCCGGCGGCAATCGGCGTTGCAACTGATGTTCCTGACATGGCATTGACAGGCTCATTGTGGCCGTTCTTGCCAACTGGCCAGTGAGAAGAGACATGCTCTCCAAGTAGACTAAAGTTGACATCTTTGTCGTCTGCTGTTGGGTTGAACGTAGAGGGATTGCCATTTCCATCGGTTGAGTGTATACAAAAGACGCTGGGATATTTAGCTGGAAAAGCTCTGCCGAGGTTTGCTCCATCATTCGATGCCGCAGCGAACAACAATGTCTGACTATGTAGTGCGTTAGATATGGCTGTTTTCATGGGCTCATTATATTCACGAATCCCGAATGACATTGAGATAATGTCCACTTTCCATACAGAAACTGCGTGATTAATAGCCTACACAAACAATTAGCTCAGTGTCCCCAATAACGCCTGCTCTGGCGTAAGGCCAGTCTTGCCTTTGCAATGTCATCGTAAGTGTTACGATCCAGAGTTTCTCGATGCGCAATTCTGGCGATGTAGATTTCAGCACATGTGGCAACTTTGAGCAGGAGGCCAAGAGCATGAGTGCCGTGCCCAATCTCATCTCGAATGTCGTGTGAGGCTGTTTGATGTACAAAACTTCGCGCATCCTTTATCCGTGGATCTAGTCGTTGGTCCTCAGTCATCAGAAGGGGATTCTCAGGGTCAAATCCGGAATCCAAGATCGCTATTCGCACCGGCTCGACCGTTCTGCGCCCAGAGTCGAGAGCGTCAAATGGGTCAACATGGCGATGAATCGAGGACACAAGATTGTCCATCCATTGTTGCGAAAGTGGATTTCTGGCAGATCATTAGTAGGACGAATCTATATAACCACTAGGGAAAAAAAATTCACTCTTGTTCACTACCCGTCTGGTGGCTAGCGTCGAAAAAGTACACACTCTTCGTTGAAGGCTCAACGAGGTGTCCGCGGAGTTGCGATCCTGGAGAAGGCTGTGCCGGCCCCGCTATCCGTAGCATCGCATCTGAGTTGAGGGATGTGTAGCTCACGGGCGCAGCGTCAGATATTGAACGATACGGAATTGCCCGTGCTCCGTTATTTGTATCAGAGAGATCGGCCTTGCCTGTTTGATGGCGAACAACTTCTTGACCGATGGAACCCCAGCAGAGTTCATTCTGTCGAGGATCAAATGAGCCCAGATTCTCTATTCGAAGACCCCACGACTTGAATATCTCAGCCTCGAGTCTCTTGATAACGTTTTGGTAGAAGAGCCGCTGAACGTCGACAGATTCGAAGTCAGCCTGTTGTCCTGGGGGGTAGTACTCCCACTGCAGGCACGCCTTTGTGGCGAGGTAGTAATCCACGCCAGCGTCAGCTTCTAGAGTCTTGAGCATATCAAGGCTGGTATAATAATCGGAGTTGACGTTCCTGGCCCCGTGAGAGTCTTTTTGCATCAGCTCCACAGGTGTGCAATAGTGAAGCTCACACAAGAGTATACCTAGCGCTAGCACGCTGGCATTTGGATGGACCATGTGTTTAGAGCGGTCGGAACTGACTCCCGTGCCTGTCTTGCCCGCTGAGACGATTGGAATGTGTTCCATGGCGAGAAAAGGTTTCGTGATGTCGGGGAGTTCTCCATCTTGCAGTGGATCAAAGAACAGAATATTTGAGTGATTGAAGGAAGGCTGCAACCACGGCGTCTCCAAGAATGGGAGCAGCGCAGTAGCCAGGATGACAGCCAAGATTCGCTTCCCCTTAAGTGGTAGTGCAGATGAACTACCGCGTAATTCTTGCTGACGCATGAATAGAGCCGACAAGGATACCGTTCGAGACATTTGATCACCACCAAAGGTCTTTGGTTGAGGACGAAGCCTCTGAAATACCCCACCCTCGAGAGCCAAATGCAAGCAATTCCGCTGACCGAGGGACTCTGTAATGCTTTGGCATATGTGGGCAAAATCGGGAGCCCCGCTAGCTACGGGCTCAGACGCGCTCCTCATCCTGTTGTTGTGTACATCTCTGTCGAGAAAAGGGTCAGTGAAAGACACTAGAAAAGCCTTCACTATGCTTACTTGATCGTTATTTTGGCTTCCTGCAATGCAGTTTCCACTGGAGATCGTACGCCGAAGAACACCTCGAAGCACGTCTCAACGTTGAAGTCCTTCTTGTGTTGTGGCAGTGACAGTCTTACGCTCAACCCAGAGCACTTCTGGCAAACACAAATCCAGTTTTTCCGTAACGCATTGTCCAAGGTCACCAAATGTCTCCTCATCAACACGGCGAGGTCGGCATCAGGGTCCTCAAGATTGTCGCTAGCATTTGGCTCTTCGCGAGGCAGAACTCGGCGCATCTTTGCCTCCCTGTCCAAATGCGAAAGCTCCTGAATGACAGCGTCACTTTCTCGTTTCCGTTTACTCACGCGAATGGCAGTGCCTGGATTGGATAGCGGATCATGACTCCGACGCTCCATCATGCTACGCATCGCCTGAAGCTTGGGGTACGGCACATCGTGACGTAAGCCCTGCTCAGCAACCGTGGGTTAGCAGGTAATAGGTGAGCGGCCGAAAGACTTGAGCCTGTCGTATATCGGGAGTACTTACGGAATCTGATTCCCCATCAGAGCTGTATTGAACATACTCTTCAAGTGCGCGCAACGTCCTTGCAATACGTTCTGGGTCAAGCTCGTCAGATTCATCGGCATCTTGCTGTAGGTATGCCTCTGTCCGTAGCCAAGCGTCATGTGTCCGCGATCTCAATGACGTGGGCTGCGCTGACCTTTCCGGTCGTCTTCGAACGAAGAATCCAAGCACGGTCTTCAGCAGACCTTGAGACTCATCCACATTCATGATTTTACACCCAAAAATGGTAGACTCGAAGATTTCACTAGAGCACAAACCGGGCGTGCTGTGTAAGGCTATAATACAATAATATTATAATCGCGCCGCACCCCGAGTAGATCAGTGAAAGTGTACAGGTAGTATAATTATTATCGGGCTGTGCTAACCACTTCATCCTGCTACTAAATACGGGTACACACCCAGAGCTGAATGACCTCAATGTAAATTCCTATCGGCACGCCGGCCGTATATCTACAGCCCGCGCCTTCTGACAGATCAGGTTCCTGGGGATAGCTCGTAGAGCCTCCAAGCTAGCTTGACGAGCCTCCGAAAAATAACAGGGCTATGAAAAATAAGTACCGCAGCATTGGTTATACTACCACTACTAGCTGCAGGCGTACTTTCAGTTGGTGATCAAGATATTTACAGGTTAATAATAGGCCTTGTGATTTAAGCTGGCTCCGCGAGAATATAATGCATATTGGCCAAGTTATAGCACACGCCTATTATAACATAATATACGTTACCAAAAGTATAAAATATAATTACTATAACTTATACAAGAATTATTTTGTTACAGTGTTTATGTAATCTATTGTAATTTTTTCTTTTTCATTTTTTTTTTTTTTTTGCTTTATATTATTTTTATTATATATATATAAATATATATATATATTTACTTTCTGTTAGAAAATTTTTTAAAAAAAATACTTTTTAAAAATTTTTTTTTAAAATAATATAGTCTCTATATTAAAGTATAAATACTTTCAGTTACATAACTTCGTTTAATATTTGAATATATGGAGTATATTAATTATAATTACTACCTAAGGTACTAATTGTACTAATTGTAGATAAATAAGTACGGGCTACCAACCTGGAAGTCAATTCAACGGGGCGACCCACTGTAGCCTAAGTACAAGTACAGCAGAAGGTACTCCGTAATACTACTAGGTACTTGGTACCTCTGCATGGTCATACAGTAATGAGGCTGTACCAACAAGCGAATCACCACCCAGCTCCAGTGATAATGCATGGTCACACAGCCTTAATTTATTACGAAAGAGAGTACACACCAGACCCGCTGTTAGGACATAACTGAGCAATAGAACAAAAGCACTAGCCGCTGTTTCGGGATCCATGTTATTTTATCGTTGTCACAGCTCCCCAACAGCCAACCCTCCATCTCAAAGCTGAGGCGGCAACGGTGGAGGCCATGTGTCTGCTTGCGTGTGGTCACAGGCACTTGTGCATGCCAGCCCTGTTGTGCTTGACCTTCCAATGGGTGTCATTGGAAGTGCAGTGAAGTCGAAGACAGGAGTTGAAGGTACTGTGTAC
Organism: Trichoderma sp. TW21990_1; assembly: GCA_010015515.1. NCBI lineage: Eukaryota > Fungi > Ascomycota > Sordariomycetes > Hypocreales > Hypocreaceae > Trichoderma > Trichoderma sp. TW21990_1. Next base: position 509,861 of record ML974124.1, read on the forward strand.
GCCGGTATTAATCATTGGCTCTAATTGCCTTGGATAAAGGATTCAGGGCCACACTCTCTCTCTGCGCTGAAACTCGCCGGCAATCATTTTGTTGCGAGCCTCGCGAGTTTGTCCCTTTCTATTGCGTCGCATCTTCATCTTCTTTGTGGCATTTATTCATTCTCCTGCCTTTTATTGAACAGTCTAAGCCCTGCCCTCGGCATCCTTCGCCTCGTCTCTATCTTCATCTCCTCGTCCGCTGCTTCATCCTCAGTCAGCGCAGCTGAGACATCCCGGGAGAAGAATCATGTCTGCGACAGAACTCAAGCAACGACAGGTGTCGAAAGTCAACATGAGCACCACGAACGATGCCACAGACCGGCCGCAGGCTAACAAAGCGCGAACCGTAACGTGGCAGGAGCTTTCTGAATGGCAGTTCGACAACAAGTATATCCTCAGAGGTTATCGGCCAGAGAAAGCAAACTACCTGGAGATCTTTGCTAGCCTGACCTTTTTGCATAATGAGACTTGCAATGTGTACACTCATCTGATCGGGGCTCTGCTCCTACCCCTCGTTGCACCTACCTTCTTGCGGTTCCTGGCCTCAGCTCAATTTCTTGACGTCTCGTCTATGGATTATGCTATGTTTGGGGTCTACTTCTGGTGTGCGGAGATCTGTTTGGTCTTAAGCGCACTTTACCACCTGATGCAACCCTACTCAGAACCTGTAGAACTGTTCTGGCATGGAATGGATCTGCTTGGTATTGTCATTGTGACAGTGGGCACATTCTCTTCCGGTATCTACTATGTGTTCTTCTGCGAAGAGAGCTTGCAAAAACTGCACTGGGCTATTGTCAGTCTCTCCGACAACCACCACCATTAGCTTCTGCCCTCCCGAGAGCCTGATCAGACAAATCCAATGATTGATACGCTAACACGAGTTCCAGATCTTAACCACGGGCACTATCACCGGTGTTCTCATCTCGAATCCCCTGCTTAGGACAGCGCGCTGGCGGAAAGTAAAGGTTGGTGCCTTCGTTTGTTTTGGCGCTTCATCGTTTATACCCCTCCTACATGGAGTCCAACGATACGGACTCCAATATATGATCCAATACTCCGGAATGAAATGGTATCTGCTTGAGCTTACCTTCTATGGCACCGGAGTCGGCCTATACGCGGTATGTTTGGCACGCCCGCCTCACCGCATATTTCCATCCCCCGAGAGACGAGAATTCATTCTGACAAAGCTTCTGCAGTTCCGAATTCCGGAGCGTTTGGCACCAGGTACATTTGATATCTGGGGAAGCTCGCACCAGATCTTTCATATCGCCATCTTATGCGCAATGTACGCACATGTGACTGCTCTGCTGCAAGGTTTCACAACCTGTCATACACTAGATGTATGTCAGCTTCAAGGTGTTCATCGAGCAGATTGAAGCTGTATAGAAGGCTGCACTGCGCTGACTCAGGCTGGGCAAGTGGCAAAGGCTTGGATAGACGTTGTCCTATTAGATCTAAGGATAAGAACAGGCTAGTTTCTTTATCTGGAAACAAGCATCTGATCGCTGCTCCATTTTTTGGTATTATATTCTGAATAGAATATCACACGATCTCTTGGGATGTCAAGCAATACCCTCGATTGCATTGGTGGCGCACTGGCACCCTGGCTCTGGGCGAGGACAACCAGAGTTAAAATTGAAGATAACGCAATTTGTTATTCTATTAGCAGTAATATTTGATCATCCAGAAACTCTGCCTGTAGGTTATCTTGGCTATATAGGAATCTGATTGGCTGGTGATGAGGAAGGTACTTCACTGGGTGTATACCCTACCCTAACTTACGTCACTTAGTTGATTGATAGACTCCATACTACCTAGGTGAATGGCTAAAGGCAATCCCTCATTAGAACTATTGCGCACTACATGGGTATAAGATATCCATTTATGAGTATAGAAGTAAGTTCGGTAAAGTGTAAGTAATAACATAATAAAGGAAATGGGGTTGAGAAGCTAGTTCAGGTAAATAAAGGTGGCAGGAAAAGGTGCATTCTAGATATCATATAGGATCCTCACAACGCTGGTATATGGTGGTGGAAAGAAAGACCTTTCGTGTTCCTTTATGAGTTACTGGGCAGACCAGCCTGAAACGACTTCTCGTTAAAGCTCCCTCGTGAAGAGTCAATAACTCTTTGGTCTATATCTCATGGCTGCAGAGCACTAACTTGACTAAAAAATGTTCGTGGCCACCCTGTGGCCGTCCTGCTCAGCGCCAGTTTATGGCCTGTGATGGGAGCGAGGGGTTTCTGCTGCTGCCGAGGGTAAGGTTCAGGACATATAATAGTAGGAGGGCATTAATCTGGTAATATTGCGCATAAAACAACGGCTTGTGCAAAGCCATAAGATTTTTCTTCTTGCTGCTGAAGTATAAAGTATGGATGGAATACAATAGGCGCATCATACATATTGTACAGTATCGATGGCGCTTTCTAATGTTTTTGGCTACTTCGACCCGCACAGTGCGCATTTTCATTCCACTCACCAGCGACCTCCCTGTTCCAATCTGATACACTTTCATCCTAAAGCTAATAAATATAAGTTGCTTTCCACTCTGCAACTTTTTTTTTTTAATCTATAATTTTCTTATCTCAAATCGAAAACAATCATCAAATTGAATACCATTACTCGTGTATTTGGGGTCTACAAGAACGGCCTACAAAATGAAGCCGGTGTTCACTTCGACAAAAGTCGCCTCGGTCGTTCGAACACTACATCTGACGAAGATACGCAATCTCTCAGCTACTCTCAGCATTTGGCGAAACCACCAAAAATATCAGATCATCACCAACGGCCACATCATCAATCGGAAATTTTCTCGTTATGCCCATCTTGGCAACAAGCAGCAGAACAATGAGGAGCTCCCGTCGTTTAGCTTTGAGGGCTTAGGAATGAGCAGAAATGTTAAGATCTTCGTCATTGCTGTCTTGAGCATTTTTGGTACAATCGAGGCCTGGGTTTGGTGCAAGGGCATTTATCGTTGGTGGAATGGGTCCTCGGAGAAGGAAAAGAAACTAGCTGGAGCGCGTTAAAAAGAGTTTGTGGTGGCAAAATAAATCTAGTCTTTGCAGAGGACAGTTATAGTATGATTTGGCGAAGAGGGATTCTATACTTTATCCAAGTGCGCTTTGTTGCGACCAAGGCTACATGGAGCCGCAGATGATCAGTCAACTGTCAAAAACAGAGTCTATTTTTTACAATGGGGAAAGCAGAGGCCTCCTTTGGCATATATTTCAACATCTTGGGATTGCACTCTCCGAAGCGATTGAGATTTCGACAAAATCGCGAAATGATGGGCAGCAATCCAGCCAGCACAGTGCTTGGCCGTCACTTGGATCAACAACACCAAAGCATGTATCATCGACAGGAGCGGTACCTGAATGATACCGTGATGTTCACCTTTCGGTGTGTATCCTGTCCCTAAAAGTGACTTTCCCCTGCCATATATGGTTTAGTGTATCTTAAAATTAGGTGGAACCTTGTTCTGCTGTCAGTTTCAAAGGCAATTCTGGGCCGCAGAAGAATGAGGAGCTGGGTCGACTTGGGTGGTTTGTAAAATCCCCTCCCCCCCCCCCCAAAAAAAAAAAAATAAAAAAAATAAAAATAAAATAAAAGAAAAAAGAAAGAAAAAAAAAAGGGGGAGGGGGGGGGATTTGCAGTCTATTAATTGGAAGTATGTGGCAAGATTGGAGAATTATCTCACCTCAACATGTTTTGGCTTTGTGATTATGGGCTAAATCGCCTCTGCCTCATCATTGAGAGAAACTGGATGTAACGTTGATGCAGGAGCTTCAATATCATTTGATACAGGTAGAACTTGTTATGTTAGATTGGTAAACACTAGTCAACTTCATTTCCCCCTTAAAATGGTTTGCCCTCAAGGCGATTTAGCACTGCCTCTTCAAGAGATTGCAGCTGGCTTTCTTCCAATCCAAGGGCTTCGTTATCCAGTTCATCGTAAACTGCTCCGCCTGTGGCCCAGATCCGTCGCAGCGTACCAACAACTGCCCATGGATTGCTCTCATCCCAGTACTTCTTCTCGAAGCTCCTGACATCATCCAGCGTGACATACTTGACATTCAGCTTGTATCCAAGCTGCTTTTCATACTCAGCCAGGATCTGATTTGGTGACTTTGTGAACGATGCGATTTTGAGCACCTTTCCAAACGACACATCTGGGCGCTGTAGAGCTGCTACCAATGCTTTACCCACACTGGCCACATGTCATCGTTAGCTCTATTGTTAATTGCCAGTCAAAGTCGGAGGTGTAACTCACTCTTCCATAGCAGTAAATCCAATGGGTTGCTCCCCATCTCCAAGAAGAATTGCTTCTTTATTCTTCACGTCAAACCCGCCAAATGCATTCATTACCCCGCCACCGTTAACCCACATCTCAATGTATGGTCCCACAACCAGGTATGTTGGCTTCAAATTCTTCACTTGCTCGGCGAATGTCTTGCGCACCCTTCGCTTCAATTGATGAGGCTTCTCAAGAGCACTGCTGGGGTCATGATCTGGATCGGTGCCATATTCAGAAGGGAAAAACCACCGGACTGAGCCGGATTCATCCGCCAACCTGATGAGCTCAAATTGATGCTCAAGAGCCCCTCGGCCCAGGCAGCTGATGGCGGTGTCAACACCGTGATATGCATTCTTCACGTCTTCCGAGTTTGTAATATCACCAACAATGACTGATACGCCGGCATCTTTCCACTGGCCCAAAAGTTCAGGCTTGGTTGCCACTGTGTTCGGAGAGGTGAAGATTGAGATTCTGGGAAATGGCGGCTTAGCTCGAATTAGTTGATTGATGATGTGTTTCCCGATGTTGCCGGTAGCGCCAAATGCCAGAATATGCAAGGGTTTGAAGGTCGACATGATAGCAGTTGCAATTGATATTGATTTTGAATGACTATAAGTACAGATGGAGAATTTTCTGCAAACGCTTTGCGATGTCTGTTGTCAGTAATTAAGGTAATCATTCGGGACTGTCTTCGGCCCTGAGATGAGGGGTAAGCCACAAGGGCGGCCATTACAAGGGCGGCCATTACAAGGGCGGCCATTACAAGGGCGGCCATTACAAGGGCGGTCATTACAAGGGCGGTCGTTCCAAGGGCGTCATCTTCAGAGGAGAAATGGCGCCTTTGCACACCACAATCCGGCAATTTGCTCTAAAACCAAATAGCCCTGTGCGTATTAATGCTTAACTCGGTCTACTTCGTGAAGACTTCACTTTACTCCCTAATCTCCTATATCCTTGACTCCAATTTTATGCCTTTGCTTTTTCGGGCTTGGGAGTGGCTGCTGGAGGAGTGAACTGGAGCGTATACTTGCTTATTCTTTCGAACCTGAGGGCCTTTGATGGAGAAAACGACGGGTACAGATGCTAGCCAGTAGAGCAGCGGCACACCTTATTTAGGTCATTGCCCATTTTGCCCCCATCCCTTTAAACATTTAACAGGCGAAAAGAAGGAGAATAGCACCAAATAACGATCGCAGAAAGGTATTAGCTCCGATGGCTGACATCGCTAGCTACTCATCGCGTCGGCAATGAACCGAGTCAATGAAAATTCAGGCGGAGCAATGCATTTACCATCAAGCGAGCGTCAATCATATAGTTGAACGCCTGTAGAAAGACAATTAAGATAACAAGGCCGGTCACAACACCACCGATTGTTAGGACAATCCAGTGAACTTACCAGCGAAGAGCACTGCTCCAGCCATAGCTTCAGGCAGTCGCCACTCTAGAGCAGACATGTCATCAATTACATCAAGTTTGCGCCTATAGATTGGTGCCCGCAAAACTATGATAATATCTATTACAATGCAACCAAAGACAGCGCCCGGTTCAGGATGGCCGCCGATGCCCGGCCTCGTACTAACGTTATTAGAATAGAGACTGACTTACCCTGCTGAAAACCCCAGGACAGATATCGTGATGCCCAGTGTAGCGATTTCTGGCGCAACCTTGTAGCCCGCCGATATCGTTGAAATGGCGGGTGCGTAGATTCCACTGGCGAAAGTAGTGATAAATGTGGTAATAGATAAGATCACAGTCATCATGGCCCTGTTTATGCCGGACTATTCATCTAGGCTTTCGCATTCTAGTAATTTCTAATTGTTCGTGTCCCGATCGGGGCTATATCTTCCCCCTTTAAAAGCTGAAACAAACATCGTTTTCACCAAATTGATGATGTTGCTGTTTATCGGCATCCACTTCGACCGAGTCGAGATCGATGTCCACGATGGATGCGGTAGTTATTGTTATTGCTATTACTCTTACCAGCTGCAATACACTCTTGTTGAATCGTCGAAATAATAGGTAAATCTTAACCGGGTGTTGAGTAACTAAGTTAATATTGCACAATCAAGTGCCGGTGCGGAATACTTATTCATATAATTGCAAAGCTAGCGGTATGCATGATATAATTAGTTTCTTTATTAGTCATTGGATAGCGTCGTAATTAACCTACCCATATTTCTAAACAAACCTAATTAACACTAGCTTGAGAATCTATGAAGTAGTGACTTGCTTGTTCTCTCTCGAGACCTGTGAAATTTCTAAGCAGACCTACAAACATCGGTTACTCGTTCCCTCGCTTTCGGAGGTTCGGCTACTCGGACTGACGTCAATCAAGGCGGCTTGTCAGAACTCTATTAAATCACAAACAGAAATGGCAACCATCCATTAGCTGAAAAAGATTTTCGCTGTTGTGATTGGTAGAATGCTCGTTATATGAATTACCATAAACAGAATACAGTATGCATTTTGATGTTTACTACGTATGGAACATGTCTGTAGTAATTCGGGACAATTAGTAATATTACTGCAGGCGAATCCGCAACGAGTATTGCGGAGTATTGCGCATTCCCAACCCGCCACCTTTTAGCAGGGCATCTAATATGGCATTGCTCCTCTCGTTTTGAAGATGCCCGACATGGAGAAACTTATTCGTACTCATCTAACATGCGACACTACAAGCAGAGTGGTTTTGCGAAGTTGAGTCCCAATTTAGGTTGTTCTCACATTTTCCCAGTCTGTCCTGTTATCGTATTGTCAGCATTCAGAGTATACGCAACTGGTATGCGTCCAATACAATGTCAACAGCATACGGCGCTGTGTCTCAGTAATTCAGGTGTATTCTTTCGATTTGTTTTTGTTGCGGATTCGCTCGAGGAAGCTAGTGGCAATACCGTAATGATGACCTTCCGAGATGCCGAGATAGCCGGTTTCCCCGAAAGCATGAAAGCTGTCAGAAGTTAGAAGTTGGATGTGTTGCGCAGTTATAATTATCAATCCGCAGCATAGACAGTGTAGTAGTGGTATATATAAATATCAATACAAATCCTCATATATCCAGACTCAATTAGCCTATCTCACAACCTATAAGCATTCAAATCACTTGAATTGAGATTTTCTAATCGTGATAAACAACGATATCATGTCTAACACAATGAGAGCTATTGGTAAGACAACCTTGTTAAGAAGCCAAGCGCCGTAACTTGAGATTCCTATGCTTACCTTCGGTTCGGTGCGATAGATATTCGGGGCGATGTTGGCCCAGCAGAGTCTCTTTATATGGTAGAGATTCCCAAACCAGTGCCTAAGGAGGGCCAAGCGTTGGTAAAGATCAAGGCGTTCGGAATCAACCGCGCGGACGTTATGCAGCGCGATGGCGAATATCCTGTTCCTGCCTGGGCCGGTAGGATTATGGGATTGGAGTTTTCTGGCATAATTGAGGAACTAGGAGAAAATGGCGAATCGTCATTTAGTGTTGGTGACGAAGTGTTCGCTTTGGCATACGGAGGTATGACAGCTGTTCCCCAAAAGCCGTCCGCGAAATCGAGCCTGCTAAAGAATGGCAAATTTCAGGAGCATATGCAGAGTACATTACTATTTCAACCCATATGCTGATCCATAAGCCACCTCACCTGTCATGGGAAGAGGCTGCGGGAATTCCTGAAGTAAGTATTAGGAGGCTTTCGAAAGTGCAATTATGCCGAGGTGGATGCTAACCTATAGATAGACCTGGCTTACTGCAACAAAAGTGATGTATAAGATCGGAGAATTTACACGTGGCAAATCTATTCTCTGGCATGCTGGCGCTTCTGGGGTGTCCATCAGCGGAATCCAGCTTGCCCTCAGCGCAGGTGCCTCAGCTGTTTATGCAACGGCACGGTCTGATGAAAAATGCGATTTCTGCGTTAATACTCTAGGCGCCACTGCGGCTTTCAACACCACTGATCCGAATTGGGTTGACCAGGTGATAAAAGCGACTGATGGCAAAGGCGTCGACATAATTGCCGATCTTATTGGGCCCGACGTCTTCGCTGGAAACCTCAAGATTGCTGCTAAAGATGCAAGAATTGTGCTCATTGGACTGATGAGTGGGTTTACCTTTAAAGAAGAATTCGACATGGGACTGCTTGCTTTCAAAAGAGTCAGATACGAGGGCACGACTTTGAGAAGTCGAGGTGAAGAGTTCCAGCGGAAGCTGAGAGATATATTTGTATCAGAAGCCCTGCCGCAGTTTCAATCTAGGCAACTCAGAGTTTATATCGAAAAGATCCTGCCTTGGGGAAAAATAATCGATGCGCACAAGCTGATGGAGACTAACAAGATTATGGGAAAGATTATTTGTACGATAGATTAAGATGGATCTTAGTTTGATCCGGATATCCTTTTTCTCATTAGTTTATAGAATAATATGGACACGCTTATTCTCACGGTTGGTACGGAGTAGTATGTAATATCTCACTTGCCAATTTCACTCTATTGGAAGTGTAAATGAATGCATATTGCAAAGTACATGCATGAACTCGAAAATGTACTCCAACCGCTCACTTAACCCTTCATGAATCTGATGACCTCCATTCCATAATGTTGCTATTTCTGTTGGCATACTGTGAGGACATATACCTACGAGCTCCTTTCTGCTCCTGCGGGGTCAGTTGGGGGAATAAGTGCTTCGTCTGTGCCTGCGAGTGAGCATCGTCGAGCCTGTCTGGGGCTGATCGGGAATATTAATGAGTCACAATCTGGGAAGGGATACTCTTAGAATCAATATTATATGTCGCAGCGCTTTAAAAAAAAAAAAGAAAAAAAAATCTATAGAAGCGTTTAGTAGCGTCTCTTCACCGAGCAGGGACATTCTACGCGGTGCTAAGGGTTGAGGAGCGAGGTTAGCTATGAGGCGTTACTACAAGAGAGGGAAAGGCGGAATGTAAGGACGGAGTGGAAATATCTAGGTTGAATCTTCTTCTTCGGCACAAATGTGGTGTTGGAGCCAAATACTCTACATGTACGATCAGTTACGTTTATTACCCGGTAGCTATTGCGTGATTTCATTAAAAATGTTAGATCCGGATAATATTCATTGCCCTAACTTAGGAAACTCCTTACGTCTTATTATGTGCTCTGCGCCAGATTTGCTTATACGTAAAGATACGTAGAGAGGGCTAAGCAGCGATATCGGAAAACACCAGCTGTTGATACCCTCCTTATATCCTAGAACACACGCCTTTATGCGTATGTGCTAATATGTACAACAATGAGCATAAAATTTATTAACCTGATAAGCGCATGGAATTTAGAGTTCTAGATGTTCTGTAGCCCAGCATGGTGGGCTACTTAATTTATTAATTCAAGGCACACGTACCTTGGCGTGAAGAATATGAGCTAAATCCTCTCCACACAAACGTAGCGAATCATTGCCACGCTAGGAACGCTTCACATGTTCTAAAGGCCGCCTAGATGCCTCCGTATACAGCTTTACCCGAACTCTTGGCTTGTCATCCACTAGTTCGTCTTCTAGAGTCATGGCATCACTCCATATTCCTTCAAGTTGTGGCGCTAAGCATCGTGGCGCGATAAGAACGGCCGCATATGCTTGGCCAAGCATGAGTAGCAATTTCCGATCGCCAAACCTCACCAAACGCCACAGCCCCCTTGGGGCCACGGCCGCCCGGGATAAAAGAGGTTCGGTTGTAGTGAGGCGAGGTGAGGCGAGTTTACCCCCTTGCGAAGAGCTGAATCAGTCATCAATAGTCGTCACATCGGGGGGTTAAGTGCGTGCCACGATACGGGTAGCCTTCACCCATTTCATTTTGGTTATCGGCGAATGGCCTGCCCAATTTGTTTTTGACAGCTGTGTACGGTATACTAGGTACTAGGTCAACTGTTAGTGCGTTGTGCTACTCCTGCTAGGGCCAGACTTGATTCTATGGCAGGGCATCTTCTTTGTTGCTTAAAGCATCACTCTCTAGAGATATCATGGCAAGGGCGTAGTTTGTGCTTTTCTTCATTCATTTGCATGTAGCGCTCGAACATGGCTCTTTACTCCTCAGCACCGCCAGAACGGCCATTCAGCGATGCAAAACCTACATTGCTTGTAGCTTGGTGGATAACCCTTTTCTGCACCTGTCTCATCTTGTTACGCCTCTCAGGACGATACATTCGGGTAGAAAAGTTGTTCATTGAGGACAAGATCACGGCGTTGGCATTGTTGCCACTATATATCCGCATTGCTTGCACCCATGTCGTCCTCTTATATGGCACAAACAACATTCAGGTTGATGGACTAGAACTTTCAACAAAGGAGATTGACCAGAGGATTATAGCGAGCAAAGTTGTTCTTGCTGGAAGAATATTCCATGCTGCTACGTTTGTCCCACCCAAAGAGTTTTACTATCTCCATCACATACTGATTTATTAATTACAGTTTATGGACCCTCAAATTCACAACACTTGAGTTTCTCAATAGGCTAGCTGGTGCTTCCTCGAAAAAGGCTTACAAAGTACTCATCGACGTTTTGCGCTTTATCCTTGCAGCTTCCTTCGTGGCCATCATCGTGAGCGATCTGGCTGAGTGTCGCCCGATATCTCACTACTGGCAAATCATTCCAGATCCAGGGCCGCAATGTCGTCAAGGCGTAGCCCAGCTCCTCACCATGGGAGTATGCAGCGCGGTCATCGATATCGTACTCATCATCTTCCCGATCCCAATCATCATCTCTACTCGCATCTCTACACGACGCAAGGTCTTGCTTGCCATGCTGTTCTCCTTCGGATTCCTCACTGTCGGTATTACAATTTACAGGATACCTGAGACTATCAAGCAGCATGGGAACCAAATCATTCGATCTATGTGGGCATCCATAGAATTGCTTGCTGCAACTGCAGTAGCGAACTTGGTAGCTTTGGGTTCTTTTCTGAGAGATAGCGGAGCAAGGAAGATCAAGTTTCGACCAGACTACCACAGCAGCGGGACTGCTTCTCGACATCAAGGTCAGGGGGCTACAAAAAGCGATTGGTATCAAGCTGAGAACGAGCACGCGGCCAAGCCGGACATCAAGCGGTGGGAGGATGATAAAGAGGCCGATACCGCATTCCAATTATCTTCGAATTCTCAATCAGCCAGTGGCAGTGGAGTTAGCCCAACGCAAAGCCATGACTCGCTCATCCAGCCGGACCGCGGATCTTCACAGGCTACCGCGGTGTTGGGTCTCGAGACTCTTCGATCTCCAGAACCGCTGGTACCAGCTGGAACGACTAGCCTCCGACGCAGATAGATGCCTCACCAATAATAATGTTTTTGTTATTCTTAGCGCCTGAAAATCTTCAGCCAGCCCCTAGCCATAACGGCCATTTGAATACTACTAGTACTACTACTAGTAGTAGTTCGTATGACCACACCCTCAGATCCCCCTATTCTTCCATGTTTAGTTAACTAAAAGAGGAATAAGAAAAAGCTCGGCGGTTTGTAGTTCGTGCACCTCCAGCCTTTTCGCCCACATGCAACCACAACCAGCTAGTGCATGTTCATTCCATTAGCCCATAGAATCGGCGAAGAACTTGGCCTTGGCATGGCTTTTCGATTCTGTTAGTCATGTTTCAGATGGAAGACTGCCAAGCGACAATTCTTATCTCTCAACCCCAGGTTTGCGGGGACCAATATCCCCACACACCATTCGTCTGGTTGATACGCAGGGACGGCAACGATTGGGAGAACTACGTACATAGTATGGGCTGTCGCTGTCATGAACGAACCACTCTTATCTAGCGCATGCTAAAATGGCGTCAGGACCTCGGCTCCAGCAGACCTGTGGCGGGAAGCTATTGATGTGCGTGAAACTCTTCTGCGGTGCAATGCATGGCACCATCGAACCCGCAACAGGGGTTTTACTCGTGCAATCACCGGAGGAAACTTACTAAGTACTGTTCCGAGGCAGCTGAGTGCCCAGATGGATGGGCAAAGGAAATGAGGTGGCGACATTGGAAGAGTGCCTAGCTTGTACTAATTAATGCCCACCTTCTAATGGCCTTCTACAGCTCTTCCATCCAAGCTACGAGCGCGATCCCTTGCATACTGTACTTAATTTTCCGAACCAACTGGATCGACGCTCTTCTGTATGCTTCTTGTGAGCTGCTGTCGGAAGGTCACCATATCCAACTATGGCATCTAACGAACCGGAAAAGCCCAAATCCACCAAAAATGGAATCACATATACTCGAGACTTCGAGATTTTCGAAATGAGCGACATGTCAGCAAGCAAATCGAGGAGCCAGTTCGGGGTAGCAACGTCGTATTCCATTACGACCAATTCACGACCCAGGACGACTCGCAAGAAGTCAATGGGCCGCCGGTTTGTAGACAGCTTCCGTCGAGTACCTGGTGGGCTTCCCATGAGCGGCAACCATGGTTATCATATCAACGATGACAGCCCCGAAATGGCGCAGGTAGGTGGTCGTTTCTACGACCTCCGTGCCGCCAATGTTCGGACGGCCAATTCCGCACTTGCACGCGACCTGAAAGGTCGTCATCTTCAAATGATTGCCATTGGAGGTTCTATCGGTATAGTTGCATCTTCAATAGCGTACTGCAAGCAATAACTGAACCCTAACACATGAACTCAGGGACTGGTTTATTCGTAGCATCGGGTCTGGCGTTGTACCAAAGCGGTCCAGCTTCCCTATTGCTTGCCTATATCCTGACTGGAGCTATACAATTTTGCACTATGCAGAGTATGGGTGAATTGGTTACGACATTTCCCGTTGCCGGTTCGTTTTCTGCATTTTCAAGTCGATTTCTAGATCCCTCATGGGGCTTTGCCATGGGCTGGAAGTAGGTAAATGATATCTTAGTGTGCAATAGCCATACTATCCAATTCCCTGAGAGAGAGAGAGGCTTTATAACCTTGAATTGTGGCATTATTGCTAACGGGGCAATTAGTTACGCTTTACAATGGCTTGTTACTCTACCGCTTGAAATTATCTCTGGCGCGTTGACAATACAGTATTGGAACGCGTCTCTTAACCCAGCCATATTTGTAACCATCTTTCTTCTCACAATCTTTGTCATAAATTTACTGGGAATTAGAGGGTATGGAGAAGCAGAATTTATTTTCTCTATAGTGAAAGTAACTGCCATTGTGGGATTTATGTAATAGCCACCTTCTATTTTGATCCCAACATCGCTTAATGCTTCCTTTGCTAACATGAAGATGAACAACATAGACTCCTTGGTATCGTCATCAACATCGGAGGGCCGCCCACGGACGGTTATATCGGAGGACAATTTTGGGTCAATCCAGGTCCAACACATAATGGCTTCAAAGGATTCTGCAGTGTCCTTACCGCTGCTTCATTTTCCTTTGTCGGCACCGAAATGGTTGGGCTAGCGGCAGCCGAAACCGCCAATCCAAGAAAGTCCCTTCCAAGTGCCATCAAGCAAGTATTCTGGAGAATCGCCATTTTCTACATTGTGTCACTCTTGTTGGTGACACTTTTAGTCCCCTTCAACGAACCGCGTCTTCTTGGAGGCCAAAGCGATGCCGATGCGACTGCTAGCCCATTTGTCATTGCAGTCGAAACCGCTGGCTCAACAATTTTACCAAGCGTTATGAATGCCGTGATCATGATTGCAGTACTGAGTGTGGGGAACTCTGCTGTATTTGGATCTTCGAGAACCCTAGCTTCCTTAGCGGAGCAGTCTCACGCACCCAGTATATTTTCCTATGTCGATCGCAAAGGACGACCACTAGCAGCAATTATTTTGGCCTTTGCTCTAGGCCTTTTGGCATACCTAGTTAACATCAAGATTCACTCGGACATCTTTGATTGGCTTATGGCTATTTGTGGACTGTCCAGTCTGTTTACTTGGGGGAGCATTTGCCTCTGCCATATTCGTTTCCGGAGAGCTTGGGCAGCCTCGGGTCACACGCTCAATCAACTACCGTTCGTGTCACAGGCTGGCATCATAGGCTCTATTTTTGGATTGGTCGGAAATATGCTGGTAGTGGCCTCGCAAATTTGGATGGCTATATCTCCAGTCCAAACGGACCCAACCGCTGGCGAGCCTAGAATCACTGCAAGAAACTTCTTTCTGAAGGTAATGGCTCTCCCAATTGTTATTCTATTCTATGCCGGACACAAACTGTGGTTTAGAACAGAAGTAGTCAGCATAGCGTCCATGGATATCCATACAGGAAGAAGCTTTTCGAGAGTGCAACCCATATCCGCGGAGGAGGAAGACATGCGCCGAGCCTGGCCCCTGTGGAAGAAGATATACCGGACACTATGTTGAGGGCATTGAATACGAAGAAATTAAAAAGACAGATATACATCAATGTTGTTGTTGTTATTTGTTGGAAGTAGTGTGTATTTCTAGCAGGTCTTTATTCCTTAACGATCTCTAGGTGATCTATTGCTACTAGGAAGAATCACGCCATGCATTTGCTTGATTTAGAGCGTCATCTCCTTAACAAAATACTTAGACTATCTGATTGTTTCCCTTGGCTACGTGCCGTGAGTCGATTGGGCAGTTTAGTTCTCACATGCCTACATGTACAGTTGAGGGCGGTTAACTCAGTATCCATCCAGCTATGCGCCGTGATTCTACTCTCATCGACTAACGCCATACATACCACTGGAACTGTTAAATATAACCTATGGCTGGAATCCATATCTCATGACCCATCTCATTGCTGTACCCCTTTCTAAGTGACGATTTTACCTTCATGTGAGTAAGACCATTGGAGATGGCGTTGACGCGCTAAGCTGATGCCAATGGACTGTGATTCGCTGAATAGATGGACACAAAAACTGAGCGTCGGGTCGTCGGCAACGGTAGCCGTGCAGCTACGCGTCCTGCTCTTTTGTTAATAGGAGTGCATCCAATTGAGATATTTTTGGCGTCTTTCTCAGGTTGGACCCCTCATCTTGCAACGAGATCATCTTGTCGCTGGATATTAACTCTCTTTTCGTTAAAACATCAATCATTCTGATTGCTGCGGGCAGCATGAGCTCCGTAACAACTTCGGCGCGCGATCAGGCGCTCAGCTACTTTTCCAATCCTCGCTTCCACCAAGAATTTACTATTCCTGGGACTGCAAATCACGATGTCATCACTATCAGCTACGCCGACCTGGGCTTCCAGCCCGAATCTCCGGCGGCCAGTCGCAATACGCCAACGGTACTATTCATCCCCGGCATGTTTGGGTCGAGGTATATCGGAGCTGTTTTGGAATCAGTTGCGCGTAAATTTGGAGTGCGTGTTTTGGTGATTGACAGGTGAGTATATGCTTTCTCTCAGTCTCGATCCCTGTGCTCACTCTGCTAATGTATATTTTCACTCGTGTTCACAGGCCGGGGATGGGTCGCTCAACGGGGGTGCCGCTTTCCCAGCGGCTTCCGACGTGGATTCAACTCGTGCCTCTTCTATTGGCACATCTAGATATTGAACATATTTCCTTGGTTTCACATTCTGCTGGGATGATTTACCTGCTTAACACGCTGCATCACTATCGAAACATGTTACATCCTGAGCGGCCTTTTGTGGCATTCATGGGTAAGTAGAAAATGCCAGCTAGTTTGTAGGCAACCTTATTCACAAAATTTCAGCGCCGTGGGTTGATCCCGCGCACTCCAAAGTGACAATAATGCAAATGGCTCAATATATTCCAACACAGGCCTTTGGTTTATGGAATCACATTACTCCTGCATTCGCCACCAGCGGAACCTTTTTTACCAAGGCTGCTAGCTTCCTTAACTCTTCTTCTATTGGCGATGGTGACGTCTCAACCCAGGACAGGAATAGACAAAAGCTAGCGACCACCTACGACATGCCGAGAGATGTACAATTAGAAGTGGAAAAGATGGTTATTAACAAAATATTCGGTGAAAACACCACTGGTGCGAATGACGAGGCCCTCCAATGTGCGAGAAAAGGCAAGGGATGGTCGTGGGGAGAGTGCGATGATTACAGTGTCTTTGTCAAAGCACTGGTGAATACCGAGAGGCAAAAACAGCAACTGGATCCGAATTTTCAAGATCACATGAAACTTAAAGTGAGAGCATATTTTGCCGAAAGCGATGTCATGATTGGCGCCGGGGGTCAGAAGTACGTTGAGGAATGTTGGGGATGGCAAGAGCACACATTTGATGATGCGATTGACTTCAGCTCAATCACTGTTGCTGATACTGACCACGACAGTGTTATGCAATCCATTGAAGTGCTGGAGAAGCTTTTCACAGATGCTGGAGGCAGTCTGGCAGGATAACCGAATACTACTGATAAGGAGCGGATTATGTGAAGTACTTGGCAATAATAACCATTCCGTATATAATTCTCTACTATGCGCTAGATAGTCCAAATCAATGCCAAATTAATATTCTACAGGTGCATGAATTCTAATATTTGCCCGAAGATCCCTTGGATGTTATATCGTTTGTTGGGATTCCACAAATGACAGCGGAGTCTTTTAAAACAAACATGAGTTTTTTGAGAACATATTCCAGAGTGTACCAGTTACATTGCTTCTTCTCTACTACCTATGGCTTCGAAGTTCCGTGTAGTTGTGATTGGAACTGGCAGTATAACAAAACTCCTGCGAACGAAAATACCTTAATCGTCTGGAACTTGTAGAATTATGGTATATATGCGAATGCTGTGAATGCTGATCTTCTGATGTCGTCTCATCCGGATTTTTTACCCCTTCAAACGTCCTTTCAATGGATATTTCAAGAAGCATCGGTGCGATTAATGTAACTCCCGGAGCATGAGCGCGCTGCGTTGGGGTATGGAGCACTTGCCAGATAAGATCTGAAGCGGGGATCGTTGGCCCTTTTGAATATGAAAGACGGAGTCAGAATCCGCTATCTATCCGGTCAATGCCGGTAATGACGGAAATTAGGATCCCCCATCAGCTAACATCGCAGCAACAGGGCATTGAAATTGAGATCGGAGTTTACAAGCTTACTTGATCCAGCAACTCCCCTGGAGCCCTAGGAACAACAACAGCCACGCAGTCGATACCTGCCTATAATAGTGCGTGGTACTTTGTTAGCGTTTTAGGGCACGTCCAATGAGCGACGTGGACAATGCTCAAGGCACAACCGGCAAGGTGAGCTTCCTTGGTCAGCGCCCGCGTACGACAGGGTTTCTGGTGCTGTAATAACTTCGGCAACGCTCAGCTCTTCTCCAGATCTCGGATATTCGGCAGGCGGACTTTCGATAAAGGGGGAAAGTTAGAAAGAGATAGTGAGTATCCTAGTTGATATGCATGCAGATGCTACTAGTAGTAGTACTGTAGTAATAATTGGCGGCATGATAGGGATCTAATAAGCACAATCTGACAGGCACCATGGGATTTTTGTTGACGGGGTATAAAAGGGGTGCCAAGTTAACCCAGAAAGTTTGGAGTGTTGCCACGGCTTGCTGAGGCGATCATTCGCAAAGGAAGTTCAGCAGATACATCAACCTAAGGCAACATGGGCTATTCGCTCAGGGTCTTGCTAGCTTTTGCAGCGAGCATTGCATTCACAGACTCGTCTGTATACGGATTGCCGTCCACCAGCTATGTGATACACGAAACAAGAAATCCGGCCGGGACTGGCGAGCATAATAGCCATCGACAATGGAAGCGTGGAAGCCGCCTCGATCCAGATGCTATTATTCCACTTCGGATCGGCTTGGTACAAACTAACATCCATCTTGGCTATGATAAGCTGATGGAAGTGTCTGATCCATCATCCGAAAACTTTGGCAAGCATCTCAGCGAGGATGAGGTTCACGAGCTGTTCGCTCCAACGCATGAGACGTTTAACGCCGTCCATTCTTGGTTGGTTGAGTCTGGTATTAATGCAACAGACATCCGCCAATACGTCAATAAAGGATGGCTCGCTATCAATCTACCTGTGTCTCGTATCGAATATTTATTCCGACTACAATATCACGAGCATGAACGGGAAGGAGTGCTCAAGATTGGATGCGATCAATATCATGTCCCTAAGCATCTAGCAGAACACATCGACTATATTGTGCCTGGCGTCAAGTTATCACCACCCATGATGAAACGCTCCCTGGAAAGGCGCACCGACACCAGCTCCCACAACTATAGAAAGGGATGGAAACCGAAGCAGATGCCGCCGAGCATGCTCCCATTGTCGAAAAAGCCTCCTACAAGCGCCAAACTCCCAGCCGATCTACAGGACTGCGCCCGCAACTTTACTGCTATCTGTTACCGTGCACTGTACCAGATCCCAGCAACCAGCATTCCTGTTCCTGGACATGAGCCTGCTGTTTTTGAAACCGGCGACACATTTTCTCAGGAAGATATTAACTCATACTTCCACAAATATGCCCCTTATATCGCCAATGGCACACATCCCAAAGTCTTGTCAATTGATGGCGGACAAGCGCCTGTATCTGCCGATTCCGAATTTAATACTGGTGAATCTGATATTGATATCGACATTATCCAGACGTTAATCTGGCCACAGTCTATGGTCTTGTATCAAGTAGATGACCGACTTTACACCACCGCCAACAATTATTCAGGCTTCTTGAACAATTTTTTGGATGCTCTGGATGGATCTTACTGCCATTATTCGGCATACGGCATCTCAGGAGATAGCCCAGGGATCGATCCTTCTTATCCTGATACACGACCCGGTGGCTACACTGGTCAACGTCTATGTGGTGCATATAAGCCAAATAAGGTCATTTCCATCTCGTATGGTGAGGGAGAGATTGATGTACCCAAAAACTACTTCCTCCGACAGTGCAATGAGTGGCTTAAATTGGGTCTTCAAGGAACTACGGTTCTAGTCTCTTCTGGCGATTTTGGTGCTGCCATGCCGCCTCTTGAAGACTCAGCGAGCGGTTGCTTGTCTGGATCAGGTCAGAACGAGACGATCTACAACCCTGGAAATCCTGTTTCGTGTCCATACCTCACTGCTGTTGGTGCTACCCAGCTTGAGCCTGGCACAACCGTCCTTGAGGCAGAGGGTGCCATGCAGACAAATCTTGGCCCAGGGGCCGAACTTTTCGCCTCCGGAGGTGGTTTCTCAAATTATTTCCCGGTGCCAGACTATCAGAAGGCAGCAGTCAAAAAATACTTTGCCAAGCACGACCCAGGCCACCCTTACTACATTGCGAACAGCGACGCGAGCAACATTGGCGAGAACGGAGGGATTTACAACCGTGCTGGTAGAGGTATTCCTGATATTTCAGCCAATGGCGCCAATTTCCGCGCATTCAATAACCTGAGAGACGGCCACTGGTTTGGAACAAGTCTAGCAGCACCTCTTTGGGCCTCTGTAATTACCCTTATCAACCAAGAGCGCGCCAAAATCGACAAAAGCCCTGTTGGGTTTATTAACCCGGTTCTGTATGCCAACACAGACGCTCTCACTGATATTAAGCAAGGATCGAATCCGAACTGCGGAACCAGTGGCTTTGCAGCGGTGGAGGGTTGGGATCCAGTTACTGGCTTGGGCACTCCCAAGTATCAGAGTCTGCTGAAGTTATGGCTGAAGCTCCCATAGATATATGTGCTCCGCCGAGGTAGCGATATCGACTTTGGGAGTAGTAATAATTTTTCTAAACAATACACAATGAAGTCTTTCAATGATTTTAAAGTCGCTTCCTACACTTATTGCGAGCCTTCTCAAATTACCCAAGTTTTTCTTTTTCAGCGGATACCGGGCGCTCATGCTATGGTGCCTCATGAAAAATGGTATGGCAAACAGGCAAGCTAATGTAATGACGGAGGTAATCCAATCGTTCACTATTCTCTGGGCTAATTTGATGAGCTGGGCGCAATTATTCTCTTTTCATGCTAAGTACTTGTTACAGTAATCTCAGTAGTGAGTCTATGTAAGCGCAATTTTACAATTATCCCATATCATGCAGTCGATATCCCCAAAGTCGATTGATCCTCTGGAACCTGCTTCCTCCGCTTCTCTCGTCCATGTACATACCTTATCCAGAATGCCATTACTATCATTCCAACAGCAATTCCGATCGATGTTGGATACCCCTTTGGGTACTCGGGGGCCTCAACTTGCTGCCAGATCAGCAGTGGCAGCCATGCTTGAATGACATAAGCCATTTCGTTCATTGATCCCGTCACCAATGCCCGCTCCTCATTATCATCAGTACAAATCTCATGGGCCCAAGCAAACGTTAGGCCACTAATACCTCCACCGAATCCGGCCAGGAAGAAGCAAGCCCACTTCCAACCAACAGGAATGTGCCATACTGTAAGACTGACATTTGTAATTATGTTTATGGTACCTGCAAAGACAATTGGTGGCCAGCGTTCTCCTCTGAATATCGTATCAGAAGTCCACGCGTAGATTAATGTAGTAACGACAGTAATGGCAGTGGTGATTGTGGGGTATGTATTGATCTGTGTGACGCTGTATCCTTCCTTCTTAAGCCATAGCTGAAAGGCAGGCTGGGAAGCGGCGCCATTTCCATTGTTGAAGAAAATATACAGTAATGTGAGTAAGTAGATATGCCAGCTGGAAAATATCTTCTTCAGTTTCGCCTTGGTGAATGGAGCACGGTTCGCTCGGCCCTCAAGCTGCATTCTCTTCTGTGCAATTGCTATGTCATCTTTCGTAAAATACCATGCTCGTGTGATTTCAGGCACATCGGGTATCATAAAGTATCCAGCCAGAGCGATTGGCAGAGAGATGACTGTGTTGATAATGAATAGCCATTGCCAGCCTTTGAATCCATCCCTGCCTCCAAGATGATAGACGGCGGCCATAAGATATCCAGAGAACATGGTGCCAATCGCGCTGCTGGTGTGAAAGATGCAAGACCTTTTGGCCAACTCATCTTTACGATACCACGATCCAATGATGTATTGCATCCCGGGGTAAAAGGTACTTTCAGCAAGTCCAATGAAGAATCGCAACACGTAAATCTGCTGCGCATTGTTGCACTTGACCATGAGAATTGTTAAAACGGCCCAGGTGACCTCGCATGACGGGATCCAAATGGATGGTCTGATTCGAGTCAACAGAATATTACTGCAAGAAAATAAAATATTAGTAAGAAACTTGGTCAGAGAATGAGGATCAGAATTCCCCCCCGTACCTTGGAATTTGGCCAATGACGTATCCTACAGTCCAGCAGGTTTGCATGTAATTCAGCTGATTCCCGAATAGATTGAGATCCTCCTTCATGCCAGACACAAAGGCATTATTGATGTTGACCTGGTCTAGATACTTGATGAAATATCCTAGTGAAGCGAATGAAAGAAGCACTGCGTCAAGTTTGAACAGAAACCGCCTCTCCTCCGGCGACTTGTCCAAAGTATCCCATAGGTACGAGGTCCATCTTCTCCTCACCTGGGTGTGGATGATTTCAGAAGAAAGCGAGTCTGTTCTATCAACATTGATAGAGCCTAAAGACTTGCTATCTGGGTTGTGGTCGGGAGAGCTCCCTGCTGGTTCTGCGGCAGGCATATCGAACCACTTAGGTCTTATGGAAGCAAATCAATGGCTTCGCGGAAATAACTGCTGTTTTTATTTGATGCAAAGTATTTTCTTGCGGTAATTCTTATCCGTTTTGAATATCATTATGCCCATATATCATTTATCCCACCATTCCGTTATCATGCACATTGCGTGCTAGGAGGGGTATTTGAGCACATGTCATGGTCTCTCGTGGTTCAGTGTCTTTTCTCTGGTCATATCGGCGATAGGAGTTATGGTCAGATAAGAATTACATGTTAGCACTCGCCAAATCCGAACAATGATGGGACAAATGACATATTGATAATCGAGACGTCCGGCTTTGTGAAGTTTTGTCTTCTTCGTCCCTCCGAATTGGGCGGATCACTGGTGATATTGCAATAGAGTTGCATCATCACGCCACCACCCCTTAACACAATCCCTGACAGATTTTGGCATCTAGATCACCTATTGCTTGCAGTTTAATCACGGCATTCGCTATCAGCATTTTGTTTTTGATCTGCACCTGCACATATGACATTCGTTCGCTCTGCGGGGAAAATATGACCAGTCACATCGGCTCAGTTACAGTAATGTCGCCATATTCGAGGGGGCTTGGGCGATTGCACTATGCTTCTGAAACCCAACCTTACGTGGGTTGATGAATCACTGTTATTAGAAATGCTGGTAAATGCGGAGAATGGAATGATATCAGCTCTGTCCCACTCCCACCCATGGTAACTTGTAGGTACTCCGGAATTAGCCAGTACTT
Source organism: Trichoderma sp. TW21990_1 (assembly GCA_010015515.1). Classification (NCBI taxonomy): domain Eukaryota; kingdom Fungi; phylum Ascomycota; class Sordariomycetes; order Hypocreales; family Hypocreaceae; genus Trichoderma; species Trichoderma sp. TW21990_1. The sequence continues at coordinate 532,414 of ML974124.1, forward strand.
ATATAGCTTCTTTCTTGCTCTGCATCAAAAATGACCACGACTATTCCAACTCGACTTCATAACTAAAACTGACTTAAAAAATCACCCACCATGGCTCCTGCCCCCATCGATCCCGCCATCACTGATGTCGTGCAGCCAAAAAAGGATACTCTACCAATTCCTGGCCCTGCTCGAGCACGTTTGTTGAAAGCAGGCATCGATCTGTCCAACGGCTATCCCTACCGGCCATCTAGACCGCTTTATCTGCAAGATGTTTATAAAATTAGAAGCGCAGACAGGAAACACGTTGATGCTGGGGCAAGGGCAGATAAATCCAAGAAGAATTTATTTGCCGCTGCGACTAAAATCACAGACTTGACAGCCAATATTGGTACTGAAATTGAGGGTCTTCAGCTAAAGGACCTAACCCCGGAGCAGCGAGACGAGCTTGCTTTGTTGATTGCCGAGCGAAGTGTTGTCTTTTTCCGTAATCAGGACATTTCACCTCAACAGCAGAAGGAATTGGGAGAGTGGTATGGGGACATTGAGATCCACGTTAGTTCGACTGAACAACCTCGCCCCCCAGCTGTATACTGATAGTCCCATCCAGCCTCAAGTGCCGCAAGTTCCAGGAGTCGCGGGCGTGACCGTAATCTGGCCTGACCTCCAGGCTACGGAGCGACCAGCCAATTTCAGAAATCCTGGGGGAGCATCCCGCTGGCACACAGACCTTGTACATGAACATCAACCCGCAGGCATCACTCACTTACACAATGACACGGTACCACCAATTGGAGGAGACACTTTGTGGGCCAGCGGATACGGGGCATACGAAAAGCTCTCTCCCGAATTCCGCAAGATTATCGATGGCAAATATGCTGTGTATCGGTCTGCGCACTCATACCTAGACCGAGAAAATCCTGAAGCCGGACCAAAATATATTGAACGTACCCACCCATTGGTGCGGGTTCATCCAGCGACGGGATGGAAAGCTCTTTGGGTGAACCGTGCGATGACTGACCGCATCGTTGGCCTTGACAAAGCAGAAAGTGATGTGATTCTCAACTACTTGTTCGACGTGTATGAGAAGAACGTTGATATCCAGCTTCGATGGAAGTGGACTCCCGGCACTTCAGTGTTGTGGGACAATCGGTGAGATCACACTCAATCATACTGTCTCATGAAGTAGATGCCAAGGGGCTAGAAGCTAATGACCAAGGGCAGAATTACTATACACAATGCCAGCTGGGATTACGCTGGTAAGCATCCTAGACATGGAACGCGGGTGACATCGCTCGCTGAGAAGCCATTCTTCGACTCTCATGCGCCAACGAGGCGACAAGCACTTGGTCTCCTAGACGACAGCGAAAAGCAAGAACTGGGCCTAGATTCAGTCTCTGGCAAATTAAGTGACTTTTCTTTGTAATGGCTATCACCATAGATAATTTTCACTCCATAACAAATGGCAAAAACAGCTTGACATATTACTTGTCGAAACTCTCGTTATGAGAGAGCTTATCTGTTAACAATTATTTTATCCATCAGAGGCTAGATGATCTCGGTTTACAGTGTAAACCAGAGAATTCCGTGAATGGTGGTGACACAATCAGAGTCACGCTCACTCTCTTGCTTTCGGCAACAACAGCGTCTTGTACCAATAGAAAACAGAAGCGACACACATCCGGTCGTTAATCTATTTGCGACCCCCAGATTTAACGCCGTACAGGGTATCAAGGCTAAGATTGAGCAAACCTGTGCATGAGGTCATGAGACTGATGGCAGTCTCTCTTTTTTGGCCCCTTCAGCTCATTACCTAGAGCGCAGTTTCCCACTGATAACTTGCATTTCAAATACACTAAAGGTCCAAAAATTGGTTTGAAGTCATTCCATCTCACTTCGGGCACTAGAGGGGTTTAAAGTGGAGGCAAGCGTTGACTCTTATCTCGAGAATGGGGACTGGTTAGGATTCCGTATATCCTTGGGCTCGGATCCCAAGTTCTTAGATGAGGTGCTCCAAATGGTCTTAAATATAACTCCGTTATCGTAGAGACTTGTGGGAACCATGAAATAGCGTTCTTCTGAAGCTCTTGCGAGATTAAATAGCGCGGCCCAGCGCGATATTCACCGCGTATTGACGTTCACCTGTACATAGATGGCGGCATAGGATTATATCAAGAGCTAGGACTGTTCTGTGAATCACCAGTTTCTCAATTCGACTAGCACTCACTAGGTGTGTAAATGACACGCTCGTCTTCTATGTACCGAAACTAAGCTGGCGCCTGCGATTCTCCGTCTCAGTGTGCACGACAATAGTTATTCCTTCCCAGCTTGATAACTGTAGTGTTTCCTGTAAAGTTGTTTCACAAACTGTTGTGCTCTTTAAAAGTAGACTTCCACGATAGTACTTTCTGAATTAGCAAATTATATCTACCTGTCTTGATCTAGTGGTTTAGGCTATATGTACTCCATAATTGCTAAAGTTATACTTATCTGTCAAATATCTCAGACCTCAAGTACACCTCTGTATCTCAATTTTCCGCTCTCTAGCCTGCCAAAAGCATCTGAGATTCCCTCTGCCGTCATCGGGAATCGCTCAATTGTAGGCTTGATGTTGTGTTTCACCACAAATTGGAGCATTTTCTTAACTTCTTCCGGCGTAGACGAGCAACTACCGTGGATCGATAGCTCTTTTGCGATCATTGGCATGTAAGGGAATTCGAGATTGCCGTCCGAAATAGTGAGTGGGTATATATGCCCAAATGGTGCCATCAAGTCCGTGTACCTAAGCAGAGGGTAAGCTAATAATATCTTACTATTACGCTGGCGTGAAGACTTACAGCTGCCAGTCCGGGACAGCACTGGTGGTGACTAGCATGTGATTGATCTTCTTTGGGACGTCTGCAGCCTTCAAGTTCGACGTGTTATAAAATTCGGTAGCGCCAAAGTTGAGGGCCTCTTGTTTCTTGTTGTCTGAACTAGAGAATACCACGACGGTACAGCCCCAAGCAGCTGCAAATTGTATAGCAAGATGACCTAGGCCGCCAATACCTACAATACCAACACAATCAGAAGGCTTAATACCTTGCCGTAGGAATGGGATGAAAACGGTTTGCCCAGCACACATAAATGGACCCGCGTTAACGCTAGGTATCTCATCAGGAAGTATTGCTAGCCGAGTGTCTGGCCACACGCTATGAGTTGCGAAAGATCCTTGATCAAAGTTGGAGAAGCCGAATCCGCGGATGCCCTTAACGCAGTGCCAGTTGTGGCCTGCCAAGCAATACTGACACTCTCTGCAACCATCTTTGACATATCCGAATCCCACTCGGTCACCACTTATTTTGTTAGCCTAACCATGTCACAAATGAGCAGCGAATATACCTTACACTTTTACGAGACTAACTCCATTGCCTACGGCTTGAACAATGCCAACCCCTTCATGGCCCAAAACCATATTCGCATGGAGGTAATGTGCATCAGTGCCGCACACTCCGGAGTGAGTATTCTTTATCAGAACCTGGTTACTGAGTAGGGCCGAGACCGTGGTCTGGCTCTCAGTGATTTTCCCAGTAAAAGACCCTTTGAAGACTGTGAAAGTAGTGGACATTGCCGATGCGATTGATTATAAAAATTGGTTGAAAGGGAAAACTGGAGACTGATTGTACTTGACAGGGAAGAAATTGGCATATACTATGCTTTTGTACTTCAATCAATGAGCCATATATTCTCCCATCAGCATATGACGTAGGCGCAAAGTAAACGCGAGGCAGATGCCGTAATAGGTATCAGCCAATACGAATGTTTGAGGCAATCCTCTCACGTTACTAAGAATTTGAAAAACAGTAGTGCTATATGACACAAGACATGATTCCACCCTGCTGACAAGCCCGATCAACGTCACCTGCCAACGACGTAGCCAGATCAAGGCATTGGTGGAGAGTAGCCATGCTCAGTGAGTCCCACTAGTTCCTTTACTCGTATAGTTGCTCCGGAGGAATTTCCGATTAGGAATGGACTCTTCCGAAACTTGGAAGTGTATCGATGGCTTAGCGATATCCTAAAAAGAATGTTGTTGCGTTTGTGATACAGGCAATTTTGCTTTTGCCCTGTTTATTAGCGAAGGATTGGCCTGTCAGTCGAGCAAGCCCCACCAGTTTCTCAAAGAAGCTAGATTTCGCTGCGGTGGAAAACCTCGGTGGGGGGTAGAAAAAGATTGTTAGTAAATACGGAGAACGGAGGAGAGCCAATAGGTTTCTTGTCAAAGCGGTCCTTGTTGAGCCCAGCATGAATTGTGAACGATTGCACGTATATATAAAACTCAAGCTGGTACAAAAATTAAAGCTTTCAGATACATCGAGTTTTTAAGTGTTTAGCTCCCTCTCTTCTCCGTCTAATTCGTTTTAGTTCCAATTTGAAGATTATTCATCGACGTGAAAAAGTGCAAACCACAAAAGTATCATTAGCAAAGGATTGTAGAATTTATGCAAGGCAGACGTAATGATATCTCCTCAACCATCCAATAAAATGGTTCCGAAGATACGTTGTTTGGGGCAGCAATTACCGCCTGAACCTTCTCCCATGAAAGGCCACTGTCGCTCCCACAGGCCTTTTCTAGGCAATAACCTGAACCATGTTCCTTGAAGATTCTCTTTCCCCGAGGCAACCACCTCGACTAATAGGACCCAAACTAATGCTATCGGGTGACTGACGAATAGGTCACTTCTGGAAGTGAACGCAGAAGTAAATGACTGCTTCAGTTGGTCAACCAAGGTTCTTATGATGCGAGAAGATCGAGCTGCGCCTCTCAATACCGTGTGAGAAAAAATTAGCGCGCCTCTGGCTACGAGGGCTAAAACACTGGAGCTAATTGTATCGTGGATATTTTTTATTATCGAACGATCTGAAGCCAAGAGGTGAAATCCAAGGGCCACACGGCGATCCGGCGCCAAGTTATGCCTAGGGGTAGCAATTAATTCTTCCGTAATTAAGCGTAGCTCATGAATCATTGCTAATTTAAAGGGTTGAATATGAAACCATTGTGAATCTACCAGAGCAGGCTTTGGGTGAGCAATGTCGGAAAATAAGCTGTTTTCGTCAAATGATAGTTCTTTATTCGATAGCTGTGAGTAGCAACTGTCCGTCCTATCACAAAATAAGTATGTGCTACCACTAAACCTGCTGGAAATATTACCATCTAACAATCCGTGAAACAAGCCCTTGAAATCCCAGGTGAGTCACACCTTTGCGACTTCTAATCATAGCTTTCAGCCCTTGAAAGTGGATCTCGGCTTCATTTAAGTCGCCATATATGAGCTGAGTTGTTAACATTTACTGTAGGAAGCACTCTGTAGCAGAAAAGATAAATTACATTCACATTTGCCAAGCAGGCCACAGTAGCTATCGCCTCATCACTGGCGATTCCAGAGTTGCTATTGGCTTTGTTACTGGGTAACTGCAGATGCAAGGCTAGCATTCGTACTGCAGCAGCCTTAAGCCTGAATAAATGTCCCTCAGACTGAAAACTTGCAGGGAGAAAACTATAATTTATGAACGCCTAGTGATACAATGTAGTACTAAAAAGTGACTCATCTTGCATGGCATATTTGAGCCATCCGGTCTCGGCTGTAACAGTACACAGGGTTTTTGACCTATGATTTAAAACTGGGAACGCTTAGCTGTGCTATACGTTCAACGATCTTGGGTTTGTGCTTGGCTCACAATGATGCAACAGGAACTGGGTTTGGGTGTTCACTTCTATAGTGAGGCCCGAGAGTCGGATCATGTCATCTATCCCGGCATGAGATCGTAGATCGATATGGCTAGCGCGATGCTCCGAGAGTGCAGTTTGACGCCTAGGTACTATGTTAGCAAGGAAGATTTCATGACGAAATTTGAGAGAAAAATGTAACATGCCGCTGCCTTGCGCCTTGTTTTGTGGTCATGTTCGTCACTATACTGTCGCTGGAGGGCTTGCCTCTGCATCACCACTCGGTCCATAACGTGCATTTTGATCAAGGATCTGGTCACTGGTTTATGAGAACCAGTCCCCATCTCTTGAATAAATACAAAATCGCCGGCACACATATTTTGAAGCCTTGTCTGTATTTTCCCCGTAATCAGTCGCGGTTTAGTGACTTAGCCATTCAACTGCAGTTAAAGGCTATCATATGTAGCCAACAGGTAGAGCAATATCTCCAGAAGTTAAAGGTTGGGACAGGTGAGCAAGCTGTAGAGCCTTACAGTTAGTGATCGGAGATAAAATTCCGGATGTCACGCCACCCAACGCCTATGAAGGTTATACTTAACCGGTGGATCTTTTGATATTTCTGCTCTTATAAAGCAGTGTACGACCAGTCTCTAAGCACATATGACTTATTATTTATCGGCATTTCATTAAAATTCACTCTCGAAATCTTCTTCATCAACTTTTGAAATGGCATCAACCGCTACTTCTAAGTTTATTAAAATCAGCAAGGACATTAAGATCGAGCTCTCGGTAACGGTGCCAGCTAGAGGCATTGGCGAGAACACTCCATCTCTGATCTTCCTCCACATTTGGGGTGGCTCTTCGAAGACGTTTGGAACCGCCATTGAGATCTTGTCACCGTTTTATCCAACCATTGGCGTCAGCCTTCTCGGATAGGGTGCATCTATGGGACCTGATGAGCCTACTTCTTATAAAGTCACCGATTTTGCGTCGGATGTGGAGTTTGTGATCAGGGAATTAAATCTAAAATCTGTAGTGCTTGTTAGACACTCGATAGGAGGCAAAATATCAATAGCAATCGCCGGAAGACATCTTCTACCTATCAGTGTGTTAAGAGGCCTGGTCCTTGTCGGAACCCCCCCCCCCCGGAGTCCTGTTTATTTGCCAGGTCTCGGCATGAAAGACGACCAAGTGCATGCATTTGATAATATGGACAATGAAGAAGGTGACATTCGCACTGTTCTCTCGGCGCAGGGAAACCTTGCGGGCGAGGTCATCAAGGCCGTAGCCGAAGACATGGTTCGCGGGAGAAGATGGGCCAAAAATTCCTGGCTGGCGTATGGCATGGAAGATGATATCACTAATCTCTTCGAACACATTGATGTCCCGGTTGTAGTACTTGCTAGAGAAAAGGATATACTTGTGCCTGTCGATAGAAAGAGGACTGATATCAGGGACAAGATCAATGATATGCCACATGGCAGGGCTAGTTTGGTTGTAGTGGAGAGCTCAGGCCATTTGATCCCGGTCGAGAAGCCGAAGGAGGTAGCCAATGCCATTAAACAGTTCCTTCAAATTCTTTGAGGATGTTACTATATATGTACCACGGCTACTCATGTCTTGAACTGAACTATTTGATAGCACTTTTTCCGTTGGATCTTCTACCAGCTATTTCCACCATTGGTATTTATGTTCTGTTGTGCTCTGTAGGCGCTCTTGTCGAGGCATGCGTTGCTGGCTCTGCTTAAGGCTATGCTGTCGGCTTCTAATGTACTAGTAGACATCAGAAGCTGTATGGACCTACTGCGAGATTATAATTCAAAATTGCATTATGTCACTGCTACTTGTATATATTAAACACTAGGTTTCGCCCTTTACTGTCCATGACTTCTAGCTTCTTTTCAGGTGTCGTAGCGTTGGTGAACTTCGCTATCCCCTATGGCAAATATGATAAGAGCCTAGTTGATTTCACAACAATTACATCTTCTATATATAGAGAGGGAGCTGACATTAAGCTATCTATGAACAAGATACCCTTCAGGTCATTAGCCATTCTCACTTCTACTCTGATAGCCACTGCGCAATTTCACAGCCAATGGTATGTGGATAATCTTCCTGAAAATAATGGAGGTCAGGCCCAAGATACACAATTTTTGTGGCCTTTAGATTCTTGATGAGATTTTTTACTGTCTCCTTTGTAACAATAACTGCGGGTTGTGCCCAAAAGAAAAGCTGCGGAACCTCAGTATGCAATAACCAATCTACATGCTTGTTGACCTTTTCCCAAACGTCAGCAGGATGTCCTTCAATCGGAATCTCATTGGGAAAACGATATAGTGGTTCGCGTGATTCTAATTGAAGGGATGGGCTACGATACTGCGTTATATCCTCCTCAGATAGCCGCCGTAAAGCATTGAGAAGCAAAACCTTTTCAATGAAAACATTTTGGTTGATCAGAAGCTCCCGCGTATAACAAGTTCAAATATTTAGTCGCATCAAATTTATATGCCATGTAGGAAATAATGCCAAAAGCTCTAACTCTAGAGACTGGATTGTTAAAATAGCTCCGCGAGTCTTGATGTTTATGCTTTGTGCTTGTGTCGGACATTTACTGTTACCCCCATTATCACAGTCCATGACAGTATTAGTGACATGGAGTAGTCTCTGTTTGACAAGTTATCAGAAGCTAGACTATAGTCTTGGTAGCAGCGTCCCAATTGCAGAAACAAATCATATCTAAGTGCTCTGTTTCTTGCCTCTGTCAACAAATATAACACCTGCCACTGCCAACGATTATACCCCCTCCATGGCAAGGTAATGTAATAGTAGCGAATATTAGTAACAAAGAAATGTGTAATTTCTTCTAGAGAAAATTCTTAATATAATAATTAGGAGAAAAGAGTACTTGGTTAGTATTAGATAAGCCTGTTTATAAGACAAACGATCGAAGCGGGTGGCTAGGCAAACAGCGTCTTCACAGCCTAATATGCTTTCTACTACCAATTTTACCCCTCGCTTGTAAATATCTGCAGAATCCTTTTCGTTATGCCTATGTAGATTACTTCTCTTATCAATCGAGAATATTAAGAAATGGAGTATTAAAGCACGCGAAGCTATAATTACAACAGAGGTCACAGGACGTTATAGATACTATGAATTAAATACTAATGCAGTTCACTTAACTAGATTGAATGAGAGCCTGATGAATCTATGGCACGCAATATTGATTTTGCATCCTTGAAGTGCTTAAGTAGTGCTACCTGGGGAATTAATTCCTTATATACAGATTTCTCTTATATCATTCAAGCATAGCTGAAAGAACAGTTTTTATTATATTTAAGGGCTATCACGGTGTGTGCAAGAGAGTGGGCAATTGATTTTATGCACATGCGTTAGAATTCGGATTGTGCATTATGCAGTAAATTATGCAGTAGATTGAATTAAGTAGTGATCAATTGTGAGATATCCACGAATCAGCTGTTAAATATAAAGTCAAATGCACCCTTGGAAGCAAGGGTTATGCTGCACGCTTGAATTAGGCAGGCTTTCGGGCGAGTAAACTAACTGGTGTCTGATAATATGCTGCCCCATTCTTGACAGCCCCAATTAAGGCCGCCAATAAAGTATCACCTTCGGAGCGAGGTGGCAGATTCTCATGGCCAATTTTATAAAGAGAATTTATTCCAGCTATATGGCCCAGAACAAATGTTCTGGTTGCCAGTGGAGTCATGGCCTTGGAGAAGGGTTCCATCCTAAACTTCAACACTTCGAAACCGGCCCGATTTAAGCGGTTCGGAAGATCCTCTACCCATCTATATCCCAATTGCGGATTAGTACATGTATTAAGTCAATATGAGGTTCCATTGTCAATGGTTTTAAGACTTACGTGAAAGTAAAGTTCAAGGCGTTGTAACCCACAGAAGCAAATGCAAAAAATGCCTCCGCTTCGGGCCCTTTGATGTATAGCTTGTCACGGGTAAGATCGCCTTCATCCCATTGTAAATACCCACCCGGTTCTATCGATTTAACAAAAAAGTTAAAAACACTGTATAACAAGATGGATTTCATGGTATTGAATACTTACTCAGCAGCTGCATTGCGTGTTGAATTACCGGTTCAGTATTGCCCCCCCTCACTATACACCCGAGATATCGAATATGAACTATGTCATATTTTCCAATAACATCATCAGGAGCTTTGGATAACGCATCCATAACTCGAAAATTTACGTTATCAGGTACGTTCGACTTATGAGGAAACTGTTCGTCGGAGATATCGAAGCCATCAAGCTGTACAGTTGGGGGAACCTGAGTGGCCACGTCTAAAAGCCATACACTATCGTTATGTTAAGACATATATAAAATTCTTCCAACACATATAAAAAGAATAGCGAATTACCCTGTTCCGGTACCCAGATCTGCAATCTTAGTCTGGGGAGTAATTGGAATTTTGGGATCGATCGTATAGCCATTGTGAATATTCCACAAGAGGTGTTGAGTTTCTAGTCTGACAACAGTCAGCATATCTATCCGTAATGACTATGCTTGCAACTTCAAGATGTTTCATTTCTGCTCCTCCAAGCTTAGTGAAAACATTTAGCTTACCTCAACCCCTCCGCATAATCTCGTCCAAATACGTAATCATCAGTGCCAGCCATGTTAATATAGCGAGTTCGCAATTGTCAAAATATTAGAAATAATTGATGCTACAGATCCTCAACAAAATATTCTTGTTCTAATCGAAGGCAGGGGCTTATTTTATAGACGCCAGATATGCTACGTAGGTAGCGTCATTCAAAACCTCGGAAAGCTGACGGCTAGTCATCCCAAGACGCGTCATATCCATTTACTTATGAAAGCACTAGCTGCAAAGAAGAATTTGGACCGTTGAAAGGAGAAAGTTAGGACAGTTGCGGGTGGATATTGTTCAATGCAAAAAGTCTATAATAAGCAGTAGGTGATACAGAGTGCTCCGTAAAATGTATATGCGTTCAAGACAAAGCGGCTATTCGGCTACAATCGGAGCCTTACTAAGACATAAATCATGGCTGCTGAGTGACAAGGCTTGGTGCTAAAAAGAGGACAAATTAGCATCCATTGGAACGGCTGTGTATTTGTTCCACAATACCGAGTATACTCTAGCGAATCATGTAAACATAGCCTAGTATTACCATTTGGATTGCGAAATGCAACCAAACACCTATATGTTTAAGTCACAGATACGGAATAGTCTACAAAGCTAAATACTGCGAAGGTTTCAGAAAGTTCAGAAAAGCTTACAAAAGCAGTTCGGCTGCTGCGGAAGAGGGAACCGTATTTGATGTCTTACTCGTAAGCAGCCGCTTATATCAACGAAAACTATGCCTTTTCAAAGCCAGTGTACGGGGCACTACTATTTAAATGAAATTTTCGTATCCTGAAAGCGAATTTCTTAATTTAATATTACGTTATATTTTGGCTTAGACGGCCGTCTTGGCCTAAGTTATATGTTCAATAGCTACATAGCTTTTGCGCCTGAATAGTATGTATATAACTACACATCTTGACCCGGCGTTGTTTTAGTTCGTAGCCAGACAGGTCTTTGAACATATATGTCACTATAACTTAGGATTAGCTGTAAATAGGTTTGACGGTTATAGGAATAATTCAAATATATATCTCATCTATTATCGAGTTTCCATATATGAAAATGCTTTTTATTTATCTACATATTCCAAATGGCCTATAGTAGACAGCACATCCCTTTTTGTTTCACTCGCAGATATATACAGGATATAGCAGCTGGAGAGCATGAGTTCCAGCTAGATCTATTTCCAATACCCGGTGCCTTCGTCCTCGCTGTGTCACTCTTAGACGTAAGAGCAAGTGAGAGTGCTGCCAGAGACAGAGCATCTGGTCAAATCCTGGTTATTGACAATGACCTCGGTGAGAACAGCACCACTTAGAGAGACTTTCTGGCCGCTTCGTGTTGCTGAAGCAGAAGTGAACTGAATAGCAGGGCTGAAAGAAGCAAATGGAACTGGCTGGCAGTTGCTGCCATTTGAATTGCACTCTTCAAAGTCCTCGATGATGAACTCGGCACTCGTTTCGCAAAGAGAGCCTGCAGTGACGCGGCTGAAAGTTTGAGTTACTTTTTGGCCAGTGGACAAGTTTTGAAGAGTGGCAGAGCCGCCAGTCAGGGAGGTAGCTACGACAGACATAGCAATCTGGTCGCCTTGACGGATGCTGATACCGGAGAAATCGGCTGTTGCGAGTTAAATGGCCATCCTCTTTTGAAGTTATGATAGGAGTACTTGCCGGCAAATTCAGGATACCATTCATACCAAGCGTCATATGTGCCATCGCCATACCAATCGAAACCAGTCTGCAAGATGGCACTGTCACAGGTGGCACCATCAATACCAACCCAAGCAGAACCTGCAGCGCTGGAGCCACCACCCCCCTTGGGCACGTTCACGGTGGCCGAAGCGGCGGTAAAGCCCGAGCCCTCAAGAATGGCACCACCCCAGTTAGACTGAACAGTAGCATGGCTGGTGTTATTCCTCATAGGTGCCGAACGACGACCAGCGCGGCGAGCAAGACGAGCAGCCAGGCCACGGTTTTGAGCAACACCGGCCAGTACGGCATCGGCGCAAAGAAGGACCGAGAGGGCAATGCCAGGAATGAACATCATGTTGGGCAATAGGTGTAAGGTTGATCGATATGGTAGTGTGTGAAGACTCTGCAGTGAAGCAATATGAGCTATCAACGAAGGGGAAAACGCTCTATTTATAATTGCGTCAATTCAGATAATAAGAGATATCTCTCCCTAATCGCTACGGGTAGTAACAAGCTTGGAGACTCCAACCTAAGGTGCATTGAGCATCGTACAGGAATTTGCAGCACACCTTCCCTCTTGAAAAACACCTCCGAGCTATCGTTGGGAACGAGATTCCAGATTAAGACCAGTTCGAGTCCTGCATGCGATGATAACACTGCATTCAGGCAACCATGAGGAGAGAAATGCCCAGCACGAGACTTGCCGCAACATAAGTTCGTTACGCAGAAAACAACCTAAATGTAGTATACAAGCTACCACACCCTACGGAGGAGAAGGTGGTGGTGGGGAATAACACCGGGGCAAGTTCAGGACCATGTAAACGTGCCGAGATGCCGTACATCCTCACTATATCTGCACCATTAGTTGCTTGCTTTTAGCGACATGACATATTTCGATATAAAGGCAGCAAAGAGAGGAACAAGACTCTGGGAGAATAACCCGGTGGCATATTATTATACTTATTCGGAATATAAAACACTCATCCCGAGCGTACGATTATGGTTATTACGCGACTAGGGGAGAAGCAACCCAATGTTTAAGCATTCTTTTGCGAGATTGTGGCTTGGCGATCTTGCCCTATCGGCGTAGCTATCGAATACTATTCACCTTCCTCATTCATGCGGGTGAAGTACCGATCCTGGCTATCTAGTATGCTGAGATACCCACCAAATTTGATGCCGATATTCCGATTTCCCCATGTCCAAAATAGGAAAGCGGCTATTAGGCGGCAGATAATTAGCTTCAGCAGACTCATTTCACTGCCTAGCTACCTACTTAAGTTGGAAGCTTCCGCGATGCCTTATCATCTTGGAACAAGAAAGGCTAGACTTTTTTTTTTTTTTTTTTTTTTCATTGATTATTATACTGTGAAATGGAAATTGGAGATATTTTTGCTGGCATGACATCATTGCGGAGTTTCTCCGCAATATATCGTAGTATTGTCCCATTCTTCAGGAATATTAAGTCAATAGACTACGACTGCTTTCATAGGTCTTACAATAATATTGTATTTACTACGCTTACCTTATATGTAAGGTAAGCCAACATTCTATTACCGTCTCCCAGCAAGTACATATATACATCTGTGATTCCCGCCTTCGTTTTATCGTAAGCCATGATAATTTGACTGCTTGTTGAATTCGCTCATGGGTTTGCTGAGGACGGATGCATTTCCTCTTTCGTTTCGCATATATTAAGATTTTAATTACTCAAGATAAACATGCTACCTTTCATATTTCCAACTTATCCTACGTCTTGACTGGACTGCAACTGCAGTCAACGACTGCCTTAACTGTCCAGAGATGACTCTAATTCTGGGAAAACTGAAATTTCTAAACTAATTAGTAGCTTAGATGTCTATTCAGATTCAATGAGTTTTTGGTTTCGTCGCGGAATGATCAATAACGTGTGGCCTATTTTCCATGAACCTAGTCTCCTATAAGTTGTTGAGATAAGAGAAAGAAGATAGTTGATTAAAAAGCTAAGCTCTCTTGACTAGCAAATAATAGAGCTGTTGTTATATACCCCTGCCCGTTGATTCCTTCCACATGATCCGTCATGTGAACAGTGTCCATCGGTTTTGCCTATTCAACATAACTAAGTGAGTTTGAAAACTGATAATACTAGCCAGCTTGTACATCGTTGATTGGCAATCAATTCCCATAGTTTATGGCATAATGTCACTTTTGTTCTGTCATTCCAACCGCTAGAGTGATCCAGTCAACTCTGAAAACCAGTTCAATCCCGGACTATTCTCACCCGCAGATCAGTCGAATAGGACTATATCCTAAGGTGTAAGTAACTTCTTTCGGATAATAAGGGCTCCGTTTAGATACAAATCACACCTTTCCATAATTATTACCAATATTAGTGAGAGCTTCTCCCGTTTCTCCCGTTTCTCCCAATAGAGCACATAGAGTTACTACAGCCGGATTTATCTCTAGATAATAACCTTATCCGGAACAATAATTACATGCCATATTCATTTAGTCATACTAATTCATATATGTAATCAAAGAGTATATATGTTAATAAAAGAAGCTATAAGGCTATTAGTAGTGGAGAGAACACACAGAACCAAGTTTCATTTCGTTGATCCGCTAGTATAATTACAGATACTCATAGAACCTTATAATCCTCAAATCTAACAATCTTGTGGACTTTTATTAGTTGACAGTTATCACCTTCCGTTATCACTTGTCTGCGAACTGTGTGAATGGCTTTCTTCCTTCAATCTCTACTCAGAATACCAACTTACAAAAGCCATAAAGCTGTAGATAGTTTTCAACGTGTATTGTACTTCATTTTGCGTTACGTATGATTCAGCTCTATGTGATTCAAACCCGTGGCAAACTTAATCAATATGTGCAGACGATCTTTTCTCTGACCATACATCTTCCTCTCCGTCTCTCCCCTGGCACTGTAGAGGATAGTTGTATGAAATTGACATAGCGAAAAAGTTTATTCATCTTCACGGTTTAGCATAGCCAAGAACTAAGGACTAAATCCCATCAGCTGATAACGATAGAAGGTTTTCACATACTGCAGCATAACACCTCAATAATTGATCAAAAAAAAAAAAAAAAAAAATACGCTGGTTATAAAACAGTAATAAGCTTCCCTCCTATATCTACAGGTACCCTACCTTTTAGATATCCCCTTACCAAAAATCTAAAATACTCCCGACTAGCTATTAAAATAATAACCTACTCTTTTAATACCCGTTACCTTTCCTAGGCTATTATTAAAGATTATGGCTACTTTTACTAGACTTTTAAGTACCTAGGGTATAAAAAACCTTATTATTACTAAGCAGGCAGCTACTAAAAATTATAAAAAAACTATTTTTATAATTATAAAATAAGAAAATACTTTTAATTTTTTTATATTTTTAAAAAATAATATTTTTATAAAATAAATAATATAAAAAATATATTATATTTTAAATTAAATATAAAATAATATTTTAATATTAGGTTTATAAAAACTAGAAATAATAAAAGATTTATTTTTTTTTTCTAGAATAATATATAAAAAATAACTAGTATAACTTTTAAATAATAATTTATTATATAAAAAAAAAATTTTAAATAAATAAAAAAAATTAATATTAAAAAAATATAAATAAAATTTTTAATTAATTGAGTGATTGATGGTTTTTTGTTGTTTTTTATTTTTTTTTTGCTTATTATAAGAGGTGTATAATTTGATGTACTAGGTTGTAATAAAAATGATCGTATTATAGAGAAAGAAGAGGAGGAGGGGAAGAGAGGAAAAGGATAGTATGAAATAAAAAAAAATTTACTATTATATTATTTATTTTAATAAAATATATAAAAAATATTCATAATAAATAAGAAAATAAAATATTTTAAGTTAGTATTAGGTTTTTATTTTCATTAAATACCTTAATTTATAGTATTTAGCATAAGTTAATAGAAAATATATAAGTTTTATTAATAAAAGGAATATTTAAAAATAGTAAAATTATAATAAATATATTTATTTTTATCCCTTAAAATTTATCTTATTTTTAATATTATAAATCTTAACTTTATTATAGCAGGGAATATTTACTTATTAAATTAATAAATTACTTTTTTTTAGTAAAAAAACCTTTAAAATTAAAAAATCCTTACTTATAAAAAATAAAAAAAAATAAATTATTATATTAAATAAAAGGATTACTTAAATAAAGAAAATATTTTAATAAAAAAATTAATTTATTAATAAGTAATTTATTAAAAACTATAAAATATTATTCTAACCTCTAATAGTTTACAGGGTTAACCTATAAGCAGAAACTATAATTTAGTAGTTATTAAGCAGCTATAATACCCTATATATATATATATAATTTTAAAAAAAAAAAAAAAAAAAAAAAAAAAAATTTTTTTTTATATATATTACTAATAATATATAACTATATTTACTATAGAAATTATAAATTATTATTAATTTATATTTATTAATAATTTCCTGGAAAACTTTTATTAAATATTAAATTACTAATATTATATATATACTATTAGTAATTACTAATTACCTATTACTTTACTATTATTTCTTTTTAAATATTTTTTTTATATAATTAATATTATTAGCCTATTTTTATAATATTAATAAAAACTATTATTAATTTCCTACTTATATATAGGATATTAGTTAAGTTTAAGGGAATTAATAGAGAAGTAAAAAAGACGGAAGGAGGGAAGAAAGGGACGAGGAAAAAAGACGGAGTAATGGGTGAGAAAGAGGAAAAGAGGAGGAAGAAGGAAAGAAGGAAGGGAGTAAGGAGAAAGTAGGGAAGGGGAAGGGGGAAGAAAAGAGGGAAGAGAGGAAGGTGAAGAGAGGACTGGGGGAAAAGGGGGGGGGAGGGAAAAAGGAGGGGGGGGGAAAGAGGAGGGGGAGAGGGAGGGACGAGAAGGGGGGGGGAGGCCCGAGGAAAGGGGGAGGAAGGAATAGTGAGTAATTAGAATATTTAATATAAAGCCTAGTAATGATATATAGATTACGTTTAAAAATAATTAATAAAATTTATATATAAACTAGTAAACTTTTATAATAACTATAATTATAAAATAATTATTTAGCTAATATTAAATATATTTTTCTAATTACTAACTATATTAATAGCTATTAGTAATATTAAGCATATACTTACTATATTTTTTTTATAATAATTAATTAATATAAAAGGTAATTTAATTAATATAATTATATAAAAATCTAAGTAAATTAAAGAAAACTTAATATTATTAAGTAATTAAAATAAATTAAGAGCAAAAAAAAAATAGAAGTAATTTTATGTAGACTTAAAAAAAGAAACTAAGTGTAGGGAATTTAAGTAGATTAGTATTTTAATATAGGAGTATATTTACTTTAGTAATTATATAAAATAATATTATATATTTTAAGCTAATTAATAATAAAATTTATTTTTAAAAAATAAAAATATAAAAAAAAAAAAAAAAAAAAAAAAAAAAATAATTAAAATTCTTTTATAATTAATATTTAGTTACTTTTATAAATT